>CM021105.1:234008259-234124639 GCA_007115665.2 Sequoiadendron giganteum | reverse complement strand
GTGGAAGAGAGAGAGGAGGGAGGGATAGGTAAAGATGAATAGTTGAGATAGATATAAGGAGAGATATATAGGTAGAGAGAAGGTAAAGAGATATAGAAAGAGAGGGAGGGAGAGAGGAGAGATAGAAAGAGGGGGAGGGAGGGAGAGATAGAGAGAGTAGAGAGGGAGGAGAGAGATAGAGAGAGGTGATAGAGAGAGAACTAGAAGGAAAAAAGGTGGAGATATTGAGAGAGAGGAGGCAAGGAGGGAGACAAAAATAGGTATAGAGGGACAACCGGGTAGAGAGAAGTAGATATGAAAGGAGAGATATAGGGAGAGTTAGGGATGGAGAGAGAGGTGAGATGAAAATAGAGAGAAGTCTAGGTGGAGAGATGTGTGATGTAGCTGAAAAGTAGAGAGATAAGGAAGAACGTGGAGAGATTGAGAGGGAAGGAGGGGGGAGAGAGAAATATGTATAGAGAGATAGGTTAGGACAGAGAGAAGTAGAGAGAAAAGCTGGGTGAAAGGAAGAGAGAGGAGAGAGGGGAGAATGGAGGACTTAGAGAGATGAGGGGCATAGGGTAGAGACAGAGATAATGGTGACATAGAGAGGAGAGGAGGATGGAGAGAGAGTGATAAGGAGGAATGTGGAGAGATTGAGAGGGAAGGAGGGGGGAGAGATAAATATGTATAGAGAGATAGGTTAGATAGCGAGAAGTAGAGAGAAAAGGTGGGTGGAAGGAAGAGAGAGGGAGAGAGAGAGGGGGAGAATGGTGAGTTAGAGAGGAGGGAGTGAGAGGGAAGGAGGGAAACTAGGAGAGAGGGAATGGTGATTTAGAGAGGAGGGGGTGATAGGTAGAGATAGAGATAATGGTGAGATAGAGAGGAGAGAGTGAGAGACAAAGAGAGGGATGGAGAGATAAAGAGAGAGGTAGGTAGAGGAAGGGAGGGGATAGATAGAGAGTAAAGAGGGAAATAGGTAGGGAAGGAGGCATAAGTGAGATAGAGAGGGATGGAGGGAGAGGCATGTATAGAGAGGGAAAGTGAGAGGAGAGATAAAGAGTATATAAGGGAGGGAGAGATAGGGAGATAGAGGTGTGTGTGTGTGACTGAGAGAGAGAGAATGGTGAGATAGAGTAAATGATCGATTGAGAGAGAAAGAGGGGGAGGGAGGGAGGGATTAGGGTTTAAGTGTTGAGGGATTAAGAGGGTATAGGGGTTGAGGGATTAGGGTTTAAGGGTTGATGGATTAGGGTTTAAGGGTTGAGGGATTAAGAGGGTATAGGGGTTGAGGGATTAGGGTTTAAGGGTTGAGGATTGAGCATTGAGGGATTAAGAGGGTATAAGGGTTGACCCTCTATCTTTATCCCACTCTCACCCTCTCTCCCTCCCTCTCTATCTCCCACTCTCCCCCTCTCTCCCTCCCCCTCTCTCTTTCTCCCACTCTCACCCTCTCTCCCTCCCTCTCTATCTCCCACTCTCCCACTCTCTTAGTCTCCCACTCTCTGCTTCTCCCCTTCTCCCACTCTCTCTTTCTCCCACTCTCCCACTCTCTCCCTCCCTCTCTATCTCCCACTCTCCCCCTCTCTCCCTCCCACTCTCTCTTTCTCCCAATCTCCCCCACTCTCTCCCACTCTCATCATCTCTCCCTCCCTCTCTATCTCCCACTCTCTTAGTCTCCCAGTCTCCACTTCTCCACTTCTCCCACTCTCTCCCACTCTCCCCCTCTCCCCCTCCCTCTCTATCTCCCTCTTTGTGTCCCTCTCTCCCACTCTCCCCTCTCTCCCTCTCTATATACTAAGAAAACCAAATTTCACATAACGCGCTCGCGTTATAAAGCGATCGAATTTTTTACTCCACTAAAATGGTAAAAAACTCTATATACCCATGATTTGAAGGCCCACAGTCTGCATATTCCCCTAGTTCTATGCATGCTCTAACAAAAAATAGCTTTTTGATGATGTTGTGAAGTGTGCAAGCATCTTTTTCACATTCGATCACCTTTTCCATGATCTTCTTACCACCTTTGCATGAAATAGAAAAGTTTCCATGTTGAAAGACATATAATATCAATTGAAGTTTGAATTCCATTGAAAATTGATATACAATTGAAGTGTGGAAGGGAACAAGCTTTTGAACAAGTCAAACTTTTGTGGATTTTGAAGAAATAAAAAGCTAAGGCTACATAATTGGGTTGAACTCCTCCATTTGAAAGTTTGGTTTTTAAGGTATGTGAAGTCTTTAAAAAAGTTCTTTCATTCTATTATGGCTTGCTTTCATTTTTATTTGTCATTATAACCTTAGGTTGTCAATGCACATTTTAAATTACCAAATTATATACACAATTATATACACTTTACAATTACAATTTTATACTTGCCAATTATAGAAATTCAGAACCATTCACCAAAATTCATCCTTTAAGACAACTCCAAGCCTCTCCCATTACTCTGAAGGGTCCAAACACCTTCCAATACCTTTGCACAAAATGATGCAGTACAAAGGAAAAAAATCAACACCTTTCTTGACACACTTATTCAACTATATTTCCCTTCACAAAACATTTGATTCGTATACTCAAGTTAGCATTAAGAGTTCCCAATTCTTTAAGGACCTTCAAAACACCTTGAAAATATTGAAAATAGCTGATTACAGTCAACTAGGTTCCTCAAAACATTAACCAATGATTATGTCATTCACAATTTGTCTTAAATCTTCCATAATGGCACCATTGTTTACGAACACAAACTATAACTCTTAAGGAACAACCAAACCATTATTTGCTTAATAAATATTTGTTTGAGTTAGTACCAAAAAAATGAAACCTTTCAGAAGTCTTCCCTTACACACAAACTTAGTTCATTTTTTCATTGTCCACATTACTAGTAGCCAAGCATCTACAAACTATCACATGTATCTCCACAACCATGCACACACTTCAAACTGTGATACATATTTTTTATGCAGAGTTAGAGGACCCAAAACCATTGAAGATGTCAAATTGCCTTCAAGATCCATCTAAGAAGATTAAAAAGGTGTAATGGACCAATCCCAACACTCATCCAAGCTAGACAACAAACAAAAACATTATTTCCCAAATTTCACCCTTGGAATCTAGTTACTGTGCAAAACCAATTTTGGGCCCTTAACTCCAAAACTTTCGAAAACACCAAGAAAATAGAAGAATAATTTTAGCACCAATTTCAGAGTTTCAAGACATACCTCAACCCATCACATGACTCCTTTGGGACAACATTAAGAAAACTGACCTTTTTCACTATTTTAGGCCTCCAAGTAGGCCAATTTTACAATAGAACTACCCTTAGATCGTCACACTAGACTTCCAAACCCAAAAAAAGTCTTTAATTAGGTCTCAAAATAGGATAACTTCTAGGTCTTAGGACCTTACCCGCTCAACTAGCTTCCAATGCAAAAACCCCCATTTTTCAATGCAAAGAGGGAGGGTTTATAGAGACTCCTATACCCGGGCCTTCCCGGACCATTCCAAAGCATCAAACATCTTCAAAATACCCTGCACAAGGTCAAAAGTTCATTATATAGACCAATCCTTCAACACTTTTTTAGGAACTAATATTTGTCTCATTACCATGGTACGGATAAAATTATTTGCCATGCCGAAGAAAAATACAAAGAGAAAACTAATAGATGAAGAGAACAAAACCTTGAAGGAAAAGGAGAGAGTGTGGTTAGTGGCATATTGTGAAAAGAATAAATTGGAAATGATTGATGAAAACAAACTGATTGTAGAGGAACCTCAACTGTCAAAAAGACAATGGGAATTGGCAACACAACAAGCACGAATGCGAAAGCATCATCGTAAGACAGATTCATATACCGTAGTTGGAGACAAAACCTCTATTAAAATGAATATGAAGGAACACCATTAAGCATAAGCGAATATGGAGGGACACCAACTAGCACAAGTGAATATGGATGGGCACCATCTACTGCAAGTGAATATGGAGGGACACCATTTACCACAAGTGAATATTGTTGGACACCATCCAACACATTTCAAGTTGAGACTACATAATAACTCGAAATTGATGAAGAAGGTATGCCATCATTCCCATGTGAACCTCAAGGTATGTCTTCTTCTCCACCCTCAATCGAAGGTATGCAATCTATAGACATGCAAATTTAACACTATCAATTAACATAATTGATTAGTCATATTTCACCCAGCAATTAAATAAATCAAGTTACCTAAATAATCTTCTAAGGTCTATTAATTTAATTAAATCACCAATATTTAATTAAATGATCAATATTCATTTCTTCTCATTTGATTTAAAAGAAATACAAAAATTTAAATCAAATGTCATATCACCTAGCCTTTTGTTAGATTAATCAAATCATGATTAGTTTAATCCTAATTACATGAATCCTCTAGATTCATCCACTTGGACAATAAATCACTTTATTTGATTTATTAAAACACTTATTTTCCCTCACAAGGGAATATTCCCAAGGAATATTCCTTCATTAACTCTCATGTTTTGATTTTTTGGACAAACACAATTTCCCCCCAAAACCCTCAACCACATGCATTTATGGCCATTTTCAAATTTGAATGGGCACATTAACCAAAACTTGCACAAGCATGGGCCAATCCCATTGTGACAAGTGGCTCTCTCCTATTGGATGGGATTTAGTCCCACATTGCCTAATATTGGCTTCTCCTCTCTCAACTTCTCCTATAAATGCAATGCATTTTTTCTCATTTCATCATCCACATTTGAAAGCATCTCCATTATAGGAAACTTGAGTTCATGAGCATCTCATTGTCTATCATCTTATCATCTTGGAAATCTTGCTTATCAAGGGTTGGGAAAGGAATCTTTGACATATTCAAAGAGCACCAGTCCACCATAGAATAGATACATTTCATGTCTTCTTTACATGTTTGATTCGGTTTTATCATTTATTTTTGAAGAATTTCATGTTATTCTATGAGGATGTTAGAATCATGCTAACCATTTGCAGATTTTCATGTCCACAAAATGGCGCTAAAAATTCTTTGTTGCCTATAAAATGAATATGTATTCATCTAACAATTCTTTGTTGCCTATCAAATCAATTTGGTGCTTGTTTTAACAATCTTAGAGCTTCCATTTACTACCCTTTTTTTCTTTGTCATGTTGAGTTCCAAACTATTAATAAAGTCCACATGCATTCAGCTAAAAATTATTTGTTGCCTATCAAATCATTCTGCCTACAAGTCTTAAATGCTTACCTTGGCTTTTCTACATTAGACACACCTGCCAATTGCATTAGCTGGAAAGTTTTATTTTTTTCTAACTTCGTTTACTAGCTGATCTTGTGTTTAGCAAGTGCTTTGGCTTAATTTTTATTTTTATTTATTTATTATTCTTTTATCGTTGTCTTCTATTTTGGGGGTCTCAATGCTAAAACCTTGTGAATAATCTGCATTTAGATTTCATTTTGGGGATGATGAAGCCTATTTTTATTTTAACTATTACATGGTCAACCATTTATTTCAAGATTAAAACTCATAAGATATTGATCAAATGTGTGGGCTTGATTAAGTGGACTTAATGCTGTTAGGGTGGAGTAATTTATTTTCTCAAGCTTTCCACTTAGGCTTCATCTCTAGTCTTGATGACATAATCATAATTGCAACTTCTCCTTAAGCTACAAAGTTGCTACAATGTGTGGGAAATTAGTATATGGTGATGTTAGGGAAATAGATACAAAATTTTGAATCAACCACCATAAGTATCCATTTGTAAAGGCAGGTGCAATTTGAAAATGTATTGACATTAATTATTGAGTTAAATTTATAATAGGGAACTCATATGATTTGTCAATTTTGTTTTATTTAAAAGTTTTCTTCAAATAATTGACATATTCTAGGTATAAATTTATACTTTTACAATACATTCCTAAATTTTATGTATCTATGGAATAGGAAAAAAGGAGCAAGGTTGGCATCAAACGAAAATGGAGGCAAATAGAGTGGACTTGGATATTTTCTTGAAAACAAAACTTGGAAAAAAGCATTTTTTAATGCTTGTTTTAACAATCTTAGAGCTTCCATTTAATACCATTTTTTTTTCTGTTTTAGACCAACTCACATTTTGATTTGGGCTTAAAATCAATCACTAAATTTGATCTCTTCTGCCTTCAATTCCATTCCACCACCACTGCCAAAACTCAACATGACAAATTCATTCTCTATCATGTTGCAAGCTACCTACCAAAAGGCACTCCAAGCCCAACAAGCTACTCAGCAAGCACAAGTGGCTCAAGTAGCCCAACAAGCTCAAGCCCAACACTAGGCTCGACAGATGCAAACATAATTCCGAACACTATTGCAAGCAATCCATCGACAAGTGCATCAAAAAGTAGCTCAACAACAAGCCCAACAAAAATCATTGTTGGCACAACAACAACATGACCAACAATAAGCATTGTTGGCTCAGTAGCAAACACAAGCCTTACTCATAGAACAAATCTTGCAAAAAATTCCCACCACAATTGTTGAAATAAAAAATCAAGATCAATCTATAAATGAACACATTGAAGATGTTTCCACTTCATCCAGTGATCAAATCAACGTACATCAAGAGCCATTTTTTAGTCATAATCAAGAACCCTCCTACAAAGATCGATTTGAAGGAGTGGTGATGTTATTTTATCCTATTGACATAAACCAAGATCCCGCGACCAATGACCATATCAAAAATTTCTCTACATCGCCTTATGAGTTAGAGGACATATCTCAAGAACGTATTCCAAAGCATGATCAAAATATTCCATCAAGGTCTAGCAATGGCCCTTCCAATGACATATTGACATCCCTCGACCTCATGATTATGGATAGTGAGGGAATCCTCAAACATAAAAAGTATATTGAGCCACTTTCCATGCCTAAGAACGATGTCCAAGAACCCACTATAAGTAATCCATCCTTTGAAATTGACCCATGTCAAGAAATTGATCCAAAGCATGTTGAAAATAGGTCTAAAATCACTCAAGATAGAGAATTCGTATCTCCAAGATACTACAATGGTCTAATGGGCACTCTCCTATCTATACAAGATGCTGCAAATGATGATCATATCCATATAGCACATATTCCTCCATCTACCCATGGGATGCTTTTGTTGGATGGACACGTAAATGATCTTCATTCAAAACAAGAGTCTCATACTCTTGACATCATTACCAAGGAACAAGAGTCTCCTACTCTTAGCATTTGTACAGATGACCAAGATATGGAAAAATCTGGAGACATAACAGAAAGAGGTCATGAAGAAGGCTTCTACAAAAGTTGCAAATCAGAAACATCTTGTGGAGACATAGCAGAAATGGGTCATGAAGAAGGCTCCTACATAAGTCATGAATTAGAAACATCATGTTAAAGCATACCAAGAATGAATCATGAGAAGGATTTTAATGGGGACAATGAAGCATCAACACTTCTTGAAGAAGCACTACAATCTGATATCTCACAAGATCAAGCTAAGCATATCAATCAAGAATTCATCCCACATATGGAGGATCCTATCATTTATAAAGTTGGATCACTCACCTTTCTCAAGGCTAGGTACCTCATCAATAAAGAAGTTGGCACTTTTGAAGATCCACCATGGAGTAGAGAAGGATTAGCACCTTGTTTCCAAGGCAAAACATATCTTATTGCAAACAAAATGTTTCTACAAATGAATTATCAAGGCAATGGATTAGGTCTGCATGAACAAGGAATCCTAGAACAAGTGCAGATTATCGACAATCCTAAGCATCAAGGCCTTGGTTATTTGACAATCAAGGGATCTCAACATATCAGGGATACTTCTATAAAACTGGGGGCAACATCGTCTCAAGCAAACATCATCATAGGGAGCACGAATAATCTTTATGATGAAATCATTACCAATACTACAACCCACCATGTCATGAATCTTCATCCGCCCATCACCCCATCCACGAATTGGGACCAACATAAAAATAAGGGATATTTGAATCAAATCATGAAGAATGCTATCAAAGAAAAAGTATCAAAGCATGAAAGACAAATCAAATACATATGGATACCAAAGAATACAAAAAATGATTATCCCTATCAAACTCCATCAGTCAAAGAAACTATGGGAAAAAATAAAAAAGGGGCAAGTATCCATCAAATATGTCCACAAAGGAAAAATAATGCTTCTCAAATGATGTAAAAATTCTATCGAGCAATTGGTCCTAATTCCACACACACTTCCATATCCATCCATAATCGCTCATCTTCCCAAGTTTGGAGAGTCAAAAGTTCTGAACTGCCAACCAATCCATCTATTATTCCCAAACACACTCCATCCACACCTCCACACATGATATAAAATTCTCACATTGACCATGTATTGGCAAAAACCATTCACCATAAGGATTCATAAGAAACTCTATTGCGATGTGCGCACAAGGACAAAGTTAACTCCGGTATCAACAAAGCAAAACAAATTTCTCAAAAGTTGCTTTCAAGTGCACATATCTTGGCAAAGAAGCTTCTTCAAGTAGGATATCGATGGAATATTATGATAGAATCATCAACATCAGCACCACTAGGTGATTCAACATTAGCTTAAAATCTCTCAAAAAATACAAAAAAAATCAAAATTACAAAAATCCAAAAAAAGTCAAAAAAAGGGTTGAAAATAGTATAGAAAAAAATTGTCCTCTAGTGAAAACCATTTCAGTGGCACTTTGGACATGTGCCATGATGAAAACCTGGAAAACGGGTGTCATGTGTAGAATTGAGCATCTACGTATGCCAGTTTAGGAGAAAGAATCTTATCACATCCATAATAAAGCCAACATTTTGGCCATATCATCTATTCATCCATGAACTGTTTATCCAACACATTGCCATTTATCTACCTTATATTGATCTTGATGAAGGTCTACTTCACATGTGTTTATGCTAAACATCTTGACATGGATCATTTTCATTGATCTTATCCAATCCAACGTTATCTGAGCCTTGAAGCATTATCCGAATGAGAATCCTCTATTTTGAATACCCTTATCTTATTGTAAGATAATTCATATACATCTATCCAAGAATCTACCCATGGCCATTCAAACATTGCTAGATAGTGGGGGAAAATATTTGCATCTTTCTCCGAGAATAAATCTTGATATATATCCTCTAGCCTATGTGGTGATCCAAACATTTGCAAATGTGAAATAAAATTGGTCAAAGCATTTGTGAAGACAAATCCAAGTCATTAGCCCATGGCATATTTTGACAGGAAGACATTCCTTATCAAGCTTTATCTTTCATCAAACATTAATCTAAACAATCAATATCAATTTCATCTAATGTGTACTTCAACATCACATCAAATCATCAAAACAATTTTGTTCCAAATCAAGCTTCATCAAATATTGATCAATCGAATCCAATCAATTATCGCCTTGTTTGAATTAACACACTTAAGTCAAACTATCATCTTATGCACGAGTTTACTCTAGGATAACACAAATTCCTTGGGTTTACAAGTTCATTACCATCTTTTTTGGCTTAACACACTTAGCCAAATTATTAAATCCATAATCACCTCATTTGGCTTAACACACCTAGCCAAATTATCCTTTTGTACGAGTTTACTCTGGGATAACACAACTTCCTAGAATTTACAAGTGCTTTATCAATTTTGTTTGACTTAACACAATTAGTCAAACTATCAACCCATTGATCTGATCAATCAACCTTAACCTTGGTTTTCAACAAAATCCCAAAATAGAGCAGTGATATCATCGCATATCCAAATTGTCAAAATCGTGCGAAAAATCCAAAAACATTCAGAAAATTCATCGAAAAATCCAAAACATATAAGTTTTTCACCTTGTCCAAACTACGTCATCTTTGAGGTTGAATGTAGGCAAGGTTGATGTTTGATCATCCCCCAAGACAATTAGGGTCAGTCCTTAGGCATCCATCACATTGGCAATCTATTTGCCCATCTATTTTTACATTTAGTTCAGTCCTTAGGCGTCTGTCGCATTGGCAATCCGTTTGCCCGTCTATCTTTTCATTAATTCAAGTTTGTCATCAGTTGAACGACGTGGTCTCTATGTGTATAATGTAGGTAAGGCTAATCTATGGATCAAATCCTGAGACCCCTAGGATAGGTCTTTAAGTTATTCTGTTCATCGTAAATCTTGACAATACCAAAAACAACCTCAAAATATTTGAAAACCCAAAATGGTGCATCCATTTCATCTCGCTTTCACCTGTGATTGTCATCACTTATAATAAAACAATTGTCACTTTCACCCTTTCGTGAGTCAGTGAGAAGAAAGTTTAGTAGGTTCCAAAGTGAACGCTTAATCGTCAAAGTCTCAAGTCTAGATCAGTAAGCAAGCAAGTTGGTCAACTCAGAATATCAATAGCTTATCACCCAAATCAGTCCCATCAAAACCCTGATCACAACATGTCTTAAGCTGAAGCTTTCTTGCAATGGACATAATGATGAGGTACCCCATAGTAGTTATCCTTGGCTAGTGGTATGAAGAACATTAGCTTGTTTTTTTACTTTATTTTCTCTTTTTGACTTATCTTATTTTGCGCTTATTCCAAGGACCTCTCCATGATGCCTAAACAAAAAAGGTTTAGAGAGAAAGGAATGGGGAAATGATCATTATATTTTTATCTATTGTGCTTGTTGTATATCCTTGTAAAATAACTTTTTCATGCATACTTTGTTTTGTTTGTAGGAAGTATTTTTGAGGTATCTTGTTGACCACATAAGAAGGCTTTCCTTTTTATGTTTTGGCCTGAGATGTCTAGAATATCTGAACTACATTATGAATAAGGTTATGTTTGTCAAGTGTGAACAAGAGTACTCCTATCTGTTTGATGAGTCAAAGTCCATCACACTAGGTGCAACAACATCCTAGCTCTTAAATACCTTGATGCATCGCAACTACGTTTGTTATCAGACATAAAGAAAGGTATGCTCTTTTCCCATCCTTGGATAAGCAATACATCATCCTCATTCATCATCATATCCAGTAAAATCTTGATGACTAGAGGAATTGTTGGACTTCTACATCTTCTTGGATTTAAGGGTTTATCCCTCTCATTCTTCTATCCTCTTTCGCGCTAACAATGCATCCATCATGCATCCATCCTGCATCCATCATGCCTCATGCATAATCACATCATATCATCATAGCACAACATCGTCCATCCCACATTTCATTTTCATAATCATTTAAGTTGTTTAGGATAATATAAATTTGTTATTCTAAGCATCTTCCAAACATCTCATTTTCATCATCATTATCAAATAGATCATATAGTCTAACCATTCATACATTCATTTTGAACCTCTTTGTCATGAGATCCACCTCAATCTTTTCGCTCGATCTCTTGAGGGGGCAATGTAATAATGTACTTATTTTCGCTGGAAAATCTGAAAAAATTAGAATTTTTCTAATTTCAATGTCAACGACATCATTCTTTGAACCAATGCAACAAGTACATTGATTCAAAGAGGGGAAAAATGTAGACATGCAAATTTAACACTATCAATTAACATAATTGATTAGTCATATTTCACCTAGCAATTAAATAAATCAGGTTACTTGAATAATCTCCTAAGGTCTATTAATTTAATTAAATCACCAATATTTAATTAAATGATCAATATTCATTTCCTCTCATTTTATTTAAAAGAAATAAAAAAAATTAAGTCAAATTATATACCACCTAACCTTTTGTTAGATTAATCAAATCATGATTAGTTTAATCCTAATTACATGAATCCTCTAGATTCATCCACTTGCACAATAAATCACTTTATTTATTTATTAAAACACTTATTTTCCCTCACAAGGGCATATTCTCAAGGAATATTCCCTCATTAAATCTCATGTTTGAATTTTTTGGACAAACACAATTCCCCCCAAAAACCCTCAACCACATGCATTTATGGCCATTTTCAAATTTGAATGGGCACATTGACCAAAACTTGCACAAGCATGGGCCAATCCCATTGTGACAAGTGGCTCTCTCCTATTGGATGGGATTTAGTCCCACATTGCCTAATCTTGGCTTCTCCTCTCTCAACTTCTCCTATAAATGCAATGCATTTTCTCTCATTTCATCATCCACATTTGAAAGCATCTCCATTATAGGCAACTTGAGTTCATGAGCATCTTATCATCTTGGAAATATTTCTTATCAAGGGTTGGAAAAGGTCTCTTTCACATATTCAAAGAGCACCAATCCACCATAGAATAGATACATTTCATGTCTTCTTTACATGTTTGATTCGGTTTTATCATTTGTTTTTGAAGAATTTCATGTTATTCTATGCAGATGTTAGAATCATGCTAACCATTTGCAGATTGTCATGTCCACACAATCTAGCCCACCTAAATTAAATATTGATGAAATTCCTAATGTTGAGATGTATGTACCTAGGAGAACACCACCAATAATTTTGCGTAGAAACCCAAAGTATTTGATTAATATTGATGATGAGATTTTGCAGCACATGGAAGGTAAGATTTCAACACGTACTTGTAGAAGATATGCTGATAAGATTTGGGAATGATTCTTTGAAAGGCTAAATGAGGCTGCAAGATGTTAACTATTTATTGAAATGATGCGGGGTGTAAACTATAGGAACATAATGAAGAATCTTGGGTTGAGAACATCGAATGCATCGAGTGAAGACACTACTGTGAAGAATATAATGGATGCTTATGAGAGTGAGGGTAAGACCTCATGCTTAAAGGATAGTAAAGTCACTCGACATGTCATTACATCAACTTTGGTAAGTTTTCAAACAAAGAGAGCTCACCTAATTAAAAAGTCTAGTGTAAAAACAAGAACTAGTAGAAAAACTTTATCAAGAGCCATTCAAAGGCGACAAAGAATTGAGGGCAATGATAGAAATGAATTATTGGCATTCTCGAGGAGACTGTCACGAAAAGATAAAGAAGTTGTCGAAGCCTTGAGAACACTAATTGAAGAGTATTGGAAGAATAACACAAGGCCATCTCTGAATCAAAGGGATGTGGTAAGAAGGAGAATCGGTAGCCAGAATCATGAGCCACATCCAAAGCATTTTTTGGATATGACTCAAACCCAATTTTTTTGGAAATTTGAAAATTATTATCCTCAAATTAGTATTTCTCAAACATTTTTTGAACTGCTTAAACCTTTTTATGTCAAGATAAATCACACATGCACTACTTGTTGTTGTAGACTACATATTAAATTTTCTAACCATTACGATGTTTATCATTCTATATGTTTAGATTTGCATACTAACACTGTTTTGCAAGATTGTGGCATAGAAGTCCCACCAATATCTTCAAGAGAGTTCTTATCAAAAAATATATGTGAAATAGAGGATGGCCAGATATTGTATAGGACAACATGCTTGGATGGTTCATGCGAGCATTGCAATGGCTTCCAGCGTATGCCAGTATGTCAACATATGGAAAGCACAAATGAGGTGGGACAAAAACTAGTAGAGTTCGTGAAGTATAAAATAGTGGCATTTGCTACAAAATATGGGTCTCAACAAAAAAGGTGTTTTTTGGTTATTGAGAAGATTCTAGTGTACAAATTTATGACCACATTTCATGACAGTATACTATCTGAGTATGCAATGCATACCCATAGAGCCTGATGGTTGGACACACAGTTCAAGCTATGCAAGGACACCTTTCTAGTTGGAAGCATAGTATCCATGGTTGAATTTGCAGATAACTACACTCTACAGCCACAACATGAGGTGTAGTCACAGTATTACAACTCCACACAAGTTTCGATATTTGTGCACATAGCATTCATTCATGCATTTGATAGTACAGATGAGCAAAGGAAGGTATTGAGGGAGTACCACTTTTACATTAGTGATGATCACACACATTCTCCAGAGTTCGTGCAAGGTTGCTTCCAGATGTTCTATAGTGGTTTGGCTTAGAGAGGCATAGAATACGATAAACATATAATATGGTCTGATAACTATGCAGCATAGTTCAAGAACTCATGCATGTTCTACTAGTTGTGCAGGATGCATGTCATTACAGGTGTTCAACATATGTGGAACTTTTCTGAGGATGGACTTGGAAAGGGGGAGCATGATGGTTCAAGAGTATGCATGAAAAGAGCATTAGCACTAGAAGAGTTAAAGTATAAAGACAGTGCAAAGTTGACAGATGCAAAATCAATTGTCGAGTAGTGTAATGATTTGATGGGTCTAGGTAATGAAGATACGTCTTCAGTCCATAGATTTTTTTGGTTGATGGATGATACTAACATTGCACCATATGAAGACTGTTGTACACTAGTAGGATTGAGTGAAGTACACTCTTCCTTAGCTCAAATACAGGTTCATGGAGTATCGATACACAAAAGATGGCATGCTTTTGTTCTTCATGTACAATGCAAGACTAGAATGATTGTGAATTAGGGGAGTGGGTTGACAAATGGTTCACAAGCTATCGTAGCCCACTTCACATGTATCACCCTCTAATGGCATTGGAACTGGCATAGATAGAATCATCGGTCGACTTTAACCACATATCAGATCTAGGTCAACGAGGTGATATATCTACTTTCTTAGTTGTTGAAATTCTATATCGTTAGATCTTACTTTGTACTGTATTCATAATGTTGACAAATTTAAAGAGATTTTTTACACATATTAATGCAGGGCATGTTTATGTAGTTATTGCAGATGAAGACAATGAAGAGGGAACAAAATATTACTTGTGTCATTGTGTTGAGACCAAAAATAATTGGAGGCCCTAGTTATAGATGGAGAAAACATCGAATACCCTACAGGCTCAATTGTGGTTACTGGAACATGGCTTAGAAGGTACCGACATTCAAGTGTTAAACATTGGTTATTTCAGGACTTTGACATGCATTGTAAGATTCTCCATTACTCGAACCTTGTCATGGAATCCAATGTTCATTTGATCAAATATGGGGGTGGACCTTTGAACAAGACGTTATGGAAGGTCTGTGAGTCTGACCATGAGGCAATACTTGACACAATAAAGAGTAGACTAGACCCAGATGGTTTGTTGGATTAATTTTTAAGTATATGCACATTGGTTCTCATTAATTTATACTTTTATGCACATTAATTTGTTTGATGCCAATGCTATCATCTTCTTTTACAGTGATTGGTGTCCCCTTGCAAAAAATGCAGATATATGATCCATCCAAGAGAATGTCAACCAAAAAAGCAATGAAACGTCCTTATTTTGATGCCTGCATGCAACATATGTAAGTGCCTTCCATCTATTTTTATTCCATTTCCATTTTGGATGCTCTTTCATTTTCTCTTTTACTTTGCATATTTGTAAGTAAACTACTAAGGGTTGATTGATCTTTCATTGCAGAAAATGCTGATTTAAGAGCCATCAAAGAGAATCTCATCCAAAAAAGCAATGCAACATACATATTTTGATGATTTTGACAAATCTCAATTTTGATTTCAATCCATTATAAGAGATCATGTGAAGCTTAGCAAGGGAATCTCAAGTTACTC
The DNA here is from genome assembly GCA_007115665.2 of Sequoiadendron giganteum. Classification (NCBI taxonomy): domain Eukaryota; kingdom Viridiplantae; phylum Streptophyta; class Pinopsida; order Cupressales; family Cupressaceae; genus Sequoiadendron; species Sequoiadendron giganteum. The sequence continues at coordinate 234,109,103 of CM021105.1, read as the reverse complement.
ATTTGAAGTTAACCTCATAATGAGCACCTATGATGTAGACATTTAAAGAGAATCTTGAATGTATGAGTGACATTGTAAAAGATCTGAGAGAACGAAGTGCCAAAGGCATTGTAATAAAATTTAATTACATAATGAGATATAATCAAATATTGTAAGGTTGGAGTTCATGTTTGGTGTAGTAGAACCTTGTTCTGTAAAGGCCTTGAGTAGAAAATTTTCAAACTTTGAATTTTGAAATGTAAAAAATGTGAAAAAGGTCATATAAAGGTCATGTAAACAATTTGTACACATTTTTCTGCAACTCGTGTGACCAAGCAGACTATTCCAATAGGTTGGAATAGGTATTTTTATGCTAGGTATGGTCCTCTATCGCACCGAAACACATAGAATCACTTTGAGCTATGTTCCTTTTTTGCACCGAAACATGTAGAATCGCTTTGAGCTATGTTCCACCGGATCGATCCCTTAAGGGTCCAAAGTGCAAAATGGCTGCAAACTTCAACATTCTAGTAGTCGGATACCCTGACACTTAGAAAATTCTCATCTGATCCTACAAAAAGGCATTGGGCCCCTCTAGAAAAACCTCTCTCGATTTTGGCTATCTTGGAGTGGTTTTCTCATGGTGGTGGATTTTCACTCGATGGAAAAAGTTTCAAATTCAAACAGTGCAAAGTTGCAAAGTGGTGCAAATTTCTCTTTGCAACTTGTCTGACCAAACTAACTACTACAACACATCTGAATAGGTATTTTTACGCTAGGCATGGTCTTTTTTCCCACCAAAACACGTAGAATCGCTCTTAGCTATGTTCAACCGGATCGATCCCTTAAGGGTTCAAAGTGCAAAATGGGTGCAAACTTCAGCATTGTAGTACTCTGATACTGTGACACTTAGAAACTTCTCATCTGATCCTACAAAAATGCGTTAGACCCCTCTGGAAAAACCTCTCTCAATTTTGGCTATCTTGGAGTGGTTTTCTCATGGTGGTGGATTTTCACTTGATGGAAAAGGTGTCAAATTCAAGTTGTGCAAATTTGCAAAGTGGTGCAACTTTCACTCTGGAACTTGTGTGACCAAGAAGATTGTTCCAAAACATCCGAATAGGTATGTTTATGCTAGGCATGGTCTTTTTTTGCACTGAAACATGTGGAATCACTCCGAGCTATGTTCCACTGGATCGATCCCTTAAGGGTCCAAAGTGCAAAAAGGCTGCAAACTTCATCATGCTATTACTCAGATTCCATGATGCTTAGAAACTTTTCATTTGATCCTATAGGATTTTGTTGAGCCTGTCTAGAAAAACCTCTCTTGGTTTTGGCAATCTCGAAGTGGTTTTCCAGTGGTGGTGGATTTTCGCTTGATGGAAAAAGCATCAAATGCAAGCAGTGCAAAGTTTCAGAGTGGTGCAACTTTTTTTCTGCAACTTGTGTGACCAAGTGGACTATTCCAACACATCCAAATAGGTATGTTTATGCTAGGCATGGTCCTCTTTTGCACTGAAACATGTGGAATTGCTCTGAGCTATGTTCCACCAGATCGATCCCTTAGGTTGGAGGAGTCTTAAGTTGCAAATTTGTAAGTTGCTTAAAGCAACAAATTTGAAATGATATTGAATGGCCCACTTGGCACTCATTGGATCTAATTGATGCTCATAGAGGTGAGGAAATAGGCCTTCTCGGGAGGTCACCCATTCCAGTATACTCCAGCTCAAGTGCTTAACCACAATGTTTTTTCCCCAAGGTTAAGCCCACTTACCTTGCAACCCCATTTGTAAAACCTTCAACAAGTGTTGTGCCTTATGAAACATTCATTATAGAGCCTCTTTAGCTCATCAATTGATAAGTAGGATGTATTTTCTACAATGTGTCAAACTGTGATATTTCTATCAGGATTCCATTAAGCAGTCATTTGTAGTATTAGATATAGCTCTAGCTTCTATAGTATTGCGCATGATTGTAGATAGTTTCAAAGATCTAGATAATATTAATAGTTCACATTACTCAAGAAGGATGAACATCTTAAAGAAATTTGTGGAAATTAGGAAAAGTAACCTTCTTGTGGATTTAGGGTTGCAATATTTGATCTACAACATGTTCCACCATTTCTTCAGTAGGATCAATAACACACATAATGAGGGTGTGTTTGTAGCCATGAAATATTATGGTTTGAACTATCTAGGAGTGATGTTTTATCTCGACCAACCATATCTATACCATGGTTTGTTTGGAAACAATTATGGGTTCTCTCTTCATCGGCATATACATTATTCCTCGATGTGTTCACACCAGTGTTACAAGACTACGACTTGCCTCGGACTTGACAAGCCATTTTTTGAATTGGACTCAGGCTCGGAGCCCAGACTCGACAAATAAAAAAACCTAAGAAATTCAAAGATTTGTAAGGATTTAAAACTTGTTTCATGCACCCTTTAATAAATAAACCTTAAAGACACAATAGCATCCTCAAATAGAAACTACTATGATCCCATACACAAACATAAATCAATCACATAAGTATAAGCAAAAATTTTAGCTGAAGGAAATAACACATTTAGATATATAAATATTGTGATATTACTATCAGGATTCAATTGTATAGTTTTACAAGTCAAACTCATTGACCCATGATTCATCAGTAGTGGTTCACAAGAACTTATCTCTCATGATAATGAATGGTTCATAAAGAGGAAGATAAATCTTCATACATTTCTTCTATTGCAAATGAGATAAGTGTTTGGTTTCATGAAGGTCATGAGACAACCATTAATGGGGAGTGTATACATGAAGACCTGATGGAGAATGATAATGGCTTCAGACCTGCTATAAAGGATTTTTTTTTGTTGCAATGATGCAAGAGGTTTTTGGTTTCACTACCAAAATGATCCTACAAAGAATGCATGTGAAACTCCTTTTGACCTTGAGGGTGTACTTACTCCATCTCAAGGATCATGCATTGAGGATGACATAGATCAATGCTAGGGCTAACCAATTAATAATTATAACCGTGAATAAGTCAAACATGTACATGTCAATAAGGGAAGTACAAGTACTCAAAAACATGTAAGCGTCAAAAAGCATACACACGAATACATAGTATACACAAATTAAAAAAAAGTATATGCACGAATACAAGGTATATGCATGAAAACATGTAAGCCACAAAGTATACACTCGAATGCACTTAAGTTACAAATTATACACATAAGTTGTAAAGTATACATTTGAATACACGTAACTCATATCTATTGAACCATCAATTTAGAATGCAAATATGGACAGCCATCGATAAAATATATTTGTATAAACCAAATAGCCATGTAGGCATACATAAACATATGTCGATATAAGTATGAAATATATGTACAAAATAGCCATATAGGCTTATGAGAATGCCATCTAGGCATACAAAGTCAAATATGTCCAATAAAAAATATGTCAAAAATTGCCATGCAGGCATAGAACAAAGGACTCTGGAATCAAAATTCATTGCTCTCCATGCGTAGGAAATAAAATATTTCCCTTTCCTTTTCACTCGGATGATGATAGGTCTGTCACTCATTTTTTCTGTGCTCGTGGAGTGCTCCTGCTACTCCTCCTAGGGTTTAGTTCATAGTGAAGTTTTAACTGTTACAATAAGAAGTAAAGACATGAATATATAGAAATTACATTATAAACAATAATATATTTGACAAAATAATCACTTACAGCCATCTCACAATCTCTCTCCATGAGGGAAATATCCTCACTCCAATGCTTAGACGTGCTCAAGCTATATATAAACCATAAAAATAGACAAAAACTACAAGAATCAATAATGGTTTGATTTTTCACTAACTAACATCTATAACAACAAATGTAAATTAAAATTTACTAATTTTCCTCATATCTCTTATGTCAGAGCCATCGAGGATTGTATAGAAAATGTCACACCAATATCCATTGCCCTCGTCACATTCAGAGGTGTATCATCTCGCAACAATTGAAAATAAAACAAAAAATTATTCAACATAATCAACGATGTGCATGTATAAACTACACAAATCTATTAAGTACTTGATTCATTAGTTAAAATCTGTATTCTATTACATGCATGAAGGTTTGAGTAAATCCACTGCCACTGGGAAGTGTTCCATCAAAACCTCCCATATTAGTCTGTTCAACATCCAAAATTGCATATTAAATTACCATTCATAAAACAGTGCCATAAATATGCAATAAACTTATAATTGTTTACTAGTTACATACCCTAGCGATAGGTGTACTCCAAAAGTAGGTTGGTGGGGGGCCGGTGTATCCAGTCTCAACACTGTGACCTTGCAATTTTATTAAAATCATAAAAAAAAATTAGTTAATCTTGCATTTCGAAATCAAAATTTAATAAATTAAATTCAATGAACACATGCACTAGCTTTTACCTATATGCCTCATGCAAAATTTCAGCTTCCCTCTCCATCTCCATAGCTGCAGATGGATCCTGCGTACCATTCTCCTGAGGGTCGATGGGGTCATATGAATAAGTAGCCCCGCAAGATTGACACACATGTGTTCGAAGGCCACCACTAGAAGACTCCCCTAGATGACGTTGTAGAATAGGGCTAGTATGATGGATGACACTATGGTTCAAAATTTTGATTGCCTACAATGTCTCTACATCAACACTTTCCTTCACAATGTAAGGCATAACAACATGCTCATGAGGTGGCCTAGAGAGAGCTCGTCTACCTTGTCGCGTAGGATCCAGTTGTGCACTAGGTCTATCCTGAGCTAACCCCCCACCTCTCCCCTAGAAATCCCTCATATCAAAATAATTTGGACTTTTTTCAATATGAACTCACTGTATAGTTTCCTAAGGAAATATTGTGGGACCTCACAATTGTTGCATGGTGGGTAATTGAAGACCATGTACCACCTATCATAAAACTGCTCCTTCATATGTTGGTGGTGGCACCAATGGATAAGAAACCTCTTCACATTGAGGGTAAGATTTTTATTTATGCATGGGTTGGTGAATAATGAGCACAAATCACCTTTTGTAGTTTTTAGATCTTTCACATCCTTGTATGATAGTTTATTTGCATAATAGTCCCTAGCCCCATGTCTCCTATCTTCTCATCCAGTTATTTATTTGCTAATTGGATCTACGTTTGTTAACATATCTTTCAATGAATTTGCTAGGGTCATTCTTTTTGTGGTTGAACCATTTGGATCACTCAACCTATTGATCAAATCCTCAATTTTTTTTTTGTTGTTCTCAATCTCACTCATTAAATTTTTTTGAGTGCTAGGAGGGGGCCGAGTGATTGGTGGAGGAGGTTGATGTTGTGGTTGATTTTGATCTTGAGGATTCGATTGGTCTTCCTGTTGAGGATTTTGAGGGTTTGCAGGTTGATTTGCATCTCCTAAAAATTCAGAAAATAGATATCAAATTCAACCTAAAACTCACAAATTTGAACCTAAAATAACAAATTCAAAACAAAAACCATAGAATCCTTACCTCTTACAACTCCTCGTCATGGTGGCACCATCATTGTGAAGAAATATAGATTATTGGTGAAGAAATTCTCCTCCTAGAATGTGAGCGTGATATTCTGGGTTTTTTGGCCGCGGGTGCAACAAAAATACCAGTCAAAATGCAAATGAGAGATTTGCATTTGTTTTTTTTCTTTTAACATTTGATAATGTGAGTGTGTTATAACACACTTGCATTATGTCTTTGTAGTTGTAGTCACCGAGATCTTACCTAGGTTTAACGGAAGAAAGAATGCGAGCACGTTATGGTTTTCAACTTTTTTTTTAGGGTGTCCACGGAATTGCTACCCATTTCCATGCACCCACCCCTCTAAGTTATAATATGTTTTGGAGTTCAACTAATACAACTATTTTTTCAGTTTTGTTTCATGGTTTTTACTCATGTAACTTGTACTTTCATATCCCTTTGAGCTACTTTCTATACTTTTTCTTCTACATTGGTTGTGTTATGAAAGTAAAACTTGAAAGTGCCCCTATTGATAAGATTTGATTCTTTATTTGTTTACTCTTTTTTACGATATTTGAATTTTGAGTCTTAATATATAAGTCCAAATGTTTATCTAGATTAATTTGGATCTTGAAAATTCTAGATAATTAAAGCCAAAATATTATTAAGCCTTAAAAGTGGATTGATCCACAGATAACATTATGGCAAGTGTTAGAATGTAATGTTCATTGTGGGTCATGTATGAGTGGAGGTGATACAAAATATTTAAATATACTAGTAAATCATATGGTGTTAATCAGTTAATGTAAATGTGACATAAGAATTAATTATATATAAGTGAGTTGAAGGCCAAGAGTATTTTATCTGATTGTCAAAGAGGAAAAACATAACATAGCCATACACTCATAATTGATTTTGGATCACAATTTTTTGTATTCAAAATCATCTCTTAGAAGTAAATGATATATATCTTCTACAAGTATTTCATCAAGCTACAAGTATATCTTGACAAGATTATCTCTAGATTCACCTAACATAGAATTACATGTCAGATGCTACTATGTTTTTTCCTTGCTGAGTTAGTTGTCTTTCTTTTTGTTCATAATGAACATCTTTATAATTAATGTGGGTTTGTCTCCTTTGATGTGCATCCATTTCAAGCCTATAGTCAAATGGATTCCATACAGACTATGTTTAGTGGAGGCTCATCAGGTAATATTTTGGAGTAATTCTTTAATTGGAAAATATATCCTTATTTTCTATAATTTTATTCTATTTGGTAGAGTGGCTCTGGTGATAAGGATTTTAAATGAATACACAACTCTAGGAAGAAGCCATCATTTATTTATAAGAGTCTCTAAAATTTACTTCCAAATTACCATGAAAAATCCCCTGAAAAATATGGTTATAGGAGGGTGTGGGAGGTGTGCTCAGTGAATGCGGTGTATATGTTGTCTAGAAAACAACTGAGTCGGTTCCTGCACAAGTACTTTGGATAATTCAACTGACTATATATGCATGCATTAGCCCTTTCAAGTGTAATAGAGCCTATTCAATCATGGGAAATGTTAGGAGATTCATTTGTCTCTCTAACAAAGAGTTTTTTCAACCATTGCAAATTTGCAACTAGCTTCAAATAGTATCTTCATTATTGAAGAACTAGCATTCATCTTGTCATAATTCTTTGGAAAAACTATAGTAACATGGGGATACTATAAAGAATATTATAAATTAAAGGATTAATATTGATCTAGTCAAGCTAGGTAATGAAAACCATATATATGTGGTATTTTTTCATCTTTGAGACAACAAGATTTATTCAGTTATCCATTATTGATTCTGTAAATACCTAAAATTGGTCTAGGCCTGCGAGTACATATTTGACATAATTTTCTATAGTCCGTGGTCATGATTAAATAATGTCAAATATTTAATTACCCTTTCTAACACATATTTCCTCTATTAATTAAATACCCCTTTTTAATTAATTCATTAATTCATCATTAATCTTTATTCAACTTGATTAATTAAATAAATCATATTTATTTAATTATGTTGCGAACTAATTAATTCTTCCCCCTTTATCTATCAATTAAATAATTTATTATTTAATTACCCCTTTATCATACTTTTTTCAACTATAATTAAATATCTTAATTTAATTATTCATTTAACCCCGTTTTCAACTATAATTAAATATTTATTATTTAATTATTAAATTCCACCCTTTTCGAAAGTCAAATTAAATAAATTATCTTTATTTATTTAATTAAATCTTCTATTTTCAAATGTTGAATTAAATTAACATTTAATTCACATTTAATTCATTTGTGTCACATTCCTCTATCATTCAGCTATTTAATCATCCACTCACCTTCTGACTCAAGATCTATTTTTAGTTCTTGAGTTATCTCTGAATTGAATTGCTAATCATCTCTGCAGGAAGACTCTCTATCACAACTACTTGATTAACTAGTTCTAACTCATATGCATGATGTGTATATTAATTAAATATCTTTATTTAATTAGTTAACTCAAGTTTTCATTCGAATGCATTATTCTTCAACTTCTAACTTGTCTTTAACATTCTAAGTCTATTTCTTCTATTTTCGAAGATTCTTAACTGAAGATTAAAATCTTGTTCTATTTTTAGTCTTTCCTGACTCATGTTCTAACTTATGCTCTATCTGAGACAGAACTCACATCGCATGGAACTCATCAATCTCATATGTCGATCTCTCTTTCAATCTGAGCCGATCGTTCGAAAACTCAAAATCTATAAAATGGCCTATCATAATCATTATTCCTCCTCTCCCGAAATCATTATACATTTTTGAGAAGAAACAATCTTCGAGATTTTGCTTAGACATTCAACACAGCTATACTTGCATTCAAACACAGAAATCTGAGGGCAAGAATACTAAAAAGGAAAAATGGAGAAGAGCAATGGAGATAATTCGAAGGGATGAATGCATATTCGCTGAGATCAATTCAGTTTGTTTAGTTTTTATCATGTTTTCATATTCGTTCTTTATTGTTATATTTTTAGATTAGTTTTGATTTAGATTAGGATTAACAATTGTTCGTTCTAGCTACAGATCTTATCACAGATTTATTCTAATGTTACATTTGGTGAACCTAACGTGAATCCGCTTCAAAATCCGCACATATATTTTTTTTCTTTTTTTCAGTTTTTCCGTTTTCTATTTTCTATTTTTTTTTTGCAGATTTCCATACAGTGCACTGCATTTGTTAAGGTAAACGATGCATCTATATCCACGAGCCACATCTATCAAAAATAGACATGCATTTTTCATCATGAACCGCATCCGCCTATCAACAATTTCATGAGCAACATCCGCCTATCAATAGTCGAACCGCATCTGTGGCTCAAAAAGCCGCATCTGCCTGGTGACACTTTTTCATATTTATTTGGTAGATAGATAATCATCGTGTGGGATTAAAATGAATTTTCTATTTGATAGATAGAAAATTGTCATTTGGAATAAAAAGAACCACTGTCTTCTTTATTTGGTGCTTTGCACATATCTGTAAACCCTTACGATTCAGTACACTGAAGTATCCTCTCCCCTTGCACAGTCATGTGATCTTGGGTGTAGGAGAAATGGTTGTTGACTCTAGAACTTGGGCCTGTCTTGGTGGGAAAAAGTACTCACCCCAAGATGACTCAGACCGGTAGCACGCTAAAGCCAAGCGACTTCCAACCGATATATAAAAGTGGATTCTTGGGGAAAGCCCAAGAATCACGCGCACTATTCCGACGAGATGGACAGAAATGGACTCTCGTCGATGTTGGATAGTGTCCCATGAACAGAATGCCCTTATTAAAATCCTTGTTGTAGAGTTACCAAAATCCTACCTACTTGTTGGCATAGCAGGGTCGGCCCTGTGAAGCCATCTTACATTCTTACGGTTTATGTGTGGAAATGAAATGTATACCATGGGAGTTTCATGGATACAATAGCTTGGTTGCCTCGTATAAGTGAGTGTCATGGAGGGGAGCCAGTGGGGTCAAGCTACTAGTCATTCACCATAAATATGCATAGCTGGAGAAATCCAAGTAAGAACTCAACAAGTATTGTCCTAAAAGCCTAGGTTGTAATTGTTTTTTGAGTCTTAACAGTCCTTTCATCACAAAAACTGAAAATATATTGATTGTTGTGTTTTCTCTTTGTTGTATTAATCAAAATCTTGATCAAACAAACAAAGTTAGTCAACCAACTTTCGAGAAAAATTCAACTGTCAAAAAAAAAAGAGTTGCATTTGTTAGTTTAATCACCGCATGTGTCATAGTGAGTCGCATCTGTTAGGGGAAACGCCACATCTGTCTATTAAAAATTCATTTTTACAGTCTGCATATAACGAGTCACAACTATTACATTCTGAGTCGCATGTGTGCATGCAAACCACATCTGTCAGTTCAAAAACCGCATGTGTCCTGTTAAGTCGCATCTATCAGTTCAAAAACCGCATTTGTTAGAAAAATCGCATCTGTCGGAGAAAAAAATGCAACTGTTAGGAAAACCGGATCTGTCAAAGGAAAAACCGCAAGTCTTTGGTGAACCGCATTTGCCTGTTAACATAAAACATCAAAAACTATGAGCTTAGTCTAAAACATCATTGTCACTATTTGCTTTAGGTTTTTAGAATCAACCTTGGATTAGAAACTGGTTAATTTTGCTTAAAATCCTTGCATCATTAGGTGTCATATATGTCCTAGTTACCATCATTAGGTGTCATATACATATTAGCTACCATCATTAGGTGTCATATACGTCTTAGTCACAATAAAAATCTTAGTCATAGTCATCCTAGGTTGCATGCATATAGGTACTCCCTAGGAAATTACATATCACAGCATATATAACTTTCCTCGTCTTTGGAAACGTTCATGTTCCGGTTTGTCACAATCATTAAACCTGGTCATTTTAGTCTCATTTAGTGAATCTTTTTAGATCAACTATCCTTGTCATCCAATTAGGTTCCTTGGTCAAACACAAATCCTTGCATGCATTTATTCCATAGGTAGTAGGTTATACTCGTCTTAGACTCATTTATCATCATTAGTCCACTTAGAATTTTTCATATTGTTCGCCCTATCATACATCATTTTAGATCTTTAGCAACATCCTTATTGTCAAAAAAAAAAATCCAAAACACATAGACATAGGTCATATCGGTTCTTAGGCATAGTCTACATTAGACATTTTGAGCAACTTTTTCATGGTTGAAACAAGGTCCAAAAAGAAACACAAAGCAATGACAGACCCCAACGAATTCATCAATCCGTTCAGAAACCAACCATCAGGTAGCAAATGTCCACACAAGTCTTTACTTGAAAAACATGTCACTAGAGACACACATGGGCAGATTTACATAGAATACATAGATGCAGCAGTTCAAGATCCTGAGTTTGCATCCTTCATGGATGAGTGTTTGCTAAATGATCGACAATGCTACTTCGCAAAATTTCTAGTAGAAGGTGCCACACTACCCCCAAGATTTGATGTCCATTCTTTGGCAACACAATCAAATCAACCAACACAAAATACGACATCTACTGTCTCTATTCCCCAAATAACCGCAATGATACCAACAAGTCTATCAACACAAACATCATCAATTGTAAACACAACCCCTTTTAACATAACAAAAGGTTTACAATTCACTGTGGGAGCAACTTCCTCCAAACCCTTTGGCACCCCCACAACTGGTAAGAGAACCAAGGTTGGTGGAAATATACCTATACCAAGTCAGACAATCCAGATAGGAAGCATTCCTATTCCAAATCAGACAGGAAGCATTCCTATACCAAATCAAACCATTTAGATGGGGAATATCCCTATCCCAAATCAGAATATTTTGACAGGATATATTCCCTCGCCCAATCATAACCCATCACAAAACATGGCATATCAGAACATCTACATTGATCCAAATAACACGAACACCATGTCCTTGACACAAGTCAACATCCTTCAAAACCAAATGCATACTCTACAACAAAAGATGGATGACATGTCTATGTCAGGAAAATGAACTATATCAGCACAAGACTTATGTCCTTGTCCATTTGACAAAGCACTCTATATGACACCTTTCCCCCATGGATACATTATACCAAATTTTTTGAAGTATAATGGGAGGAAGAATCCTTTAGAACATATTAGAGAATTCTCAATGGCATGCATGGACATATCATATGACCCCACTTACTTGATGTTCCTATTTCCATGAACCCTCATAGGGATAGCATTGGAATGGTTTTCCAAATTTTCATACGGTATACAATCCTGGGTGGAATTAGCTTAAAAGTTTGTCGAACATTTTGCCTTTAACATAGAAAATGAAGTAACCATAGCAACCTTGTGCCACACAACACAAGAAGATGGTGAGACATTTATCACTTTCTTCTAGAGATGGGGAAGTCTAGCTAGCCTTTGTCCTGTTGAAATACCTAAAAAACAAAAGGTCACTATTTTTCTCGAAAAACATCAACCCCAAACTGAGAGGTGACTTATGGGTACACTGTTGCACTTCATTCATTGAATTGGTACAAAAGGGGATCATCCTTGGAAAGGGCCTTATTGACAAAGGTGAAATCAAAGTACCAGGCAAGAGTCCGATTGTCCAACATCCAAATGTGTCGAATGATAGAAACAAGTTCTAGTCTAGGAACAAGAATGTCACGAATGACGACATAGTTGATGCTAAGCACATACATACTAGACCGGTTATCTCCCTTAGAGGATACAAACAACAATTAGACATGATGAACAGTCCTGATCAAATGGCTAACTATGTCCAGAATTCACAACAACAAAGACCACAACAAAGGAGATTTCCAACAATGGAATTTACACCTTTAGGGCAACCAATCGAGGTGGTCTTCAAAGAATTGGTCAAACATAATCTTATCAAACCTTTAGAACCAAGAGAATATGATGTTGGATAGTTCAAACCTTCATGGTGGGTCGATAACGCTTTTGTGACTATCATTGAACGAAAGGGCACAACCTCCAACAATGTCGCCAATTAAAGAACATCATACAAGACTTTGTTGAAAATGGAACCATAGAAGTTGGTGGGCAGAAAAACACTAAGAACAGTGATCATAAGGTCTTCATGGACCCGTTACATGACCACACAAAAGGAAAACCCTCCAATTCGGGACCACAGAGTAATCCATTGGAAACTATAACAATACCAAGTATGACTATGGTAAAGGGACGATCATAAACTACCTCTAAGCCGCAAACGAGAATGTCAATACTTTCACCATCAAAAAGCATCCAGAATGTAATGTAAACACACGCAGAACTAAGATTACTATTCCTGGTCCTTCTTCCGAGCCATCTATGCAAAATTCCAAGTTCAAGTACAACCTTCTCAATCAATTGAGTAAAACACCTGCACAAATATCTTTCTTGGAATTGTTGACCTTATCACCTCAACATTGATCCATTCTTGACAAATCTCTATAGAACACAAATATTCCTACAGACTTAGATATCAATCATTTCGAAGAGATGGTGGGATATTTGACTAACTCACATCATGCCACATTTTCACAACAAGACTACTCAACTGAAAAGTCAGATCACAATGACCCCTTACATCTTGAAGTCTTAATCCATCAAAACAAAGTCCGACGAGTCCTGGTAGATGGAGGAGCAGGTTTGAACCTATGTACCCTTAAATTGGTTAAGGCATTAGGATTCTCGAAAGACTGTGTAGATACCTTTAAAAGTATAGTCATCAAGGCTTACGATGATGAGGAAAGATCATCCAAAGGAGTTGTCACACTCCCTATTCGAATTGGCCCAGCAATCATGAACACCAGCTTCCAAGTCTCGGATCTCACCCTTCCATACAACTTATTGTTAGGTAGACCTTGGATACATGCGATGAAAGCTATACCTTCCACATACCACCAATGTCTCAAGTGCCCCTATAATGGCACAAAGATCACCATTGATGGTGATCCAGATCCTTTCCAATATTGTACAAGCCTAAGGGATCTTCCACAATGACAAGTGCCTATTAATCAAGAGGCCTCATCATCAACTTTATCCCAATACGTTGACCCATCATGTCTCACTAAGTCCATTTCATTCAAACCACCATCATCCACTCCAAAACTCAACATCCAAGACAAAGGTTGTGGAAAACATAATATAAAGGCATCATACTGTGTTACTGAACTGATTCCACCTAAGGCATATGCCCTAGCCATGGTTGATAGAAGACAATCTATGGTCACATTTCATGTTCCCCTACAACAACATTGACAAAATGGGGAGAGTTAAGTGAAGAAATTATGGATCAAGGTGATTCCTGGTTGTATCAAGAAGAACATGAATACCCCTCCCCGTCTATTCAAATAGCCAAGGACCAATATGGAAAAGGATTTTAGATAATGCAAAAAGAAGACTATGACGAGCACAGTGGGTTTGGACTATATCAAAATGGAAGGACAGAACCGATTACTATCTACCCATGATCGAAATATCTAGGGCTAGGGTGTCAACCACTTAGAATTGGGTTTCTTGGTACCTCGTCAATGTTTCAAGAGGAAGTGAATGATTATCCAAACATTGAGACATCTCATGAAACACTTCCCCCAGTTTACAACAAGCCCCTAGTTTCCAAAACACCTCCAATTTATGGAAAACCTCCAGTCTATGATGAATCCCCTTATTCAAGAGATGGTGAATGGGAGTCCCTCTCATCTACTAGTACCATGAACATAGATGCCTTATTTGGAGATTTGGACCTCAATGTGAAACCTATACCAAAACAATATAGTCCTTGTCCTAAGAAACACTTGTCCAAAGCAGAATGGCAAGAGACCTATTATTTGGAAACCCTTGATAATGCATCTTGGGCACCTGACAAGCCATCTTCTGACGAATCAGCCCTCACCATAGTACCAAAACAGAGTATACCTACCCCTAAGAGGAAGAACAAGAAGGAGTTAGTCCAAAACTTCTGCGACCATGTCAACCATTCCATATTTACCTTGTTAGTAGTTACCCTTATAAACTCCAATGATGGCATGCCCCTTGTATATCCCGAACTTATTGACTGGGATCAACAAGGTACACCTATCATAGATACATTCGAGAATGATGAAGCAATTGCTAAGTTCATGGGACTTAGAGAAGGCATACCTAGAGGGGATCATAAGGAAAGTTTTACCATTGACTTGGATGATAAAGCATATTTTGGGGAGTCTATTTACACCTCTAGTCGCAAAATGAAAATGAAAATAAAAATAATGAGTCCTTAGGTGAAAACCAAAAGGCGCCTTTGGATGAAGATAGAGGTTTAAATATTCTCCCCGTTGCACAAGAAAAGTCACCCATGCTAGTGGAAGAAGCTGTTGCAGTCAACATAGGTACAAAAGAGAATCCTCAAATAGTATATTTTGCAACTTCTTTATCAGACACAGAAAAATATGAGTTCAAAGATTTCTTCAAATAGAGACAAGTGAACTTCGCATGGTTGTATGCTAACATGCCTAGACTGGATCCAGACCAAATATTGCATCATTTACCACTACAACCAGGTATCAAACCAATCAAATAGAAACTAAGGAAGATGCATCCACAAATTGCTCTATTGGTCAAGGTAGAACTAAAGAAACTTTTGGATGTAGGATTCATAAGGACAATAGACTATGCAAATTGGATATCGAATCTTGTACCAGTGACTAAGCCAACTGGGGGCATTCGTATTTGCACTGATTTTAGAGACATCAACAAGGCATGTCCTAAAGATGATTTCCCTTTGCCAAATATCGACATGATAGTAGACCTTACTGTAGGATATGAGATGCTATCCCTTATGGATGGTTTCTCTTGATACAATCAGATAAAGATAGCACCTGAAGACCAACATAAGACAACTTTCACATGTCCATGGGGCACATATTGTTGGAATTTTATGCCGTTTTGCCTTAAGAATGCATGAGCCACTTACCAATGAGTAATGACTATGATTTTTCATGACTTTGTACATACATTCATGCAATATTATGTAGATGATATAATAGCCACGTCAGAAACAAGGGAAGATCATTTGAAGGTCTTAGACAAGATATTCCAGAGGCTAGAAAACTACAATGTCAGGCTAAATCCAAAGAAGTGTATCTTTGGAGTGAAATCAAGGAACCTGTTAGGGTATATCATCTCTCATAGAGGCATTGAAGTAGATCCAGAGAAGGTAAGAGCTATCATAGAAATGCCTCCTCCAACCAGCATTGGTCAACTCAAAACCCTACATGGGAGATTACAATCCATTAGGCATTTCATAGTACAACTGGTGGATAAAATACATCCATTTCAACATCTACTCAAGAAAGGAGTTCCATTTGTGTGGAAACCTAAATGTCAAGAGGCCTTCCAACAAATCAAGGACTATTTGCTTACCCCACCAGTCTTAATGCCACCTACAGAAGGAAAACCATTGATACTTTACATCTTAGCAACTCAATCGGCATTAGGGGCTCTTCTCGCACAACACAATGATCAAGGTCACGAGAGAGTGGTCTATTATATCAGTCGAACCTTAGTGGGCTATGAATTGAATTACAGCAACATAGAACATGCTTGTCTTGCAGTAGTCTTTGCTACCCAAAAACTTAGGCACTATATGCTCAATCAAAAAACCATGTTGATTGCAAAAATTGGTCCACTTAAATACCTCCTAAGTAAGGCAGCTTTAACAGGCTGATTGGCTGAATGGGTTATGATACTTAGTGAGTATGACATTTAGTATGTCAAAATGAAGGCAATAAAAGGACAAGTGATTGCAGATCAACTAGCTGATGCACCTATAAAGGCAGACCATCCATTAGTGGTAGATTTTCCAGATGAATTTCTCTTCAATATTGACATTAAAATAGAATGGAAACTGTACTTTGATGGATCACATACAAATTGTGGTTCAGGGGCTGGTATCCTATTTGTCACACCTCAAGGTGATACCATTCCTAAATCATTCAGGATTGCATTCCCCTATACCAACAATATAGCAGAATACAAAGCCTTAGTGACAAGTTTAAAAATGGTAGCTCAATGGAACATTAAGAGCCTACATGTCTTTGGCAACTCTCAATTGGTAATCCAATAGGTGAATGATGATTACGAGACTAAGGATGAGAAGCTAGCACCTTACAAGAGAATGGCTGATAGTTTCAAATAGTATTTCAATGACATAACTTTTGAACAAATACCACATATTCAAAATAGAGCTGTAGATGCAATGGCAACCATGGGTTCTTTGTTGGATATTCCAAGTAATGTGCCTAAGTTCGAGTTTCTAGTTGAACAACTTTTGATCCCCACTTATGATGTTCTTGATACTATGATAGTGTGTACCATTGTTGGTCCTACGTCTCCTTGGTATAAAGACATATTCGATTACCTCACTGACCAAACCCTACCTCAAGACTTGTCAAATAACCAACATCGAACCTTCACCCGAAAGTCAGCTAAGTACACCATCATCGGAGAAACCCTATACAGACTTACCTTAGATAACACCCTAATGAGATGTCTCACTACCGAGGAAGAACAAACAACTTTGTGAGCAGTACATGAGGGTATATGCAGATCTCATTCGAGTGGTCCCACTCTAGCCCATAAGATTATGAGACTAGGTTACTATTGGCCTACAATGGAGAAAGACTCATATGTCTTTGTAAAGAAGTGTAGACAATGTCAAATATATGGAGACTTGATAAGAGCACCAATGCAGGAGCTTCATCCAATTACTTCACCATGGCCCTTCACCCAATGGGGACTTGACCTCATAGGTAAGATACACCTTCATCATCCAATGACCACAAATTCATCATCACCACCACTGAATACTTCACCAAATGGATCAAATCCATTGCCATGACATACATAACCAGCACACAAATATGTAAGTTTATCCTAAACTATATCATTTGTCGGTATGGTGTGCCTCAATCCATAATCACAGACAATGGCCACCCATTCAAGAACCAAGAAGTACACCATTTATGTGAAGAATTCCACATCAAACACCATTTCTCCACCCCATATTACCCACAAGGTAATGGCCAAGCTGAGGCATCTAATAAGACTATTGTTAGAATCCTTAAGAAGAATGTCAATGACGTTGGTCGTGACTGGCATCTAGAGCTTAATCTTGCCTTATGGGCTTATCGCACAAGCATCCATACTCCCACCGATGCCACTCCATATTCCCTCATATTTGGGTCTGAAGCTATCTTACCTATTGAGGTTGAAATACCTTCTCTATGGATATCCTTGAAGGGTCATATCGACGA
Source organism: Sequoiadendron giganteum (assembly GCA_007115665.2). Lineage (NCBI taxonomy): Eukaryota > Viridiplantae > Streptophyta > Pinopsida > Cupressales > Cupressaceae > Sequoiadendron > Sequoiadendron giganteum. The sequence continues at coordinate 234,091,284 of CM021105.1, read as the reverse complement.
TGAAGAATACCGTGTCTCTAGGTTACAAGAGCTAGAATTTTTGGATGAACAAAGACATAAAGCATTAGATCATTTACAAGCATATCAGAATTGTCTTCACCATAGTTACAACAAGAAGGTTCTCAATAGACACTTTGACATTAGTGACCTAGTTTTAATGGAGAATCCTAAGAACCAAGCTAAACGCGAGAAACTAGGAAAGTTTGAACCTAACTGGTTGGGGTCATACATTGTCACAGAAGCCTTTCGATCAGGAGCGTACCAACTCTCTACTCCTGAAGGAGAACCTCTTTTGTCCCCTATCAACAGTCTACATCTAAAGAGGTTCTACACTTAAGTCTTTGAGAATCTGTGTCTTAATCTAGAAAAATACAAAAAAATGAAAAAACAGAAAAATGGTTACCTTGATGAAAACCTGGCAAACAGGCATCTTCGTAACACCAAAAAAATTGAGAAAAAAAAAGAAAAGTAAAGAGAAATAAATCCGTCCACTAATGAAAACCACTTCAGTGGTGCTATGGATAAGTACCATGGTGAAAACCTGGCAAATAGGCGCCATGTGTAGTCAAGCTCGCTCTTCCATCTACCATCATTCTAATCAGACTTTTTCACCATCACTCATAATAAATGGTTGTCCTATCCATCATTTGGAATGATTGACATCTAAACATCCATTCCGTCATATTACCCACTCCATCTTCCAAATCCTATGTCTGACTAGGGGAAAATCCTTGTTATGTGCCCTAACACATAGTACATAATGTCACATCATCAAAAATGTCTTGAAAAATCAAAAACATTAGAAAAATGTCACAAAATCCCAAAAATAGAGTCAAGTCAGTCATGTCTAGTCACTCATGTCAAGTCGGTCATGTTAAGTCAATCATAGACATAGTCGAACTACGTTGCCTTTGTGACTGGGACATAGGCAAGGCCATCAATCGATGTGCCCCCAAGGCATTAGGTCTGTTAGTCTAGGTTTGTCATGTATCACACACATAAAATCACAATTCTTTGTACATTCAAATTCATTGGTCGTGTCGATCTACGAGGTTTCTGCATGTACAACGTAGGCAAGGCTAATCAATTTGATGAGCTCCCGAGACCACACTAGGTCAGTCCAATAGGGTTCATTCATAATCACTATCACAAAAGTTGCATATCATAGTTTAGGGCATCATATCATGTCAAACACTATCTACACACACACAGTTTATCAATCAAGGAATTAGAACAAGTCATGCAACAACAAGGAAAAATGTCTCAATAGTCATCAAGTCAGTATCAAACACATTGTCAAAGTGATCAACCTATGTCTTAGCAAGATATGTCTTTCTTGTCAACAGACGTCATCAAATTCTCATAGTCTCATGTGGTTTGTCACCTCAACGTCATCAGACTCCAATGTCTTATATGGCACGTGTCTTACTGAAACCAGGCTTTGTCATGCCTTATACAGAAGTCACCAAGTTGAAACTAGACTCAACATCTTATGCGGTATGTGTCATTCTCTCACATTATGCTATGTCAAACATCAACATCAAACAATCCCAGAAGATCAAGTTTTGATGAATACATTTATGTGGCTTTATGACTTTATATCTTATTTTGTCTTATCTTTTTATCGATTTGTGCAAGATCCTGTTACTAGCTTTCTCAAGGATGTCCCTTGAAGGATTTAGAGAAGCAACGACGTCTTAGGATTATTTTTCTTTGGCTGCTGTCTGTCAACTATCTTTTTAACATTGGCTTCTGAGTCATGTTACTAGTTTCCTCAAGGATGTCCTATCAAGGATTTAGAGGAGCAATGATGTCTCATGACCCATCTTTTATTTGTCTGTTGTCTATGGTTTGTCTTGACCAAACGACTGGGGCATCATGTCCTTAGTCTGAGTTAAGACACTCCTTGTCTACGACTGTCTGTTTTTCACAAGTGGATAACTTTGCACACTATGGTCTATCTCATATCATAGTGTGTACTATCCATCTATGTCATGTCCCACCCAATGATGATAACAAAGCAAGTATAGCGTATTTGGAAATCTATTGAAGGTTATATCTTTTTTTTCTCAATCGATCAACCATCATTACATTACATTTCACATCATGACATTAATTATTTCTTACTAACATTCTGAATTCATTATCATCTTAACATTTCTATTCTTTGACATTAAGATAAAGTCCTGTGACACAATAAAAAAAAAAACAAACACATTAGGTCATTTGCATTTGCATCCATTCAATGCACATTTCATATAGTTGCATTGCATTTTCAACATATAGATAGTACCATTCATTTTCATTGCATTTCACATCATGACATAATAGGCATTGCATCATCATAACATACATAATGTAAACATTGCATGTACATATTACCATCACATATAAGCATCATAAGTAAAATAAGGCATCCATAACATCATTATTCAATGCATAACTCATAATCATATAGAAACATTCATTCCTAATACATGTACATACATCATTTAGGAAACATAATCATGTAGAAATAAAGCATCATCCATAACATAGAAATACATATCATGTAGAAGCCGCCAAAATCATATATATATATCGCTCAAAAATAATGTCATAGTACAATGTCCGAATGTAATCATATAAACAACATGAGCTCGCAGGCTCTCTGATCAAAAATATAAATCTCTACATGTATCTGAAGCCCTGTCATTGTGTCCCGCTACCCCTATTGTCACGTGGTGATGGTGGTGGGAAGAGACTCAAAGGTGGCCTCTATGAGTTGGAAGGACTATAATATGGACCTGTCCTCAATGGTCCTATCACCCCCTCAGTGCTTTGTGTCCTCTGACTCCGAGTTTGACCTCTGCTTTGATTGTGTACCTCTGAAAATGTAGGAGCTCGTCTCTCTGCCGGCACTACGGCCTCATACAAATCCCTGTAATAAGTGGCTCTCTCCACTGATCTGACTAACTCTTGTACCATGCCATTAGATGAGGACCCACTACAAAGGTGTCTAACCTCTGCGAATTGCTGCTCTATCTCATGCCTCCATGCTATAGCCTGGTCTCTCTCCATGAGAGCACTGTCCCTCTCTGTACGAGCACTGTCCCTCTCAGTGTAGGCAATGTCCCTCTCTGCATAAGCATTGTCCCTCTCTGTGTAGGCACTTTCTCTCTCTAGTCACATCGCCTCAAACTCTATAGTCATAAGTCTGAGTCTCTCCTCTAAAGCCTCCCTGTCACTGTCTCTAGGAGCATCCTCATCCCATCTCCCTTCCACTATCCAATCTCTGAGCTCTCTCTCCTGCTCCTCCATCAGTGCCTCGTCCTCAACATCATCCTCTACATCATCCTCTCCATATCCTGCTAACAAGCCCAGAGGATCGAAGGCCATGTCTGCATCAGAATCATCTGTGACATCCTCTACTCCCACATCTACCTCTACACGCTCCTCAACCACTACCTCTGCTACAGCATGCTCACCCCCAGCTGGTACATCCACTCTCCCTCTGATATCTATCATCGGTAAATCAACTACAACTACCTCCCGCATAGGTGCATCTCCACCTGCCTGACCCCCTCTTCATCCTCTCCATCCTTGTCTCTCGCCTCTACCTCCGCCTCTGCCATCATCTCCACCAACTCTACAAACTCTAGCACCTCCACCTCTCCAATGTCCTCTAGGCCCTATGCCTCGTCTCTCGACTGGTGCTGGCTGGTCCAGATCTGTATAAGGAATCGGGCGATGCACTACCCACCATGCCTCATAAGCAACCATAGTCCTAGGATCTGCTAATCCACCTCTCCATCCCCACTGTACTTGCTGAAGTGCATGTATATCTATCTTTGATGTAGCCATTGGAATCATGGGTCCCCACCATGGAACCTCTCTCGATGACCGAGCAAACTCTACTCTACTCTGAGGCTCATCCTGAACCTCCCCCAATTGTCTCAGAACTCTATCTGGTAGATGTCATTCAATAATGTGCACACTCAAAATAGTCCTCCCAATGAGATACTATGTCTGTCTATAGAATGGAGAATGTATATCCTCATCCACCCACTCCTCACAATCCATGTAAGGTCTCCATGTGAACTGATCAAGAATATCCAATGCGTGTCACCAGTACCCTGTGTCACCCACATGAGTCTGTGTAATCTACCTTGTATATCAAAACACATATGGGTGTCTCTCCTCTCTCTCTACTATCACTAGAGGATGGAAGACGACTATCCTCTCCCAACACCATACCATCAAAAGTGTCATCCCACAACTCAATGACTGTGCATCTCTGTACGCAATGTCATGTAAGTGAAAGTACAACATCCTGAGCAGACATGGACCCCATGCATATATCATCTCACTCTCCAACATGCCGACCAGCATAGCTCCCCATCCTACTAGAAATCCATGTCCTCATCTGTCAGGAAGAACTATACCCCCAATCCGCTCGTACCTATTTGCTAAAACTAGCCATCTGATCTCGTAATGCTCGATCCCGAGCCTACTGATGTCATCCACCTGATAAAATCATGCTAAATCCATCAATCCTCACTGGGTATCATACATAACCCGCTCACCTCTAATAGGCAATCTCATAATCCTGTACACATCCTCCAATGTGATAGTAGCCTCCCCAGTCGGTAAATGAAACGACGATGTCTCTTAATGCCATCACTTGCAAAGTGTTGTCAGCATCCCCCTGTTTGCCCGAATGGCAGGCATCAACAAATAGTGATGTAGGCCTAGCTTCCATAGAAGCCGAATCTCTATAGAGCTCAACCTATCTCACAGGTTGAACATATCTAGTCGTGACACCTGCGTGTAGATAGGATCTATCACCACCTGCAATTTAACCATGGTGTCAGCATTTTTTCAAAACTTTTACCAGTCAAATGTGGTTAACTTTTACAAATGTGGTGCATTTTTGCAAATGCGTTACACAGAGCCTTACATGCGGTGCACATTACATATGCATCGCATAATTTCCATAGACCCTTTCCAACTACTGCACATGCGGTTCACTTAGCCACATGCGGTGCATTGTTTCAAATGCGATGCATTTTTCCTCAGTATGCCAACCTACAACATATGCATCTCACAAATGCATATGCAGTTCATACATACACATGTGTCTATCCCTAATGCATTGGCATTCTAGAACAACACATGCAGGTTATAATGCTCCACATGCAGTCATTCCCTAACCAGCCGAAACTAGCCCTAGCGCATTTTTTAAAAATGCATCGTTTCACAGTCAGATGCGGTGAATACGACAGCATATGCGTCATTTACGACTCACCGCATTATCTTATTCATTTTTCAACTACCTAAAAATGCATGCAAAAATAAATTTCACAAGTTCATTTTTGGGTACATACCGGTGGTCCTACGTTGGCTGGCCTCTTGAAGGTCTGGATCCGATATCCTCGATGCCTGGTGTATGGAATCGGCGCCATTTCCTCAGTCAGTCAAAGCAAAAACTCAAGTTTTTCTATCTCCTTTGGGTGCAAATGAAATGATTTTAGTCCTAATTCCTATTTATAGGTGGGTTAGAAGTGGCATTTCTTTAGCCCTTCTCTATTGGCCGCTTAGCCTTTCACCTTCCAACAACCCGTATTCATCTGAAACATCTCCGATTTCAATTCCGTCAACTCCAAACCATTTCTAACTGTCATTTTGACTTATCAAGAATTTTTCCTGATTTTTTTGAAACATTTCAAAAAATGTCAATTTTCCCGAGGGGGCATACCTTACCCTGTTTCATGCTGGGGCACGACCGGGGCATATTTTCTTTGACACAGTGTCGTAACAACATTGTATCAAAGAGGGGCAAACTGTAGATACCTAAAATTGGTCTAGGCCTGCGAGTACATATTTGACATAATTTTCCATAGTCCGTGGTCATGATTAAATAATGTCAATTATTTAATTACCCTTTCTAACACATATTTCCTCTATTAATTAAATACCCCTTTTTAATTAATTCATTAATTCATCATTAATCTTTATTCAACTTGATTAATTAAATAAATCATATTTATTTAATTATGTTGCGAACTAATTAATTCTTCCCCCTTTATCTATGATTTATTTAATTATGTTGCGAACTAATTAATTCTTCCCCCTTTATCTATCAATTAAATAATTTATTATTTAATTACCCCTTTATCATACTTTTTCAACTATAATTAAATATCTTTATTTAATTATTCATTTAACCCCCTTTTCAACTATAATTAACTATTTATTATTTAATTATTAAATTCCACCCTTTTCAAAAGTCAAATTAAATAGATTATCTTTATTTATTTAATTAAATCTTCTATTTTTGAATGTTGAATTAAATTAACATTTAATTCACATTTAATTCATTTGTGTCAAATTCCTCTATCATTCAGTTATCTAATCGTCCACTCACCTTCTGACTCAAGATCTATTTTTAGTTCTTGAGTTATCTCTAAATTCAACTGCTAATCATCTCTGCAGGAAGACTCTCTGTCACAACTACTTGATTTACTAGTTCTAACTCATATGCATGATGTGTATATTAATTAAATATCTTTATCTAATTAATTAACTCAAGTTTTCATTTGAATGCATTATTCTTCAACTTCTAACTTTGTCTTTAACATTCTAAGTCTATTTCTTCTATTTTCGAAGATTCTTAACTGAAGATTAAAATCTTGTTCTATTTTTAGTCTTTCTTGACTCATGTTCTAACTCACGTTCTATCTGAGACAGAACTCACATCACATGGCATTCATCAATATCATCCATCGATCTCTCTTTCAATCTGAGTCAATCGTTTGAAAACACAAAATCTATAAAATGGCCTGTCATAATCATTATTCCTCCTCTCTCGAAATCATTATACATTTTTGAGAAGAAACAATCTTCGATATTTTGCTTAGACATTCAACATATCTATACTTGCATTCAAACATAGAAATCTGAGGGCAAGAATACTAAAAAGGCAAAATGGAGAAGAGCAATGCAGATAATTCGAAGGGATGAATGCATATTCAGTGAGATCAATTCAATTTGTTTAGTTTTTATCATGTTTTCATATTCGTTCTTTATTGTTAGATTTTTATATTAGTTTTGATTTAGATTAGGATTAACAATTGTTCATTCTAGCTACAGATCTTATCACAAATTTATTCTAATGTTACAGATTCTTATTCTCTCTTATTTTTTTTATGATCTATGTGTTGGGACTAATTTTTTTTTCAAAATATCAATAGCTTACATTCATATACTCCATAAGATAGCCAAATTTTGAGTACAAAATTTCTATAATCCATTTCACATATCATATTCACCAATGATTCCATCCAATTTGACCTTTTGACACACTGAAATCCCTCTGATCATCATTTAGCAGGAGCCTCTAAATAAATAATCCATATTGGTATGATTAGGTCCATGTCTCTCTGACTCATATGATACAAAATTTCAATTCAAGTGTTTCTGTCATATCAATGAAAGTTTAACACTGCCACATCGATCAACAACTTAGGAGGATACATATTCGAGAATACAATGCATGTTGTTTCTCTAACAAAAGGGTTATCGATAAGAGAAATGCTATCAAAGTGAGATCCTCAATTTAGCCTGAGCATACATTTCATGACAATGGAATTACATTGGTAAAATGTTCACTCTATCTCACCCATAAATAAAAAGGAACATTTCAGGGAGACATGTGCTTTCATAATGAGTTTCAAATGTCTTTCCGACTCTATATGTCACAGCGATGAAAGTAACATCGGAGAGAGTCTTGTCAATTTATTTGAAGGAGGAGGATGTTGCATCACGGAGACTAGAAAAATATATGCATGACTTCCATGGCTTAACTACATCTCACTATCCTTGTCATGATAAGAAGATAGAGGGAGATTTCAACAAGAGCCTCCATTGTTTGAGTTGGCATCAAAAAATACCTTCAACCTCAACTTATTACATTACATTTAATGGGATTTCTCCAAAAAAAATTATTGTTTAATCACATAATAAGGGGCCTGTAGATCCCAACGGTACCTACTCAATCTACATATACCTTTGGTGTTAATGAAAATCACAAGCATAAGTGAAAGTCTTAGGGAGATAGGTCTATTTCATCTAGATTTTTTTCACTATCGAAATATGTCTACCTTAATTGATGAAAATATATTCACGATATTTATGCATGATCACTATTTTTATATATGCTCTACTATTTTGATATGCCCATTATTTTTTACATATAATACTTGACTTATGACTCTCTATGAATAACCCAAGTATAGTGCTTTAATTGCTTTCAAACATAAAGTGGGTGGAAAGTGTTGCTTTATGTGATAACCATACATGACTTAGTTAAGAAATGGGACTCTTACTTATAATATTTTCTCAATGAATTGGGATCTTGTATGCAAATACATGATGTCTATCTTTTCGTTTTTCCCTTTTCAGGTCTACTCTTGAAAGCTCCTAAGTGGTTAAAGAGACCAATTGGTGTCAGTTTTAGATTTGGAGGAAATCTTGCTTCATTTCAACTTAGTACAACATCACAAAGTGTTTTTGGCTCTTCTAAGGTAGAGTATAATTTATTCTTTGGTACATGTCATTAAGATGATATATGGTCTTATTTTTCTGCTATTTCATAGGTATATATACACAATCTTGTTACCGAAGACATTCTAGTGGTTTGTTCAAAAGAGTTTGAAGATGCAATAGTAGATGGTGAGAAATCATAATTGAGCTTTGTGCTACTAGAAGTCGTAGGATTCTCAATTACTTATTTGTAGATACTTTTTGAATGGGATTAATAATAATTTACATTCATTTGTATTGTTTCACTTGCAAATTTTTGGTTTATGCATTGATTTAGTTTGGAAGAAGAGAGAGAGACATGAAATTTCCTAAGAGTCATGTTTGAAGACGAAGGAAATGCTAGGACAAAGCTACCTTAACACCTTTTATTTCAATTGTAGTTGACAGAGAATCAAGTCTTAGAAGAGGCTCAATTTGCCAACATTGATGATATTAGTAATGAAATAATCAACAATATCACTCTTGATGATACAACACAATTAGATCAATTAGTTCTGTCAAAAGGTGGACAAGATGTTACATCCCCTAATAAATTGGGATCTTGTATGAAAATACATGATGTCTATATTTTCATTTTTCCATTTTCAGGTGCACTCTTGAAAGCTCCTAAGTGGTTGAAGAGACTACTTGGTGTGAGTTTTGGATTTGGAGGAATGCTTGCTATATTTAAGCTTGGTACAACATCATAGAGTGTTATTGGCTCTTCTGAGGTAGAGTAAAATTTATTCTTTGGTACATGTCACTAAGATGATATATGGTCTTATTTTTTTGCCATTTTCATAGGTATATATACACAATCTTGTTACCAAAGATAATTTGGTGCTTTGTTCAAAAAAATTTGATGCTGTAATGGTTGATGGTGAAAAATCATCATTGAAATCTTTGTGTGATAAGAAGTCTTAGGATTATCGGTTAGTTATTTATGGATACTTATTGAATGGGATTAATAAAAAATTACATTCATTTGTATTGTTTCACTTGCAATTTTTTGGTTTTTGCATTGATTTAGTTTGGAAGAAAAGAGGGAGACATGGAATTTACTAAGATTCATGTTTAAAGATGAAGGCAATGCTAGGAAAAATCTACTTGAGCACCTTGGATTTCAAGTGCAGTCAACAAAGAATCAAGACATACAGGAAGCTCAATCTGCCAACATTGATGATATTAGCAGTGAAATAATCAACAATGTCACTATTAATGATACAACACAATTAAATCCATTAGTTCAATCAAAAGGTGGACAAGATGTTACATCCCCCAAAGACAATGGTGAGGATTTTTTTGATAATTTGCATAGTCTGAAAGAAGATTCCTCACTTCCTCTCACTGAAAATGATTTTTGTTTTGGAAGAATACCCTAGCCAATGGAGAAGAGGTGCAACATGAAGCTAGTAAATATTATTCTAAATACTAAGAATGTGATGAAGCCATTGAAATTTATTTAGTTTTTGGTGATTATAAGGGAGAAATAATGCAATGCATGTCAGAAAATGAGATGGTAGATGCACTTCTCATTTCTCATGTCAAGGGGAGTTCTTTATGGGAGAAAACTCGTGATGAATATTTAAGAAACTTCTTGTATTCAACCATATGGATTTTAGAAGGCTAATTGGATTTGTTTATCTAAAATATATTTCTTTCTATGGAATATTTTTTGACTTAAACACTATTAGTGCATTTGGTTTCTTTTATGGTCAATAATGATCTTATTATCCTTGTGAATAGCAGGCCTTTGAAATCCTGGAAAGAAACTCCTGCTTTAATTTTTACCCTAAGTGATTTTTCCCACAAAAATCAATTAAACATAGAATTATGTAAATTAGATAATGCAATTTTGATTTGGAGAAAATTGTACTTAAGAAGTTTTTTTATATCTCATTTCTAGTTTATGTGAGTTGTACTTTGAATTTTTTGATATAATGAGAAAGCATACAAATTTATGCATTGTATCATACAATTGTGTACAGTATTTTCAAACATTTATTATACTTGTATGATAGACACAAGACTTGGACGTAAAATAGTCTTGGTAGGCTGATTTTTGACTTAAGACTTGAAGGAATCAACACAGACTTGATATGCTGACTTTTTGACTTAGATGTTGAAGGTAGGTTTTCAAATAAAATAAACCCTACCCCATAAAGTGATGTGTATTTTCCATTATATTTTCATTGAATTCTCTTGGAAAAGAAGTAAAATTAGCTATGATGGTTTTTTGTTCACTATTACCAATTGATTCTATGTTTTCTTTAAGAGGCTTGGGGTTATAAGATCAAATGATTCTCTTGTAGTCAATAGAGAAATAAATTCAGTCCTTGAAGACATTGTAGCAACGATGTGATAATCACAAAGCACAAGGTTCAAAACAATGATATCATAATGTAAAAACAAAAGAGAAAAATTATGTTTTTATCAGAACAATGATTTTAAGGATTGGCTATGAAGAACAATCATCATAAGATAGTAGTGAATACAAATAATGGAAGTGCCAATGAGTGATCAATACAGTACATAAAGAGGGAAAATAGTTGCAAATGATCACTATTATATCAAAGCATTTGAGTGTTAAAGGATCATAGAAAAATGAAGGAGATAATAGTGATTGTTATGAATGTCATGTGACCTGATATCATGCACAAAGAAGATGTAAAATACCATGGAATAGAGTGAAAAGGGATAAAATTGAATGATATTCATTCAATTTCAAAGAGAATTATCATTATATCAGTGAAAGCATAAGATTACAACATCAATGAAGCAATGGAAAGCAAGAACAATATATGCAACATCAGGATCACTATCATAAAGGATGAAGATCATCATGAGGTTTTAGGATTCAAGATTTCCACTTACCTTTAGATTGTAACCTTGTTTAATAAATTTCCCTTTCTTAAATGATACTAGTGTTGCAACTCAGAAAACACTGCTCAACAAGCTCTAGCATTATAAAAATAGAAACCACCACTCTTTGCATTCAATGGTTTTTTTCCTTTGTCAAACTTGCAATTAGAAAACCTACAAACACGCGCAAGAGCTAAAATACCAAATTGTTGATTAAACTTCAAAACTTCCCTCCAACGTGTAATCAAAATGTTTTATGCCAAAAATCATCTGTTTGGGATTCCCTCCAAATGCATGCACAACCCAATCAACCAAGGCACCAAAAATACCTTTTTTTTTTGTCTACCAAAAATACCTATTGCTAAAATGCACCAAAAAAACTATTGTATGGAAGGCATGCAAAAATTATTCATTTTTACGAGAAAAAAATTCATCTATCTACATTGTCATTTTACTATAGGTTGTGAAAATTAAGATAATCATGATGTGATCCTAAAATTACTAGAGTTCAAACCTGTATAAAAAATAACATCTATAAAAATGATCGACACACAATTGATTTCATAGATTATAAAATAATTCTATTTTAAAAAAATAATTAACAATATAAAGCCTGAAAGAGAAATTTTTTGCATACCAAAAGCAATCATTATTGTTATTTCTATTTCACATTATTAAGATGTTCGAGTATATCAGCAAGCGAAGAATATAGAAGTGAATCAATTTCTTCATTTTTATTGCAATTGGTCAATTGTTTAAATCATATTTAATTTATTAGTGAAATTGACCATAATTTTTCTTTGATACATTTGACATGCTAACACAACACGAAAGTCAAAATAGCTTCAAATCATAGTTAAAAACATTAACGATTCATTAACATATTGAGTAATACAAGTTAAATAATGTAAATGTTCGTAATTTTTTTTGTAAAATATGTGAAGGCCTTCAGACTACACCAAGAGGCAATGCCTTCCACCCAGTAGGTATTTTTGGTGCACCAAGCAACTTAGGCAGAAAAATGGCCCACTTAGGTAGGGGTCCCATGAGGAGGGCTTAACTAGCTCTATGGATTATGATCAAAAGAAAAATAAAAAGGAATAGAGGAGTAATAGTTATTTATTTAGTCATTAATTTAGCCATATATTTAGTCATTTTTATTTTTTTGATATTAGTCATTGATTTAGTCATTTTTATTTGTCTGATATTAGTCATTTATTTTCAAAAAACTACTAGTGTTAGTCACCTGACTAAAAGTTTTAGTCACATAGTCATTTATTTGACAAATTATACTAGTGTGATCTTTGTTATTATGAATCTTAGAGCCTTGTATCGATCCATGTGCTAGTAAGAAGATCTGGTTGATTAATTTTCTATTTTGCAGTGCATGAAGGACGACTTGGTGGATGTTGGTGTTGTGTATATATGAGGAGTAATTTTTTAAGTGTTTTTATGTTTGAACATGTTGATTTCGGTCATCACTATGTTATGGCCAACTTTGGTTGGTGTGCATTGAGAACTAGTTATGGATTGAGCTGACATTTTGAGAATATTTTTATATTTTTGTTGGAGTCAATTTGTAGCAATTAAATCCTTAGTTATGGGTATATATAGGTGATCAATTATATCAGTTTGATATATATGCCAAGTGTGTGGTGTGTGTTGCAAATATCAAAATGATTATGCATAGTTTCACTTGTGCATAAAAGGATTTGTAATGCAAACTAAAGTAGAACAAAGTAGAAGAGAAGAATCAAACAAAAGGTAAAGAAATCATCTAATGTGCTTAATCAAAAATGTAGTAGATGCTATTCTCTCAGTTTAATTCTTTAGATGGATTTAATATGAATGTTTGTAAGATAGCGAGTCTTCATTTTGTTTTTGAGTAGTGAGCTCTAGGCAATGTGCCTAAATTCAAGTGCATTCCCATTTTATAAAAAACATCTTTTGATTATACTCAGGTAAAATTGTGGATTGACCTCCATCGAGGTTTTTCCCCTAACAAGGTTTCCACATAAAAATACTTGTTTTATGGTGTTGTGGTTGTTTGTCTTATTTTCATGCATATTTATTTTGGTTGAATTTTATAAGTGATTTAAGGATTAGATTAATGAAGTTAAAAAGTACAAAACATTGATTCACCCCCCTCTCAATGTTCCTTGATTTCAACAAAAGAGCTTAAAAGAAAAATTATTATTCTCAAGGATGAACTTGCTACTGCAAATGAACACAAGGAGAAGTTCAAGATTATCTTAGTTAAGCTTGATGAGATGAATCAAGGTCAACAAAATGGAAATGACTAGAGAGGTATTTGACATGAGAAAGGAGAAATTTTTGAATTTGGACAAAGGAATTTCAAGCAAGGAAATTAGATGAACAAAGAAAAAAGGCATCTGGTAAGACAACCTAATGCTCAAAATTTTAATGGATACTATTTTTCTTGCAATAAATTGGTCATATGGCTGCTCAATGTAGAATTAAAATGAAATCAAGTGATCCATTATTCTCTAGTATTTGTTTTAATTGCAATAAGTTTGGTCATAAGTCAATTGAATGCAAAAATATGTCAAACAACTTTGTTAGTAGAAGGAATGTTAAATATTATAAGATTTGGGCATATTTCTAACTAGTGTAGATAAAGAAAAAACAAAGGAATGATAAACCTAGATGAGTATAGTTGTGAGAAGGTTAGAGTTGTAAGAAACATGTTGTTGCTCAATGAATTGAAATGGATAAAAGAAGACAAAAAAAAATATTGGATATTTGGAGTGAATTACCCTATTTGAAGAATGCAAAAATAATTAAGTTTATTATGGATAGATTAAATGATGATATTGTAACTCTAGATAAACCCTACCATATCTCGAAAGAAGTTATTGAACTGTTACTGGGTTATGCAAAGTTGGGGATGTACTAAGAAAGAAGTCAATCTAAAAGAAAGAATTTGAAACCCTAACTGGGGTAACTAGAGATGAAAGGGCATTAATAATCTCAACCATTAGAGATTCAATGACAAGGTACATTACGCATGGAGTATCTTATAAAGGTGCAACTTTAGTAGGTACCATTTACATTTCACACAAGATGATAATGGAAGATCAAGATTTTATTTTTTGTGGATTACTAAAAGATCAACTGATGGAGAACATACAATTGACAAAGATGACAAATTACCCTTTCAAGTTTGGTACTTTGGTTATATGTCTTGTGATGTATTTTTTGAATTAATTATTACTAAACAACAACGTAATATGTGAAGAGAGTGAACTAGTTTGCAAGAAAATTTACATACACTCTAACAAATTGGAAAACTTTGATCAAGTATATGAAAGTTTCTTTAAAGGTTTTCTAGGAAAGTCTGGATCAATTGGCATCCCCCTTCCGGTAAAGGCACTTGAAGTTGGTTCCTCCTCTAGTGAGATGGAGAGAAAGAAGAAAAGAGAAAAATAAATTGTTTTTTGTACTCCTGCAACATGCAAGACTCCAAGAGTTGAAGGGAAAGGAAAAGAACAGGTGATTGTAGATATACCAGATGAGGAATTTGATAATGAAAGTGAGGACACCCAAAGAAAAGAAATAGAAATAGTTGAACCGAAACAAGAAAAGGAAATGATAGAAGAAAGTGAAGAAGAAGGTGATTTAACCAAATAAATCTATTGTAGCTTATTCATGAGGAAGATTGAAAGCATAAAATCATAAACATATGATCTATCAAACCTTCATATGAGCAGGACATGATTTTAAATATACTAAGCACTCATCTTGTACACAACCATATTAAATTAGAGAGTTTACATAATAAGTTGCTAGAAGAGATGATTAAATGCATCAAGGAAATAATGGACTTTGAGTCTTAGAACAAAGAAAAAGAAGAAGTAATTTTACACTTGAAGAATAAGTACATATTATCACTCACCAAGCTAAAAAGGAACATGGATCAACTAAGGAAATCCATACACGCAACAAAAAAAATCTAAAACTATTGTCTTTAATGGCCTCATGCAATCGACAAGTACCAAGAAAATTTGGAACAAATTGAAGCAGAGCTGAATAGTATTGGAAAATACTTTAACATGTTTCAAGATCAAGATGGTGCAATTAAGAAAAGGATTCAAGAATTATAGATAGAGCATACAAATATTGAAAACACTAGAAATAGGATTGTTGACACCTTTTGGAAAGTGAAGGACATAAAAAATATAGGCTAGAATAGTTGATTGAGATACTGAGGAAAGGAGAGCTATTAGAATAAGCCATCACCATTCTGGAATCCCTCATCAATATTATCAACCATACATCTCAAAACACCAGCATGATCATAATCACTAGGATTGCAGTAGAAGCATGGAAGAAGTTTCTTCCAAAGATGAAGGAAAAATGCAAAATAATATTCTAACACAAATAGTGGTTGTATTTCTTCAAAATTTTGAACCATTTTTTGAATAAGTAATTTTTTGGTTGCGCTCTAAAAGGGATTAGTGTAGGAAATTTTATTGGTTTTTCATTGATGCCAAAGGGGAAGAGAGATCAGCGAAAAATTCCTTATTAAATTTAGGGGGAGTTGTGTCAGCTATGACTTTTTGAAGTCTTGAAGGATTGTAGTATGCTGGTTTCGACACTTAGTCATTTTTCACTAAGTGTTTCCATCAATGCCAAAGGGGGAGATTGTTGCAATATGGCTTCTATTGTTGTCATTGATGGCAACCTAAGTCATTAATCTAGTTCATAGCTCAATATTTGTCCATATCGAGAGACAAAGTGAAGAATAGTGTATCCAATTGAAGTTGAGTCTATCAATCCATTTGCATTACCAGTTTATCAATTCGGGTTGCAAATCTTAGGGAAGGTTGTAGGGTATCTGGAATATCTTATTCTTGAGTTTTGTGTCATCACATCAATTGGTGTATGATTTAGGAGATCCAGTTGATTGATTTTTTGTTTAACAATGCTAGAAGGTTGACTAAGTGAATGTGATGTGTTATAGATGTTCGAGGCAGAATTGTTTGAAGTATTGTCAGTTTTGAGGATTTTTTTTTGGGTATTCACTATTTTGTTGCCAACTTTGGATGGTGTGCATTGAAAATAGTTTGTGGATTGAGCCAACAGTTGGAAAATATTTTATTTTTTATTGAAGCCAACATATGGTTGATTAAATATTTTGTTGCGGATATATATAAGTGATCATTTATATCATTTTGGGATGTGAATTAAGTGTGTGAAGTATGATGTGAAATTTAGAAGGGTAGTAGAGAGATTATGAACAATTTCAATTGTGCATAAAAGGATTTTTGATGTGAATGAAGCAAATAGAGTAGAAGAGTAGAATTAGCCAAATTGGACAAGAATGTGATTGATGAGATTAACTGGAACTATAATCTAGCATTATTAGATGCTATTTTCTCAGTTCAAATCTTCCGGATGTAATCCGAAACTTTTGTAAGACAATGAGTCTTCTTTTTGTATCTGGGTAGTGAGCTCTAGGAAGTGAACCTAAATGCATGTGCATTCCCCATTTGTAAAACACTTATATTTGAGTAATCAAATTATGGATTGACCTCCACTGTGGTTTTTCCCCTAACAGGGTTTCAACATAAAAATCCTTCTATTATGGTATTGTGGATTATTTCTTTATGTTCTTGCATGTTTCCTTCAATTCAATGTTGTAAGTGGTATAAAGATCAGATTAATAAAGTTAAATTTTGTAGAACATTGATTCACCCCCCTCTCCGTGTTCCCTGATTTTGATAGGGATCCATTTTTCTACACTATATTGAGCCCTCACTTTAGTGATAAGATGAAATTTATTCAAGTAGAAAAAGACACATCAAGAGGGGTTCAAATGTACCAATGCCAATAAAATGAGACAAAGATGATTACGAGGGGTGATCAAGCCCCTAGGATCAAGATCCCATGGAAAACCAACATAAGCGCAAAAGAACACACATGAGAATGATGTAAAGGTCAATAGAAAAGCACAATCATACACTCCCAAAGATGAAACAAAGAAAAAGGTAAAAGAGAATTAAATCAAGCTTCAATTGTTTGTCCATCCTGATGTGGATTAGTTATATTCCAATTTTCCTAAAAAATACATACTCACTTTGAGGCAACAAAATTTTTGGTTGTTTATTGGGTGAGAAGTCCTAAAAGGTGAGACACATACACTCATGGTTGGTATCTACTCACACACATTCAAGTGGCTATGGGTAAAATCACGCCTCGGTCAAGCTTCCCACTCAAACCATACCAAAGTTATACCCTCTGATAACTTTAATAAGGTGCCACACCACAATGATTTTTGAGCTTCATGAGACAAGTATAACTTTGTATGCTCGAAACTCATGAACAAAAAAGATGGCTCTATAGGCATGAAATTTTTGTTATTCAAGGTGTTCATATAACTACAAATTAAAAATAAAAAATAGAAAATTCTCAAATGAATTTTTCTTAGTTCATGCAAGGTCTTTAACTTAGGGAACATTGTGCCTAGTTTTTCCAAGAGAGGACCAATCAAAGAATAGAAAATTCATAACTTAGGGGATATAGTGCATCACATCAAGCCACATAGAAAAAACTAATATGCCAAGAGAGATCACACTCTTGAAGGACATCACACCCAATTTCATCCATAAAGTGACGAACACATCATATGAAATAAGAAAACTGCACCAAGAATGAAAAACTACAAAAGAATAATGCCAATGTATGTCCCCACTTTAAAGGAATTTCTAAACACCATACTATGAGAAATTACTTTAAAGTAGTAAATGATAAATGCTAACAATAAAGAATAAATGAGAGACAACTTGGAAATACCTATGCCAATTCATATGTTTCCAAGTGATTTTGCGTCATGTAAGAGAAAATGAGAGGGATTGACCCCAAATTGAAAACACCAAACACATAAGGGATCTATAGATTTGGGGTTAGTATGTTCTTTGATGTAGTATTTTTAGAGAGCTCAAAACTATCAACATCCCCCAAATAAACATAGAACTAGAAGAATGACACAAAGAGAGTGAAAACAAGGAAAAGCCTTTTGGGTCAACATGGAAGATACATGAATGTCTCAATACCTTGTGTCATCCCCAAAAGGAAAACATGAGACAAATGAAAAATAGAGAAGTAAAAGGAAAAAGAAAGCCTTTGGGTCAACATGGAAGAGATGTAGGGTGTCTTGATTACTTGCATCATCCCCCACAGGAATACACAAGACAAATTAAAAAAATAAAAGGAAAATATTTTGGGTCAACATGGAAGAGACATGAATGTCATGATGCCTTGTATCATCCCATAAAGGAAAACATAAGAAAAATGAAAAAGAGAAAACATGTAAAAAATATTTACAACATACAAAAGAATAAATGTACAAATAAATAAATAGATAACATCAAACTGAACATCACGTGGGATCACATTATGCACATTCAATCACAAAAAATAAAATGAGAAAGAAATAAATAATGCAAAAGGCTAGTAAGGCATAGGCGACTCAAACTATGAGCACGTCATCTACCTCCCAATCATACTCATTGTATATCAAAGGCAAGAAATTGGCTAAAGCGACAAGAGAAAGTGTCAAACTAAGGGAACCACCAAGTTCAATACTCTTTATAAAATATTTGTCATCTAAGCTCATGGAAGTGGAAAACAATGTATTCAGTTCATTATGCACCTCTTCATCAATTTTAGAAACCTCATCATCATCATCTAGGTTAATCACAATAGGAGGTCAAAGAATAATGTCCATGGAAGAGTTCAAATCTTGTTGTGGAGGTTGTATTGGAAGATATTGTTATAGTGAAGGGGGATTTTTATCATGCCTTGCTTTAGTCAAGTTTCAATCTTGATTTTATTTATTATTCTCATCATGTACCTTGCGGGCAAGGGAATGACATCTACACCTATGCTCTCTAGCACCTCTATTTCTTTGTCTTATTTTCAAGTTTAATTTGTGTAGGAGTGGGTTGATCAACCATATGTTTCTTTTTTTCCTTAAGGGGAGGAACGAAAGAAACCTCAGAAGGTTATTCAACCACTTTTTCTTTGACTTTGTAAACTTGTTTTATTCTAGGAGGTGTGATGGGATTTTTCTTGTTATCTCTTTGTATTCTATAGGAGGTGGTTGAAGGTTTTGTCTTAGGATGGTCTTGGTTTTTTTGGTTTTCTTTAGGTTCAAGCATGGTTTCATCAGTGATAGTAGGCTTAAAGGTGGGTGGAGAAATGTTTCAGAGGGATAGTTTGGCTATCTTCTTTACTCTGAAGTTTTGGTAGGATAGGAAAAACAAGTCTTCTTGTGTTTTTATAGGTTTAATAGGCTTAGGCCAAAAGGAATCTAAGGAAAAATTTCCTTTCGATGACAAAGGGTTGAAGCCACTATGGTGAATAGTGAATATTTCATTATCAAAGGTAAACTTTAAGCATTATGTAAAACCGAAGGGATAAATTTCATGGAGCAAAGCCATGGGTGGCTTAGCTTCACACTAAATTGGTCTGATTGTGTGATGATAGATAATGTGAAATCTAATGTTTGTGGTCCTACTTGCAATGGTAAGGTGATCGATACTATGGTAGGGTAAGAAAAACCATTGTGTTTCTTGATCCATGCTTTCCTTTCATCATATAAAACTTAATAGAGTTCATGCAAAAGTAAAAATTCCTTGGTTGTCACATTCTCTCCACACATGGGATATATTAGTATCCCATTAGTGGGCTTGTCATAGATATAGGTGGCTATGTAGAGAGGACCATTAGGTGCATGTTTGATTATATCCTTAGGGGAGAAAGAAATTTCAAGAGGATTCTTAGTTTGGCCATTACGAGGGATGACATATATCACCCCTACCATTTCATCTATAGGATTATTAGTCATTTTATCATTATTATTATCATCTGTATCAACATTCATCACATCTTTATTTGTAGTGTTTCTAGCTTTGAAAAATGAAACATTATGTTTTAGCATCAATTTGGTGAAAATTTGCAATTTTTGGTTAGGAAGGGCAACAAACTTATTTCCTTAATCACTAACACTGCAAATGGAAAGATGGTCAAAATCAATGAGGTCTTGCACATGATGTTTAAGATGCTTGCAATGTTTCATGATGTAGACATGTAAAATATACATGCACCTAATTATGATCCTCCTAACATCGTTTCATCTTGAATCATACTCTCAGCTTATCAACACCTTTCATCCCTTAATTAAATAAATCATTATTTATTTATTTAGGTCTATCACCTCCTTTGATTAAATTAATCAATTTAATTTAATTAACCTTACATTTCTATTTAATTAAATAAATCATTTTATTTGATTAAATTCTCTAAAGTCCTCTTATTAGATTAAATAAATTAAACCTTATTTGATTTAATCTAAAACTTCCCTCCTTGGTTAAATAAATCAAATCATTTATTTAATTAAGCCCTTCCTCTCAATTTGATTTAAATCAATTCATAAATTTAAGTCTAAATTGTCACATCTCCTAATTCCTCATGAATTAATCAAATCCTTGATTAAGTTAATCCCTATCACTAAAATCCTCTAGAGAATGCAACTTGCACAATAAATCAATTACTTTGATTTATTAAATTGCCTATTTTCTTTCAACATGACATAAAAAGGGAATATTCCCTCAATTTGAATTCAAAATTCAAATGGGCTTGGTCCTTCCAACAAGGCATTCAATGCCTCTTACATATCCTTGTGCATTGAGCCAGGTGACATTAACTCCAGTTCTCTTTCCCTCTCACATGTCACACTCAAAATTCAAATTTGAATCCAATGGCATTTATCATGCACATTGACCAAAATGTGCTCATTCCTCAACCATTCACATCTTGACAAGTGGCACTTGGCCATTGGATGTTGAATGATCCCACATTGCCTATTTTCACTCATTCTTCCAATTTGAAATCTATAAATGAGAGACTCTTCCTCTCATTCAAACATCCACATCTTGATTAAACTTACTCTACTCAACTTCATCCTCAAAGCAAGATCTTAGATAGGTTATTGCAGGTTTTCTCAAGAACACATCATGTTCCTCATCAACAAAGTGGATCAATCACTCATCAAATCATCAAAGCTTACAAAGGAGTTGGGAAAGGGCCAAATTGCAACATCTCATTGGAACCAACTCCCCCATGGGATCAAGAGTTTGCATACTTAATTAGGATTTAATTCTTTTCTTTGTTCATTTTCCTATTTTAAGTTTTGCAAATGGATTTCATGGGGAATCCTAGTTTTACTTTGCATATGATCTAATATTGTGATTGTTTGCTTTATTTATGCAGGTATCAAATTGGGGTTCACATTTTGGTGCTAGAAGGAGGGCAGCAACCATCTCATCACATTTTTTTATCACACATAGGAAATTGCATTGCTGATCGTTCGTGCGGTGCTGTATTGTACCGCTTACAGAGGTGCGGCGCTATATTGCACCGCCTAAAACTCAAACTTTGCCGCACCTGCAAACTCCACCACACTCAGAGAACCACACAATGCTATATAGCACTATACCTATTCCAAACAGCACTGCACGGTGCTATATAGTGCCACATTTGTTCTAAATAATGCTGCAATTGCAAATAGCACCGCATATGATTTTTTGTTTTTTCAGCCGATTTTAAAATGGCCATATCTTGGTCATTTTTTAGTCTTTTTCAAAGCTTTTTTTTTTGAAATGGGGCAGAATTGCATAAGATATACAATGGTGTATGTGTTTATCAACTTTTATTGAGTTTAAAGTTTCAAACTTTCACCTAATGTCAAAACACCATGAAACTTGGTTTAAATTTTAGGGTTTATATGCTTAATCTTTTATCTAACCCTCATATCTTCTTATTTCTTGATTTTATATAACATTTGAAGCTTTTATTGCAGGTTTTAAAGGATCATGGAGCATGTAAATGAAAGAATAAAAATTATCACATGATTGTAACAAGTGTTTTTTAACACTTTGGGAGAAATTATAATCCCTTTCCAAGGATTTGTTTACTTTCATGCTCTTAGGACACTAATATTTCTTTTGGGCTTTAAAAAGAAAAAAAAAAAAAATTATTTTCCAAAGTTTTCAAAAGGCTAAAAAGAACCTTAGGAACAACATACTAGATTTTGTTTAAAGGTTTAAGAATTGAACAAGGAAACTCCCACACTTCAAAATTGGTGCTTTAAAAAGAACTCATTTCTTGCTTTGAGGATTAAAATGAAAATGTGTGCTTTCAATGTCTTGTAATCCTTTTAACAAAGTAATGTCATATAAAAGGCATATGCGCTTCTCTTGCACCTCATGACGATCTTGAGAATCAAAAGTCTTTTTGTGATATTAAGTTGTTAAAAGTATTACCTCCACACTTCATTTTTTGGGTTTAAAAATTGAACAAAACATGTGAGTGTGAATAGACTTATTGCGAGTGTTCTCCTTTTGTTTTTAAACAAAGGTTGATTGAACTACAAATAATGTTTGTTCACTATTATTTTTTTTAGAGGGCCTGCCTTGTGGGAAAAAGTACTCACCCAAGGGAACGACCCAACCGGGAACACGCTAAAGCCAACCGACTTCCAACTAGTATATAAGTGTGGGTTCTTGAGGAAAGTTCAAGAATCACAAGGATTATTCCGACGAGATGGACAACAATGGACTCTCGCCGATGTTGGATAATCTCCCATGAATGGAATGCCCGCATTAGAACCCTTTGTTTAGAAAAAGGCCAAAACCTTGTCTATCTTATTGGTGCAAAAGGTCATGTCCTTTGAAGTTTCCCCACATTATACATGCGATCTTATTGTAGAAATGGAAAGTACGCCATGGGAGATTCATGGGTACTAATGCTTGGCTGACCTGAATAAGTGAGTTCCATGGAGGGGAGCCAGTGTGGTCAAGCATTTAGCCATTCGCACAAGATATGCATAGCTGGATTTATCCAAGTGGGAACCCAACAAGATATTGTCTCATCATCCTAGGAGTGTTAAAGTGCTTGAAAGAAAATAACACATTGCTTGGTCCTCAAAACTTTTGCAAAATGAACATTCACAAGACCTTCAAATTTCAAACCCCTTTGAGGAGACAAATACCTTTGAAAAATTTGGACACTCTTGCTTTCCCTAGGGATCATATTCCTAGAGGTTTCTAAGTGCACAAATTCTACCATCATTTGTTTTCAACAAGGTTAAAGATAAGGAACTTTTGCCCTTGTTGCCTTAATTTCCACACACTGGACCTTGTGGGATGAGAACGAAAGTGGGAAATTAGACACATAGTTTGAAAAACATAAATCAAGAAAGTGTTTGTGTAAAAAAAACCAAATCTAAGAAAGATAAATAGACAATTGAACCACACATGTGCTTGGTCCCTTTGGAGTCATTTGGTTTCCATGCAAACTTTGATCTTTTGGTTTGAACTACCTTTAGGGAAAAGCATGTTCTTCATCACCTTGGTCTTGTAAGTAAGTCCTCATAGGGTCATCTAGGATCAATTCAAACACTTCATCCATCCAAAAATCAATCAAATTTTCACCTCACCAACAACTTTTGGAAATTTGCAACATCACTTATGCTAGACTTTTGGAAAATCAAAATCACCTTGTTTGACTTAACACGCCTAGTCAAATTATCAAATCTTCTTGAACAAATTTTCCTCTAGGATAACGCAACTTCCTGAGGTCTACTAGTTCATGATCACTTTGTTTGGCTTAACACACTTAGCCAATTCATTCTCTTATGCAAGTTTTTCCTAGGATAACACAACTTCCTAGGGTTTACAAGTTCACCATCATCTTGTTTGGCTTAATGCACTTATTCAAACTATTAACCAATCAAAATCAAATTGAATCAATTCCTAAAGTCTAGCATTGATCCAAAGTTCCTAGAAGTTCAAACACCCATATCATTCACCCCTTTCATCCTCCATCTCATCATTGGACCTAAAACACCTTAGAGGTTCACTCTCGCAACAAGGTCAAAACACAAGAGGGACATGGAATTTAAACTTGATTCATCCATCATGAGCAATCCAAATCATCCAAACTATCCCAATCTCACAATGCCAATTTATTATCAAAACTCACATTTATACATGGCATCATTATCGCCTCCAAACCTCAATGGTACAACAAATGTGAGTATTCCCAATCTGAAGTTTGGAACACATTTCCCAATGATAGATTTAAATCCAAGTCCACATCTGCAAATCTATCAACCAAATGCTCAATGCATGAGTTTTCCAAAAAAACATTATCCCACCAAATCCATACATGCCAAGTGCAAATTTACCAAACATGACCATTTCAAATCCATACTTGGTGAATTTTGGGATAGATACGATTGCAAAGCAAACCAATGTTGTTCAAAATCCAAGTAGTATGTTGACGACTCTAGGTATTGATCCAAGTCAAGGTAACACCATGCAAAATCTTAGTTACCTAAATCAAGGCAATATGATTCTTAACCACAAAATTGTTCAAAGTCAACCTATCATGCCAAATCAAAACATCATACCAAATCATCCCATTTTTCCATCAATATCGCAATAGAAGGTGGCCACCATCCAAGCAATCCCAATGATTAACATAGTCCCCAACCCACCACCACCACCGCTAAAGCACAACATGACCAATTTATTCTCCATCATGTTGCAAGCCGCACAACAAGCTGCCCGCCAAAAGGCACTCCAAAAACAACAAGTTGCACAACTAGCTACTCAACAAGCACGAGCGGCTCAAGTAGCCCAACAAGCTCAAGCCCAGCACCAGGCTCAATAGGAGCAAACACAATTCAAGGCACTATTGTAAGAAATCCATCAATAATTAGCTCAACAACAAGCCAAGCAAAAAGCATTGTTGGAACAACAGTAGCATGACCAACAACAAGCGTTGTTGGTTCAGCAGAAAATGCAGGCCTTACTCCCATAAAAAAGCTTGCAACTAATTCCCACCACAATCATTGAAAATGATGATCAAGATCCTTTGACCAATGATAATGTTGAAAATGTCTCTACATCACCTAATGAGTTAGAAGACATATCTCAAGAATTCACTCCAAAGCATGATGAACATCTTTCACCAAGGTCTAGCAATGATCCTTTCCAAAAAATATGGACATATTTTGACCTCATAACATTTGAGAAAATTCCTATGCCTACTAAAGATATCCAAGAAAGCAATCCATTCTTTGAAATTGACCCATGTTAAGAACTTGATCCAAAGCATGTCGAAAGCAATTCTAAAATCATTCAAGATCAAGAATTTGCATCTCCAAGCTACTACAATGATATAATGGACACTCTCCTATCCATACAACATGACCACATCCACATAGAACATACTCCTCCATCTACCCATGAGATTATTTCTTTGGATGGACACATGTATGATCTTCATTCAAAACAAAAGTCTCATACTCTTGAAATCATTACCAATGAACAAGAGTCTCCTACTCTTAAAATTTGTACACATGATCAAGATATAGAGAAATGTAGAAACATATCAGAAATGGGTCATGAAGAAGGTTTCTACAAAAGTTGTGAATCAGAAACATCATGTGAAAGCATACCAACAATAATTCAAGAGGAATATTTTTGTGTGGACAGTGAATCATCAACACTTTTTGAAGAAGCACTACAATCTGATATCTCACAAGATCAAACTAAAGATACAAATAAGGTATTCATCCCACATATGGAGGATCCCAATAGTTATAAACTTGGATCACTTACCTTTCTTAGGGAAAGCTATCAAATCACTAAAGAAGCTGACACTTTTGAAGGTCCATGACAAAGCAGAAAAGGATTAGCACCTTGTTTCAAAGGTAAAACATATCTTATTGCAAACAAAATGTTTCAAAAGATGAATTATCAAGGCAAAAGATTAGGCCTACATGAACAAGGTATCCTGGAACTAGTGCAGATTGTTAGCAATCCTAAGCATTAAGGCCTTGGTTATTCAACAATCAAGGGATCTCAACATATCATTGATACTTCCACAAAACTGGGGGCAACTTCTTCTCAAGAAAACATCAACATAGGGAGCACGAAGAATCCTTATGATGAAACCAATGCTAATACTACAACCCACCACATCACGAATCTTCATCAACCCATCACCCCATCCATGAATTGGGACCAACAACAGAAGAAAGAAAGCATGAAGAACATTATCAAAATGAAAGAAGCTAAGAAGTACGAAGGACAAATCAAATACATATGGATGCCAAAGAATACAAATAAAAATTATCCCTATCAAACTCCATTAGTCAAAGAAACTACGGGGCAAAATAAAAAATGGAAAAGTATCCATAAAAGATGTCCACAAAATAAAAAATAGGCTTCTCAAGCAACATACAAAGTGTATCGAGTTGTTGGTCCCAATTCCATGCACACTTCCGTATCCACTCATCATTGCTCATCTTCCCAAGTTTGGAGAGTCAAAAATTCCAAACTGTTGACCAATCCATATTTTACTCCTAAACAAACTCCATCCACTCCTCCACGCATGATATCTAATTCTCAAATTGACCATGTGTTGGTAACAACCCTTCATCATAAGGATTTAGAAGGCACTTTATTGCGATGTGCGCACAGAGACGAAGTTGACTCTGGTATCAGCAAAGCAGATCACGGATCTGAAAAGTTGCATTCAAGTGCATGTGTCTTGGCAAAGAAAATTCTTCAAGTAGGATACGAATGGCATGTTATGAAAGAAGCATCAACATTAGTACCACTAGGTGGTTCAACATCAGCTTAAAATTTCTCAGAAAATACAAAAAAATCATAAAAATATAAAAATATAAAAAAATCAAAAAATGGATTGAAAATAGTAAAGAAAAAAAATCATCCTCTACTGAAAACCACTTCGGTGGCTCTTTGGACAGGTACCATGATGAAAACTTGGCAAACAGGCGTCATGTGTAGAATCAAGCATCTACATGTGCTAGTTCAGGAGAAAGCATCTTATCACATCCATAATAAAGCCAACATTTCATCCATAATAAATCCAACATAAATCTGTTCATCCATGAATCATTTATCCAATCCATGTTCATATATCTGCATTCATAATCCAAGTTATCTCGATCTTGGAAAAATTTTGGTGCGCACTTTGCACTTGTTTATGGTGAACATCTTGACATGGGTCATTCTCATTGATCCCATCCAATCCAAATGCTATCCGAGCAATAAAGTATTATCCAAATGAGAATCCTCTATTTGAACACCCTTATCTTATCACAAGATAATCCATATCCATTCATCCCAAAATTTTTCCATGGTCATTCAAACATTGTTAGACACTAGGGGCAGATATTTACATCTTGCTTCGGGAATAAATCTTGATCTATATCTTCACACTTATGTTGTGATCCGAACATTGGAAAACATGAAGGTAAATTTGTCAAAGCAATTGTGAGCATCAATCCAAATCATTAGCCCATGGCATATTTTGACAAGATGATGTTCTTTACCAAGCTTTATCTTTCATTGAACAATCAATATCAGTTGCATCTAATGTGTACTTCAATGTCACATCAAATCATTAAAGCTATTTTGTTCCAAATCAAGCTTCATATTTGATCCATTGGATCCAATCAATTATCACCTTGTTTGACTTAACACACTTAGTCAAACTATCATCTTATGCACGAGTTTACTCTAGGATAACACAACTTCCTGGAATTTACAAGTGCATCGTCATCATCTTATTTGACTTAACACACTTACTCAAATTATCCAATCCATCATCAAATTGTTTGACTTAACACACTTAGTCAAACTACCCCCTCATGTACGAGTTTACTCTGGGATAACACAACTTCCTGGAATCTACAAGTGCATTATCACTTTTGTTTGACTTAACACACTTAGTCAAAATATCAATCCATTGAATAAAATCCCAAAATAGAGCACTAATATCATATCCAAATCATCAAAATTATGCGAAAAATAAAAAAACATGTCAAAATATCAGAAAATATTCAAAAAATTCATCATTGAGTCTTGTCAGTTTTTCACCTTGTTGAACTACGTCATCTCTGAGCTTAAACGTAGGAAAGGTTGATCTTTGATCATCCCTTGAGATAGTTAGGATAAGTCCTTAGGCATTTGTCACATTGGCAATCTGTTTGCCTATCTATTTTACATTTAGGTTAGTCCTTTAGGCGTCCGTCGCATTGGCAATCCATTTTCCCATCTAAGTCTACATCTTAGGTCAGTCCTTTGAGCAATAAAATGGCAATCCATTTTCCCATCTATCTCATTAGCAGTCAAGTCAATTGGAGTCCGAACTACATCATCTCTGAGCTTAAATGTAGGCAAGGCCATCCTTGATTGACCTTTGAGACACAAAATACCAAAAACATTGAAAAATGTGAAAATACCAAAAACAGCCTCAGAATATCTAAAAATCCAAAATGGTGCATCCATTTCATCTCGCTTTCACCCATGATTTTTATCATTCCTAATAAATCAATCGTCACTTTCACCCTTTGGTGATTTAGTCAGAAGAAAGTTTAGCAGGTCCCAAAGTGAACGCCCCAATTTTCAAAGTCTTGAATGTCTAAGTCAGTAAGCAAGCAAGTTGGTCAACTCAGAAAATCAATAGCTTATCACCCAAATAGTCCCACCAAAACACTGATCACAACATGTCCTAGGATGAAGCTTTCCTACGATGGATATAAGCATCAGGTACCTCATAGTAGTTTAGCCCTGGCTAGCGGTACGAAGAACATTAGCTTGTTTGTTTGCTTTTTCTTGGTCTTTTTAGACTTATCTTATTTTGCGCTCATTCCAAGGACCTCTCGATGATGCCTAAACAAAACAAGTTTAGAGATAAAGGAATGGGGCAATGATCATTATCTTTTTTATCTATTGTGCTTGTTGGATATTCTTGTAAAATAACTTGGCAAATACTTGCTTTGTTAGGTCCGTCCTAGCAAGGTTTCTGTATGTTAAGTGTGAACAAGCATACTCCTATCTAATTGACAAGTCAAATTCCATCACACTAGGTACAATGCCATCTTGGTCCTTTATACCTTGATGCATCATACCTATGTGTGTTATCAAACATAAAGTAATTGGCCCTTTGAAAATCCCAACTCGTGGTAAGTAATACATCATCATCATTGATAATAATGTGAACTTGTGTGGATCCTCCTTCCATCCATCTTATTCTTCTTATTCTTCTATCTTTGCTAACATTTCTATCTAAAATCAGTGTTTTGTATCAAAATATACATGAGGCTACCCAAGGCCAATGACTGTCTATACATCATCAAAATTTGTCTACATCAAAGAATTATCTTTCATCCTCTGATCAATAGAACCAGTCCTCTTGCATTTTATGGCGATCTCGATTAAAAAATCATATATTTTTGCTCGATCTCTTGAGGGGGTAGTATACCAGTGTAATCCTTCCGCTAGGGCAATAGTGGGGCATCTGAAAAATCAAAAAATTTTGAACTTTGATCACAATAGTTTATTCTTTGAATCAATGCAACAAGTACATTGCTTCAAAGAGGGGCAAAATGTAGACACGTAAAGTATGCATGCACCTGATTCTGATCCTACTAACATCATTTCATCTTGAATCATACTCTCAACTTATCAACACCTTTCATCCCTTAATTAAATAGATCATTATTTATTTAATTAGGTCTATCACCTCCTTTGATTAAATTAATCAGTTTAATTTAATTAACCTTACATTTCTATTTAATTAAATAAATCATTTTATTTGATTAAATTCTCTAAAGTCCTCTTATTAAATTAAATAAATTAAACCTTATTTGATTTAATCTAATACTTCCCTCCTTAGTTAAATAAATCAAATCATTTATTTAATTAAACCCTTCCTCTCAATTTGATTTAAATCAATTCATAAATTTAAGTCTAAATTGTCACATCTCCTAATTCCTCATTAATTAATCAAATCCTTGATTAAGTTAATCCCTATCACTAAAATCCTCTAGAGAATGCAACTTGCATAATAAATCAATTACTTTGATTTATTAAATTGCCTATTTTCTCTCAATGTGGCATCAAAAGGGAATATTTCCTCAATTTGAATTCAAAATTCAAATGGGCTTGGTCCTTCCAACAAGGCATTCAATGCCTCTTACATGTCGTTGTGCATTGAGCCAAGTGACATTAACTCCATTTCTATTGCCCTCTCACATGTCACATTCAAAATTCAAATTTGAATCCAATGGCATTTATCATGCACATTGACCAAAATGTGCTCATTCCTCAACCATTCACATCTTGACAAGTGGCACTTGGCCATTAGATGTTGAATGATCCCACATTGCCTATTTTCACTCATTCTTCCAATTTGAAATCTATAAATGAGACTCTTCCTCTCATTCAAACATCCACATCTTGAGTAAACTTACTCTACTCAACTTTATCCTCAAAGCAAGATCTTAGATAGGTTATTGCAGGTTTTCTCAAGAACACATCATGTTCTTCATCAACAAAGTGGATCAATCACTCATCAAATCATCAAAGCTTACAAAGGATTTGGGAAAGGGCCAAATTGCAACATCTCATTGGCACCAAATCCCCCATGGGATCAAGAGTTTACATACTTAATTAGGATTTAATTGCTTTCTTTGTTCATCTTTTGTTCATTTTCCTATTTTAAGTTTTGCAAATGGATTTCATGGGGAATCCTAGTTTTACTTTGCATATGATCTAATATTGTGATTGTTTGCTTTTTTTTGTAGGTATCGAATTGGGGTTCACACATGCCATGTCCATTTTGTTGATTGAAATGGATTTAAGAATTTGATTTAAAGCTTGGGGTAAAGGCTTATTAAGGTTGGGTGTTTTGATGTGAGGCAAGGTAATCAATCATTTTTCTAGAATTTGGGTCATTGTGTTATGAAGGGTATCAGGTAAGGGAGTGAATTATCTTTTTGGGTCTCCATAGTAAAAGTGTATCGAGGATTTAATGGATGCTACTTGGTTATTCTAATTTTGGGTTGTTTTTTGAGAGGGATTAAATTGAAGGAACCCTTTATTCTATTTTCTAAAATTTTGGTATTTTTTTGGTTTGTAGGATCAGATCTCTCCATTCGACTAGAAGTGGAATTTGTATCTCTACTACTAACCGAATTTTGATAATCACAAAGGGAAATACACAAGTGCATTAAGGATGGGAATTTAATCATTGTAAGCATGTCCTGAATATTACTTTGAAAATTTTCTATGAACATATTTTGAAGGTGAGGGTTGAGGACCTTGGCATTGATTTGGGAATAAAGTGATTGATAACATGTGATAAAGTCAGTTAAACTTTCATCTTTTTTCTTGCATCTCATCAAATAAGAAAAGGTCATCTTTGGAGTAATTTGCACTTGGAAATGGTCTACAAATGGATCAACAAGTTAATTGAATAAATTAATTGAGTTGTTAGGTTTAAAAAGGAGAACCATTCCAAGGTGGCATCTTTTAATTATCTAAGAATTTTTTTTACCAATAGTTTATCATCAAGGAAAATGTCACTACATAAGGCAATATAGGAATTGGCATGGTTAGAATGATCTCCCTTACCTCCATATTTCTCAAATCTAGGCACCTCTACACCTTGTTCCATTAGTGTTCGCAATATCTCCAAGGACAATGGATTTCTTCATATATAATATGTGGGTGGGCCATTTTGATTGATGGTGGAAACTTTATTTTGGAGGGATGAAATGGTTTGAAAGAGTTGAGTTATGATAGGGTCATTTCTGTTGTTATGAGATAGAAATGACAAATTTGAAGGGGTGTATGTGTTCATAGGACAAGTTGATGTAATTCTTATAGGTGGTAAATTTTTGGAGATATAGTGTGTTATGCCACATAGGAACTAGGGGTGCTAGCAGAAATACCCAAGGAAGGAATGACATTACTAACTTGTTGCATTGTTGTCACTAGTATAATTTGGAAAATAAATGACTATGTGACTGAAAATTTTAGTCACATGACTAACACTAGTATTATTTTGAAAATAGATGACTAATTTGGTAATCATAAGTGACTAATTTATTAATTGGGTAAAATCACAACTAAATGACTAAATAGATGATTAATATCAAACAAATAAAAAATGACTAAATAAATGACTTATATCAAAAAAATAAAAATGAATAAATAAATGACTAAATAAATAACTAAATAAATTTTCTCATTATTAAAATCTTGGCCATAATTTTCATTTTAATGTGATAATTATGTTAGGGTTAGGAGTGGAATTATGGTTAGGTTCAGGGTTTGGATTATAATTATAATAGGTTTCAGGTTAGGAATAAGGCTTTGGTTAGTGTTAAGGGTAGGGTTGGAATTAATATTAATCCCTAATCCAAATTCCACCTTAGTTATATCCTAACCCTAGAACCCTACTTAAAATATAACCCCAACTCTAACAAAACCCTAACCCTAATTGAAGAAACCCTAAATCTAACACTAATCGTAACCTTAAGTGAACACTAGCCCTAATTGAATTTTTACCTTAACCCTAATTTAATCATAAACCTAATTCAACCCTAACCCTAACCCTAAACCTAACCCTAATAGTAGACATAATTTAACTATATACCTAACCCTAATAAAACCCTAAGTATAATCCTATTTGATCCCTAACCCTAAATAAACCCAAACCATAACCCAAACCCTAATTGACCCTTTACCCTAATGTTAACTCTGAGATTTAGTTTAGAACCCTGAACCTAATTAACTTTAACCATAATGCTAACCCCAAGATTAATTTGTGCAAATGGGTTTCAACAACTTTGTAACTTGCCAAAGATGTAACTATGGCTTCAAGGCATTTACAAACCTTAACCCTAGTTGACCTCTATCCTCATGCTCTTGTTTCAATTAAGTTTCTTCCCAACCCTACAAATCACAAACTAATAAATGGTAAGCCTTGAAATCATGGAACAAAAAACTACAAGAGATAGAGCAAGCATACAACATTAAAATTTTGACTTACAAAAGTAAAAGAAAAGAAGCAGTAGGTAGTTTGATATACAATTAGAAAAGGGCATTTTATGAGGCAGCCTTAAGGAAGAAAATTAAAAATTAAATAAAATCATGCTTCAAATTCTATTTAAATATTCAGTTGTATAGTAGATGTCATCCTACTTTGTTTGAGAACTTCTACTGAATTCCCAAAAATAGGAGTTCCCATTTAATATATATTATTATATAATATTATATAATATTTATATTATATTATTATATATATTATTAATATTATAATATTATATTTATATTATAATGTATTTAATATTATATTATAATATAATATTATAATATATTCAATAATATTGATTATGCAATAAGCATTATGTATTTTAGTTTATTTATGTTGGATTCTATTGAAATCTATTTTAGTGGGAAAAAAATAATTTTAGTGGAAAAAAAAACAAAACCCCAATTGCTTTATCGAATCTTGGCCCTAATTTAATTTTAATAACATACTCTAAAACCCTTGTCAAAACTAGACTGTAGCTCATCAAATCTGAGAAGTGAAAGGTGAAAACCAATGAGGAAGAGTTTGGAGGAGCAAAATCCAGTAGTGGGTGTTGTGGGTTGAAAGAAGAGAAAGCATTAAACATTATAGCCTAAAACAAGTGCTTATTCTTTGCTAGCCAAACTTTAACTCCACCATCTCTATATATGGAACACTAATACTTGAATTCAATTCCAAATCAGTAACTTAACTTGTGGTACTAAAGGCTAAAGAAAGCTCAAAATTATTCTATTAAGGTTATTTTAGACTTGAAATAAGATCTTCATGTCAATTTATCCATACAATGCAAAAAATTCATTGGAAAACCTTGCTAGACCATATTTTTTATGCTATTAGTGCTACATGAGGATGTTATATTGATCAAACTAGGAAAAAAGATAAATTGCTAGATCCTATTTTTGGGGTTTCTCTTTTTCTTTTTGAAAAGTATGGTATAAAGAAGCTCAAATTTTGATAGTGTCATCTCATATATAAGAATTCTAATAATAGGTAAAGTCTAAGTGCCACCAATGCATGACAGATGACCATATTGAAACACAGGGCTTTGGAATCTATTGAACATCCTTTGCATCAACTATGGATAGAGGGAAATATTAGCTACCTCTTTATACAAAGAGTAGACATCTTTAACAAGAAGAATTAGAAAACTAATGCTAAACATAGTTTCTAAGAGATCCAAGAAGTTTCAAGTAATTTATCACTAGAAAGGGAGGAATATGTGCTTTTGTTTATATTTTTTCTATCTAAGTAAGCTACATTCAAGAAAAAGATCAAACTAATCACAATGATTTCCTATTTCCCATTCACTTGTGATTAGTATTTTAAATTTCTAATTATTTTTGTAAATAACCTAAATGCATTAGATTTTATTGACAATTCACTTTCTACATACAAAATTTGAAAAAGTAATGGGGTAGAGAAGATAAATCGAGAATGGGAACTGGATTTGATAGGTTTCAAGGGTAGAACCATTTTCTATGAAAAACAATTCTTGCATTGATCAAAAGGTTTTATAATGCTTTGTACAATTGTGTTGTTGGGTAGAACCATTTTATTTTTTATTACTAGGCCTTTTTCTAACTGTCAATATCTTGAGAGTCACCTAGTTCTCTAAGGTTTTTTCACAAAATTTTCAGAATTAATGTGTTTTTTATTCTGGTGATATGGTTGGGATTGTGAAATCATTGTCTTAAAATTAAAGATTTTATATTGTAGGAGAGGCTTCTACACATTTTCCTAGATCATTTTCTAAGAATTCTACTAAATTTCAAATTATTGTAATAATTTTTATTTATTTATAGACAATCTTCTCCAAAATTATTTTTATCTTGAAAATTTTAGTTTATAAAGTTAGCAATTTGACTTTTATAATAGCTGAGTGAAACATTCTCATAAATAAATCCTGTCAATTTGAAAAGATTAGATTTATGTCTATGTGTTTTTGTGCTAATGGTTAGCTAGATGCTATGGCTTAGTGCTAGCCATTGAGAAGATAAATTATTCAATGAAAAATGTCCCCATAGGTTAGGATTGTCTTTCCAAATGTATCTGCATTAAAAATGGAAATTTATTTTCTAGCAAAATGTTGTGATCATTGTTGAACTTTATTTATGTTGTTATTTGCCAATGGGTATGTGTAGGATCATCATCGAAAAAATAGGCCCTTAAGTGGCGATGAAAATTCAGAAAATCAGAGTTAGGGAACTTGATGTAAAAATTTGAATAAGTTATCTATATTATTTCAAAAATGTGTAAAAATAGAATCTGTATAAAATTGAATGTAGATTCTAAACTACTAGGTTTATTTTAAAAATAAATAAATCTATTTGGTGAAAATTTAAAATTTCAATGCAGTAGTACTTAAATTTCAGGGAAAAAATAGGAAGTAGGTGTCTATCTGACCACCCTAACGACAATAAAATGATAATATTTTTTTAAAATATTTTAGGTATAAGTAGAGGACTCATGTCCCGATGTGATGCATATTTTTTTGTAATTTTTTGCCAAGTAAATAATTAACTATGATTTTTTTATTACAAATTTTGAAAAATATAAAAACTCGTATGTCTAACCACCTTAACTTGGTCAAAACTTCATGAAATTCATTTTTTTATTTTTTAATCCTATATTATGTGAAGCATAGAATGTGACGCACGTTTCAATTAAAAAAAATATGACACCGTTTGAAAGCTATAGATGTTTTTCAATCAGCCTATCAATCAGGACTTTAGTCATAATTCAAATAGAAAATGAATAATAATTATTTACTAAATTTGAAGTAAAGCATAATTTATATTGGTGGAAAGCTAAGAATCTCCTTTAAAAACCCTTTTCATTTCATCAATTTTGGGCAAAAAAAAAGTCATCAGCCACATGGGCCATCATATCACTTACATATCGCCACTTTTTGGCTCATCATGATTCTACACATACCCCAATATAAATTAATACATGAGTTATTTTTGATCTATTAGTAATTTTTAAATAAAAATATTTTTATCTATTTTGTGGGCATGTGCAAGATCATCATGGAAAAAATAGGCCCTTAAGAGGAAATAAAATCTAGAAAAATCAGAGTTAGGCAACTTGACATAAAAATTTGAATAAGTTAACTATATTATTTCAAAAACATGTAAGAATAGAATCTATTACAAATTTAATTTAGTTTCAAAACTACTAGGTTTATTTTTATTTAAACAAAAAATATTAGGTGAAAATTGAAATTTCAATATAGTAGTACTTAAATTTCAGGGAAAAATAAGAAGTATGTGTCTTTCTAACCACCCTAACCACAATAAAATGATGATTTTTTTATAAGATTTTAGATATAAGTAGAAGACTCATGTCTCGATGTGATGCATATTTTTTTATAATTTTTTTCCAAGTAAATTATTAATTATGATTTTTTTATTACAAATTTTAAAAAATATAAAAACTCATACATTTGACCACCTTAACTTGGTCAAAACTTCATGAAATCCAATTCTTTTTTTAAATCCTATAGTATGTGAAGCATAGAATGTGAGACATGTTTTTGATTCAAAAAATGTGATGCCCTTTGAAAGCTATAGACTTTTTTCAATCAGCCTATCAATCAAGACTTTAGTTGTAATTCAAATAGAAAATGAATAATAATTATTTATTAAATTCAAAGTAAAGCATAATTTATATTGGTGAAAAAATAAGAATCTCCTTTAAAAACCCTTTTCATCTCATCAATTCTGGGTAAAAAAAAGTCGTCAGCCACATGGGCCATCATATCACTTTCATATCACCTCTTTTGGCCCATCATGATCCTGCACATACCCTTGTAGAGTTATGCAAGAATACAACACATTCATCTATGGTTGAGACCCTATTTCACCTGTTCATTATATGCCAAATGATTAAGCCTCAACTAACTATGCCACTAGTGGTATGTTCAAAACTTTCCCCTTTGATAACCTTCCTTATTATCCTTGGGCAAGATTTTGTTAATTTTAAGCATTTTTATTGTTGTTTTTTAGATATATTATATACCTATAGAATAGGTGTATTGTACTGCAAGTAGCTAACGTTTTGATCTATGATTTTTCTATTTTGATGAATGGTTAAGTGATAAAAAGTAAAATTACTCAAATTAAATGCCAATTCCAGATGTTTTAGAAAATGAAATGGTTCGTTTTATTTCTTCTGATATGAAGGATAGTAGTGAGGCCTTAACTTCTTAGATTCTTTCCTATCTTTGACATGGAAATCCATTGAGAGTCCATTGA
The DNA here is from genome assembly GCA_007115665.2 of Sequoiadendron giganteum. Classification (NCBI taxonomy): domain Eukaryota; kingdom Viridiplantae; phylum Streptophyta; class Pinopsida; order Cupressales; family Cupressaceae; genus Sequoiadendron; species Sequoiadendron giganteum. The sequence continues at coordinate 234,053,596 of CM021105.1, read as the reverse complement.
AGTTTATTGCCTTTTCCTAATCATTTTGTTAAGTAATTTTAAATAGTCCTTGTTTCAATTTGTTAATGTCACTTTTTCTTCTTATGTTTCCTGAGAAATGGATTCATTCAACCTTTTTTATAAGGTCTGTATGCATTCTATTTCAAGTTTTCAAACCTTCAGATTCTTTCACTTTTTTCTTTGAATTCTTGGATCCCATTAATTGATGTTAATATATCGATATTTCTAGAAGAAAGAGGGGTAGGTCATTGACTATTGAACTTATTAATATTTTTATTTTTTCAATTGATGACTGTGAGGATGATGACAAGAAAATTGATATAGTAGAAAACATGCAAGATGATAATAGTACTGCATTTGAAGATAATTATAAGAGTTCCTCGAATTTTTAGCCATCACTAGATGTATTTAGAGACACATCTATGTTCAGGGTGGATGTTGATGCAACTGCAATAGTGCAAGATTCTTTGATCAATATAGTGATTTCTCCTGAAGATGAATTTATTCAATCACAATCATTTGATGTCATTGAGAATTGCATCATATGGCCACTTATGGATGAAAATGCAACTTCTGATGACACATATGACACTATATCTACTAAAGAAGGTTTATTCAACTTAGTTGGGGCATGCTTGTTCCTTGCAATGCAACATATAAATTCTTTAGAATATGGTGGTATGGATTAAAATGAATCAGATGCCTCTGGTGAACTTGATGATTCTGTAACATTAGAATAAATCTATGATAAGATTTGCAACTACAACGAACAATTGTTAATCCTAATCTAAATCAAAACTAATCTAAAATCAAACAATAAAGAATGAATATGAAAAAATGATAAAAACTAAACAAACTGAATTGATCTCACCAAATATGCATTCATTCCTTCGAATTATCTCCATTGCTCTTCTCCATTTTGCCTTTTTAGTATTCCTGCCCTCAGATTTCTATTTTTGATGCAAGCATAACCGGTTGAATGTCTAAGAAAAATATTGAAGATTGTTTCTTCTCAAAAATGTATAATGATTTCGGGAGGAGGAATAATGATTATGACAGGCCATTTTATAGATTTTGTGTTTTTGAATGATTGGCTCAGATTGAAAGAGAGATCGACGGATGAGATTGATGAATGCCATGTGATGTGATTTCTGTCAGATAGAATGTGAGTTAGAACATGATTCAGGAAAGACTAATAATAGAACAAGATCTTAATCTTTAGTTAAAAATCTTCAAAAATAGAAGAAATAGACTTTGTATGCAAAAGACAAAGTTAGAACTTGAAGATGAGGAATTCGAATGCATAATTAAATTAATTAATTAAATAAAAGATATTTAATTAATAGATGCATACATGCATATGAGTTAGAACTAGTTAATCGACTAGTTGTGACAGAGAGTCTTCTCGTAGAGATAAAGTGGAGTTAAATTCAAAGATAATTGGAGAACTAAAAATAGATCTCAAGTCAGAAGATGAGTGAATGACTTAGATAACTGAATGATAGAGGAATGTGACATAAACGAATTAAATTTGAATTAAATGTTAATTTAATTCAACATTCAAAAATAGAAGATTTAATTAAATAAATAAAGATAATTTATTTAATTTGACTTTCGAAAAGGGTGGAATTGAATAATTAAATAATAAATATTTAATTATAGTTGAAAAGGGAGTTAAATGAATAATTAAATAAAGATATTTAATTATAGTTGAAAAAGGGGTAATTAAATGATAAATTATTTAATTGATAGATAAAGGGGGAAGAATTAATAAGTTAGCGACATAATTAAATAAATATGATTTATTTAATCAATCAAGTTGAATAAATGAATTAATGAATTAGTGAATTAATTAAAAAGGGGTATTTAATTAATAGAGGAAATATGTGTTAGAAAGGTTAATTACATAATAAACATTATTTCATCATGACAACGGACTATAGAAAATTATGTCGAATGTGTACTCGAAGGCCTAGACCAATTTTCGGTGTCTACAGTGTGCCCCTGTTTGATACAATGTTGTTTCAACATTGTGTCAAATAAAATATGCCCCGATCATGCCCCAACATGAAACAGGTTAGGGTATGCCCCAGTGAAAGAGAGAATGAAGAGGAGGTAGTGGTATGCCCCCTCAAGAGGATAGGCGGGTTTGAAGAACATGAGTGTTCTCTCGAAATGGATAGATGATGGTGGTGAAGATGTAGAAAAGAAGAAATGTTAGCATGGATGATTGCAGAATGTTAGTAAGAAACAATTAAGTTTGATTGATTGAGAAAAAACATATAACCTTCGATATATTGCCAAATATGCTATGCTTGCTTGTTATCATCATTGGGTGGGACATGACACAGATGGATAGTACACACTATGATATGAGATAGACCATAGTGTAAAAATTTATCCACCTGTGAAAAACAGACAGTCATAGACAAGGAGTGTCTTGACTCAGACTAAGGACAAGATGCCCCAATCATTTGGTCAAGACAAACCATAGACAACAGACAAATAAAAGATGGGTCATGAGATGCCATTGTTCCTCTAAGTCCTTGGTAGGACATCCTTGAGGAAACTCGTAACATGACTCAAAAACCAATGTTAAAAAGATAGTTGATAGATAGCAGCCAAAGAAAAAGAGTCCTTAGACATCGTTGCTTCTCTAAATCCTTCAAAGGACATCCTTGAGAAAGCTAGTAATAAGATCTTGCATAAATCGATAAAAAGATAAGACAAAATAAGATATAAAGTCATAAATCCAAATAAATGTATTCACCAAAACTTGATCTTGTGGGATTGTTTGATGTTGATATTTGACATAGCATAATGTGAGAGAATGACACATACCGCATAAGACGTTGAGTCTAGTTTCAACTTGGTGACTTCTATATAAGGCATGACATAGCCTGGTTTTAGAAAGACACGTGCCGTATAAGACGTTGGAGTTTGATGATGTTGAAGTGACAAGACACATGAGACTATGACAATTTGATGACATCTGTTGACAAGAAAGACATATCTTGCATAAGACAGAGGTTGATCACTTTGACAATGTGTTTGATATTGACTTGATGACCGTTGAGACATTTTTCCTTGTTGTTGCACAACATGTTTTGATTCGTTGATTGATAAACTGTGTGTGTGTAGACAATGTTTTACATGAGATGATACCCTAAACTATTATTTGCAACTTGTGTGATAGTGATTGTGAATGAACCCTATTGGACTAACCTAGTGTGGTCTCGAGAGCTCATCAATTGATTAGCCTTACCTAAGTTGTACACACAGAGACCTCGTAGTTCAAAACAACCAATGACTTTGAATATACAAAGTGTCATGATTTTAATGTGTGTGATACATGACAAACCTAGACTGATAGACCTAATGCCTTGGGGGCACATTAATTGATGGCCTTGCCTACGTCCTAGTCAAAGAGGCAACGTAGTTTGACTATTTCTATGACTGACTTAACATGACTGACTTGACATGATTGACTTGACATGACTAACTTGACATGATTGACTTGACATGATTTTTGGGATTTTCTAACATTTTTCTGATTTTTTTGGATTTTTGATATTTTCTAATGTTTTTGGGATTTTCAGGACATTTTTGATGGTGTGACGTTATGTACAAAGTGTTAGGGCATAGAACAAGGATTTTCCCTCAATCGGGAATATGATTTGGAAGAGGGAGTGGGTAATATGACAGAATGGATGTTTAGATGTCAATCGTTCCAAATGATGGATAGGACAACCATTTATTATGAGTGATGGTGAAAAATTCTGATTAGAATGATGGTAGATGGAAGAGCTAGTTTGACTACACATGGCGCCTATTTGCCAGGTTTTCACCATGGTACTTATCCATAGCACCACCGAAGCGATTTTCACTAGTGGACGTATTGATTTCTCTTTACTTTTTTATTTTCTCAAAAAAAAAAAAAATTGGTGTTACAAAGACGCCTGTTTGCCAGGTTTTCATCAAGGTAACCATTTTTTTGTTTTTTTTCATTTTTTTGTATTTTTCTAGATTAAGACACAGATTCTTAGAGACTTAAGCATAGAAAATCTTTAGATGTAGACTATTGATAGGGGACAAAATCGGTTCTCCTTCAGGAGTAGAGAGTTGGTATGCTCCTGACCCAAAGGATTTTGTGACAATATACGGCCCCAACTAGTTAGGTTCAAACTTTCTTGGTTTCTCTCGTTCAGCTTGGTTCTTAGGATTCTCCATTAATACTAGGTCACAAATGTCAAAGTGCCTATTGATAACCTTCCTATTTTAACTACGATGAAGATGATTCTGATATGCTTGTAAATGATCTAATGCTTTTTGTCTTCGTTCATCTAGCAATTCTAGCTCTTGTAACCTAGAGACACGGTATTCTTCACCATCGATATGACCTTTCAAGGATACCCATAGAGAAGGTATTTCAACCTCAATAGGTAAGATAGCTTTGGACCCAAATACAAGGGAATATGGAGTGGTGTCGGTGGGAGTACAGATGCTTATGTGATAAGCCCATAAGGTAGGATTAAGCTGTAGGTGCCAATCATGACCAACGTCATTGACAATCTTCTTAAGGATTCTAAGAATAGTCTTATTAGATGCCTCAGCTTGGCCATTACCTTGTGGGTAAAATAGGGTGGAGAAATGGTGTTTGATGTGGAATTCTTCACATAAATGGCGTACTTCTTGGTTCTTGAATGGGCGGCCATTTTCTATGATTATGGATTGGGGCACACCATACCAACAAATGATATAGTTTAGGATAAACTTAGATATTTGTGTGCCAGTTATGTATGTCATGGGAATACCTTCGATCCATTTGGTGAAGTATTCAGTGGCGGTGATGATGAATTTGTGGCCATTGGATGATGAAGGGTGTATCTTGCCTATGAGGTCAAGTCCCCATTGGGTGAAGGACCATGGTGAAGTAATTGGATGAAGCTCCTGCGCTGGAGCTCTTATCAAGTCTCCATGTATTTGACATTGTCTACACTTCTTTACAAAGATGTATGAGTCTTTCTCCATTGTAGGCCTATAGTAACCTAGTCTCATAATCTTATGGGCTAGAGTGGGACCACTCGAATGAGATCTGCATATACCCTTGTGTACCACTCACAAACTTGTTTGTGCTTCCTCAACATCGAGACATCTCATTAGGGCATTATCTAAGGTACGTCTATACAACGTTTCTCTGATGATGGTGTACTTAGTTGACTTTCGGATGAAGGTTGAACGTTGTTTATTGGACAAGTCTTGAGGTAGGGTTTGGTCAATGAGGTAATCGAATATGTCTTTATACCAAGGAGACATAGGACCAACAATGGTACACACTATCACAGTATCATGGACATCATAAGTGGGGATCAAAATTTGTTCAACTACAAACTCAAACTTAGGCACATTACTTGGAATATCCAACAAGGAACCCACGGTTGCCATTGCATTTGCAGCTCTATTCTGGATACGTGGTATTTGTTAAAAAGTTATGTCATTGAAATACTGCTTGAAACTATCATCCATTCATTTTTAAGGTGCAAGCTTTTCATCCTTAGTCTCGTAATCATCATTCACCTATCGGATTACAAGTTGAGAGTCGCCAAAGACATGTAGGCTCTTAATGTTCCACTAAGCTACCATTTTTAAACCTTTCACCAAGGCTTCATATTATGCTATATTGTTGGTACAAGGTAATGTGATCCTGAATGATTTAGGAATGATATCACCTTGAGGTGTGACAAATAAGATACCAGCCCCTAAACCACGATTTGTATGTGACCCATCAAAGTACAATTTCCATTCAGTTTTAACATCAATGTTGAAGATAAATTCATCTAAAAAATCTGCCACTAATGGATGTTCTACCTTTATAGGTGCATCTGCTAGTTGATCAGCAATCACATGTCCTTTTATTGCCTTCATTTCAACATACTGAATGTCATACTCGCTAAGTATCATAACCCATTTAGCCAATCAGCCTGTTAAAGCTGCCTTACTTAGGAGGTATTTAAGTGGATCAATTTTTGCAATCAACATGGTTTGTCGATTGAGCATATAGTGCCAAAGTTTTTGGGTAGAAAAGACTACCACAAGACAGACATGTTCTATGTTGCTGTAATTCAATTCATAGCCCACTAAGGTTTGACTGATATAATAGACCGATCTCTCATGACTTTGATCATCGTGTTGTGTGAGAAGAGCCCCTAATGCTGACTGAGTTCCTGAGATGTAAAGTATCAATGGTTTTCCTTCTGTAGGTGGCATTAAGACTGGTGGAGTAAGCAAATAGTCCTTTATTTTCTGGAAGGCCTCTTGACATTTAAGTGTCCACACAAATGGTTCTCCTTTCTTGAGAAGATGCTGAAATGGATGTATTTTATCCGCCAGTTGTACTAGGAAATGCCTAATGGAATGTAATCTCCCCTGTAGGGTTCTGAGTTGACCAATACTGGTTGGAGGAGGCATTTCTATGATTGCTCTTACCTTCTCTGGATCTACTTCAATGCCTCTGCGAGAGATGATATACCCTAATAGCTTCCCTGATTTCACTCCAAAGACACACTTCTTCGGATTTAGCCTGGCATTGTAATTTTCTAGCCTCTGGAATATCTTGTCTAATACCTTCAAATGATCTTCCCTTGTTTCTAACTTGGCTATAATATCATCTACATAATCTTCCATGAATTTATGTACAAAGTCATGAAAAATCATAGTCATTGCTCGTTGGTAAGAGGCTCTTGCATTCTTAAGGCCAAATGGCATAACATTCCAATAGTATGTGCCCCATGGACACATGAAAGCTGTCTTATGCTGGTCTTCAGGTGCTATCTTTATCTGGTTATATCTAGAGAAACCATCCATGAGGGATAGCATCTCATATCCTACAATAAGGTCTACTATCATGTTGATATTTGGCAAAGGGAAGTCATCTTTAGGACATGCCTTGTTGTTGTCTTTAAAGTCAGTGCAAATATGAAATCCCCCAGTTGGCTTAGTAACTGGTAAAATATTCGATATCCAATTTGCATAGTCTATTGTCCTTATGAATCCTACATCCAAAAGTTTCTTAAGTTCTACCTTGACCAATAGAGCAAATTGCGGATGCATCTTCCTTAGTTTCTGTTTGACTAGTTTGATACCTGGCTATAGTGGTAAATGATGCAATATTAGGTCTGGATCTAGCCCAGGCATGTCAGCATACGACCATGCAAAGTTTACTTGTCTCTTTTTGAAGAAGTCCTTGAAATCATGTTGTTCTGTTTCTATTAAAGAAGCTGCAAAATATACTATCCGAGGATTCTCTTTTGTTCCTATGTTGACTGCAACAGCCTCTTCTACTAGCATGGGTGAATTTTCTTGTGCAATGGGGAGAATATTTAAATCTCTATCCTCAGGTGCCTCAGAGAGGTTTTCACCCTCAGATATGTCCTTTATTTTGACTTTTTCTTTGTCCAAAGGCGCCTTTCGGTTTTCACCTAGGGACTCATCATTTTTATTTTCATTCTCATTTTTGTGACTAGAGGTGTAAATAGACTCCTCGAAATATGCTTTATCGTCCAAGTCTATGGTAAAACCTGCCTTATGATCCCCTCTTGGTATGCCTTCTCTAAGTCCCATGAACTCAAAAATTGCTTCATCATTCTTGAATGTGTCTATGATAGGTGTACCTTGCTGATCCTAGTCGATAATTTTGGGATATACAAGGGGCATGTCATCATCAAAGTTTATAAGGGTAACTGCTGACAAGGTAAATATGGAATGGTTGAAATGGTCGCAGAAGTTTTAGACTAACTCCTTCTTATTCTTCCTCCTAGGGGTAGGTATACTCTATTGTGGGACTATAGTGAGGGGTGATTCATCAGAAGATGGCTCATCAGGTACCCAAGATGCATGATCAAGGGTTTCCAAATAATAGTTCTCTTGCCATTCTACTTTGGACAAGTGTTTCTTAGGATGAGGACTAGACTGTTTTGGTACAGGTTTCACATTGAGGTCCAACTCTCCAAATAAGGCATCTATGTTCATAGTACTAGTAGATGAGAGGGACTCCCATTCACCATCGCTTGAGTAAGGGGATTCATCATAGACTAGAGGTTTGTCATAAACTAGAGGTTTATCGTAAACTAGGGGTTTGTCGTAAACTAGGGGAAATGGTTCATGAGATGTCTCGATGTTTGGGTAATCATTCACTTCCTCTTGAAATGTTGACGAAGTACCAAGAAACCCAATTCTAAGCGGTTGACACCCTAGCCCTAGATATTTCGGTCATGGGTAGACAGTAATCAGTTTCGTCCTTCCATTTTGATATAGTCCTAAACCACTGTGCCCATCATAGCCTTCCTTTTGCATTATCTTAAATCCTTTTCCATATTGGTCCTTGGCTATTTGAATAGATGGGGAGGGGTATTCATGTTCTTCTTGATACAACCAGGAATCACCTTGATCCACAATTTCTTCACTTAACTCTCCCCATTTTGTCAATGTCGTTGTAGGGGGAACATGAAATGTGACCATTGACTGTCTTCTATCTGCCATGGGTAGGCCATATGCCTTAGGTGGAAATAGTTCAGTAACATAGTATGATTCCTTTATATTCTATTTTCCACAACCTTTGTCTTGGATCTTGAGTTTTGGAGTGGATGATGGTGGTTTGAATGAAATGGACTTAGTGAGACATGATGGGTCAACGTATTGGGATAAAGTGGATGATGAGGCCTCTTGATTAAGAGGAACTGGTCGTTGTGGAAGATCCCTTAGGCTTGTACAATACTGGGAAGGATCTAGATCACCATCAATGGTGATCTCTATGCCATCATAGGGGAACTTGAGACATTGGTGGTATGTGGAAGGTACAACTTTCATCGTGTGTATCCAAGGTCTACCTAACAACAAGTTATATGGAATGGTGAGATCCAAGACCTTGAAGGTGGTGTTCATGATTGTTGGGCCAATTTGAATAGGGAGTGTGAACACTCCTTTGGAAGATCTTTCCTCATCATTGTAAGCCTTGATGACTATACTCTTAGAGGTATCTACACAGTCTTCCGAGAATCCTAATGCCTTAACCAATTTAAGGGCACACAGGTTCAAACCTGCTCCTCCATCTACGAAGAGTCATCGGACTTTGTTTTGATGGACTAAAACTTCAAGATGTAAGGGGTAACTATGATCTAACTTTTCAGTTGAGAATCCTGTTGGAAAAATGTGGCATGATGTGAGTTGGTCAAATATCCCACCATCTCTTTGAAATGATTGACATCTAAGTCTATAGGAACAGTTGTGTTCTGTAGAGCTTTGTCGAGAATGGATCGATGCTGAGGTGATAAGGTCAACAATTCCAAGATAGATATTTGTGTGGGGGTTTTACTCAATTGATCGAGAAGGTTGTACTTAAACTTGGAATTTTATGTAGGTGGCTTGGAAGAAGGACCAAGAATAGTAATCTTAGTTCTACATGTGTTTACATTACATTCTGGATGCTTCTTAATGGTGAAATTATTAACATTCTCATTTGCAGCTCGGAGGTGGTTTATGACTATTCCTTTACCATAGTCATACTTGGTACTATTATAGCTGGCCGATGGATTATTCTGGGGTCCCGAACTGGAGGCTTTTCCTTTTGTGTGGTCATGTAACAGGTTCGTGAAGACCTTATGATCACTGTTCTTAGTGATTTTCTTCCCACCAACTTCTATGGTTCCATTTTCAACAAAGTCTTGTATGATGTTCTTTAATTGGCAAAATTGTTGGAGGTTGTGCCCTTTCGTTCAATGATCATCACAGAAAGTGTTATTGACCCACCATGAAGGTTTGAACTATCCAGGATCATATTCTCTTGGTTCTAAAGTTTTGATAAGATTATGTTTGACCAATTCCTTGAAGACTACCTCGATTGGTTGCCCTAGAGGCATAAATTCTCATGTTGGAAATCTCCTTTGTTGTGGTCTTTGTTGCGAGTTTTGGACATAATTAGCCATTTGATCAAGATTGTTCATCATGTCTACTTGTTGGTTGTATCCTCTAAGGGAGATAACCGATCTAGTATATATGTTCTTAGCATCAACTATGTCATCATTAGTGACATTCTTGTTCCTAGACCAAAACTTATTTCTATCATTCGACACATTTGGATGTTAAACAATTGGACTCTTGCCTGGTACTTTGATTTCGTATTTATCAATAAGGCCCTTTTCAAGGATGATCCCCTTTTGTACCAAGTCAATGAATGAAGTGCAACAGTGTATCTGTAAGTCACCTCTCAATTTGGAGTTGATGTTTTCGAGGAAGATAGTGACCTTTTGTTTTTCAGGTATTTCAATGGGACAATGACTAGCTAGACTTCTCCATCTTTGGAAGAAAGTGATGAATGTCTCGCCATCTTCTTGTGTCATGTGGCACAAGGTTGCTATGGTTATTTCGTTATCTATGTTAAAGGCAAAATGTTTGAAAAACTTTTCAGCCAATTCCACCCAGGATCGTATATCGTATGGCAATTTGGAAAACCATTCCAATGCTATCCCTATGAGGGTTCATGGAAATAGGCGCATCAAGTAAGTGGGGTCATACGATATGTCCATGCATGCCATTGAGAATTCTCTAATATGCTCTAAAGGATTCTTCCTCCCATTATACTTAGGCAAATTTAGTATAATGTATCCATGGGGGAAAGGTGTCATATAGAGTGCTTTGTCAAATGGACATGGACACAAGTCTTGTGCTGATATAGTTTGTTTGCTTGACATAGACATGTCATCCACATTTTTTTATAGAGTCTGCATTTGGCTTTGAAGGATGCTGACTTGTGTCAAGGACATGGTTTTCATGTTATTTGGATCAATGTAGATGTTCTGATATGCCGTATTTTGTGACGGGTCATGATTGGGCGAGGGAATATATCTTGTCAAAATATTCTGATTTAGGATAGGGATATTCCCTATCTGAATGGTTTGATTTGGTATAGGAATACTTCCTATTTGAATTATCTGATTTGGAATAGGAATGCTTCCTGTCTGAACTGTCTGACTTGGTATAGGTATATTTCTTCCAACTTTGGTTCTCTTACCAGTCATGTTGGTGCCAAAGGGGTTCGAGGATGTTTCTCCCATAGTGAATTGTAAACCTTGTGTTATGTTAAATGGATTTATGTTTACAATTGATGATGTTTGTGTTGATAGACCTATTGGTATCTCTACGGTTATTTGGGGAATAGAGACAGTAGATGTTGCAGTTTGTGTTGGTTGAGTTGACTGTGTTGCCAAAGTATGGACATCAAATCCTGGGGGTAGTGTGGCACCTTCTACTAGAAATTTCACTAAGTAGCATTGTGGATCATTTAGCAAACACTCATCCATGAAGGATGCAAACTCAAGATCTTGAACTGCTACATCTATGTCTTCTATGTAAATCTGCCCATGTGTGTCTCTAGTGACATGTTTTTCAAGTAAAGACTTGTGTGGGCATTTGCTTCCTGACGGTTGGTTTCCAAATGGATTGATGAATTCATTGGGGTCTGTCATTGCTTTGTGTTTCTTTTTGGACCTTGTTTCAACCATGAAAAAGTTTCTCAAAATGGGTAATGCAGACTATGTCTAAAAACTGATATGACCTATGTCTATGTTTTTGGATTTTTTTGAAAGTAAGGATGTTGCTAAAGATCTAAAATGACGTATGATAGGATGGATAATATGCAAAATTCTAAGTGGACTAAAGATGATAAATGAGTCTAAGATGGGTATAACCTACCACCTATGGAATAAATGCATGCAAGGATTTTTTTTTGACCAAGGAACCTAATTGTATGACAAGGACAGTACGACAAGGTGAATTTACCGAACTAGACTGTTGAGCTGAAAAGATTCACTAAATGGGACCAAAGTGACTAGGTTCAATGACTGTGACAAATTGGAACATGAACATTTCCAAAGAAAAGAAAAGTTATCTATTATGTGATATGCAATTTTTGAGGGAGTACCTATATGAATGCAACTTAGGATGACTATGACTAAGAAGTTTATTGTGACTAAGATGTATATGACACTTAATGATGGTAGCTAAGATGTATATGACACCTAATGATGGTAACTAAGATGTATATGACACCTAATGATGCAAGGGATTTGAGAAAAATTAACCAGTTTCTAATCCAAGGTTGATCCTAAAAACCTAAAGCAAATAGTGACAGTAATGTTTCAGACTCAACTCGCAGTTTTTGATATTTTCTGTTGACAGGCAAATGCGGTTCACCTAATAGTTGCATTTTTTTCTCTAATAGATGTGGTTTTTCTAGCAGTTGTGGTTTTTCCTCTATCAGTTGCGATTTACCAAGACACATGTGGTTTAAAAACTGACAGATGTGATTTACTAGAACACATGCAGTTTTGAAACTGATAGATGTGGTTTTTAAACTGACGAATGCGGTTTATCAGGACACATGTTACTCACAATGTGATAAGTTGCGACTTGTGATATGCAGTCTATGAAAAATGAATGTTTTGATAGATAGATGCGGCGTTTCCCCTAACAGATGTGACTCACTATGACACATTCGGCAATTAAACTGACAAATGCGACTCGGTTTTCTGACAGTTGAATTTTTCTCAAAAGTTATCAACTAACTTTGTTTGTTTGATAAATATTTTGATGAATATAGCAAAGAACAAATAGAACAATCAATATATTTTCAGTTTTTGTGTTGAAAGGACCATTAAGACTCGAAAAACATTTACAACCTAGGCTTTTTGGATAGTATTTGCTGAATTCTTACTTGGATTTCTCCAGCTACGCACATTCAAGTCGGATGACTAGTAGCTTGACCCCACTGGCTCCCCTCCATGACACTCACTTATACGGGGTAGCCAAGCTACTGTACCCATGAAACTCCCATGGCATACATGTCACCTCAACACAAGAACCATAAATATGTAAGATGGATTCACAAGTTATGCACCTACCGCACCAACAAATAGATAGGTTTTTGGTAATTATACAACAAGGTGTTTAATAAGGGCATTCCATTCGTGGGACACTATCCAACGTCGGCGAGAGTCCATTCCTGTCCATCTCATCGGAATAGTGCATGTGATTCTTGGGATTTCCCCAAGAATCCACTTTTATATACTGGCTGGAAGTCACTTGACTTTAGCATCCTATCGATCTGAGTCATCTTGGGATGAGTACTTTTTCCCACCAAGACAGGCCCAAGTTCTAGAGTCAGCAACCATTTATCTTACACCCAGGATCGCATGACTACAAAAGGGGAGAGGATACTTTGGTGTACTGAATCGTAAGGGTTTACAGATATGTGCAAAGCACCAAACAAAGAAGACACTGGTTCTTTTTAATCCAAATGACAATTTTCTATCTATCAATTAGAAAATTCATTTTAAGCTCCATGATAATTATCTATCTACCAAAGAAAATTTGCTAAATAAATGAACACATAGGCATTAGGTCCTGCATGCAAATTTATCAGTAGTTCATGGTCTTCAGCTTTCGTCCTGCAGAAAATTGTCTTAGGTTTTTAGTTGTCTTCAAAGCTTCGTCTTGAAAACACTATGTTATTCTGCCTTAACACAATTGAAATCAACCACTAGCGAAAATCAAAACAACTTCAATAGCGAAAATGAAAATATGGATGCACAGAAATCAATAAAAAAATGAAAAGGTTTTACCAGGCAGATGTGGCTTTTTGAGCCATAGATGCGGTTTGATTGTTGACTCATGAAATTGTTGATAGGTGAATGCGGTTCGTGACTTCACGGATGTGGTTCGTAATGACAGATGTGTCTCTATTTTTGACAGATGCAGCTGACGGATATAGATGCGTCGTACGGAAATCTACAAAAAAAAAAAATAGAAAACAGAAAACGGAAAAATGAAAAAATGAAAAAAAAGATGCACAACTTTTGAAGCGTGTTCATAGCGGGTTCACCAAATGTAACATGAGAATAAATCTGTGATAAGATTTGCAACTAGAATGAACAATTTTTAATCCTAATCTAAATCAAAACTAATCTAAAATCAAACAATAAAGAACGAATATGAAAACATGATAAAAACTAAACAAACTAAATTGATCTCACCGAATATGCATTCATTCCTTCGAATTATCTCCATTGATCTTCTCCATTTTTCCTTTTTAGTATTCTTGCCCTTAGATTTCTATGTTTGATGCAAGTATAAACATGTTGAATGTCTAAGAAAAATATCGAAGATTGTTTCTTCTCAAAAATGTATAATGATTTCGAGAGGAGGAATAATGATTATGAGAGGCCATTTTATAGATTTTGTGTTTTTGAATGATTGGCTCAGATTGAAAGAGAGATCGACGGATGAGATTAATGAATGCCATGTCATGTGAGTTAGAACATGAGTCAGGAAAGACTAAAAATAGAACAAGATCTTAATCTTTAGTTAAGAATCTTTGAAAATAGAAGAAATAGACTTTGTATGCAAAAGACAAAGTCAGAACTTGAAGATGAGGAATTCGAATACATAATTAAATTAATTAATTAAATAAAATATATTTAATTAATAGATGCATACATGCATATGAGTTAGAACTAGTTAATCGACTAGTTGTGACAGAGAGTCTTCTCATAGAGATAAAGTGGAGTTAAATTCAGAGATAATTGGAGAACTAAAAATAGATCTCAAGTCAGAAGATGAGTGAATGACTTAGATAACTGAATGATAGAGGAATGTGACATAAATGAATTAAATTTGAATTAAATGTTAATTTAATTCAACATTCAAAAATAGAAGATTTAATTAAATAAATAAAGATAATTTATTTAATTTGACTTTCGAAAAGGGTGGAATTGAATAATTAAAAAATAATTATTAAATTATAGTTGAAAAGGGAGTTAAATGAATAATTAAATAAAGATATTTAATTATAGTTGAAAAAGGGGTAATTAAATAATAAATTATTTAATTGATAGATAAAGGGGGAAGAATTAATAAGTTAGCGGCATAATTAAATAAATATGATTTATTTAATCAATCAAGTTGAATAAATGAATAAATGAATTAATGAATTAGTGAATTAATTAAAAAAGGGGTATTTAATTAATAGAGGAAATATATGTTAGAAAGGTGAATTAAATAATAAACATTATTTAATCATGACAACGGACTATAGAAAATTATGTCGAATGTGTACTCATAGGCCTAGACCAATTTTCGGTGTCTATAGATTCTATAAGCCTTGTTATAGTAAAATGTTGCACAAATGAATTTTTCTTCCTTCTCTGAATTCTTTTTCTTAATATTACCAACATTGTGGTAGTATGCACAAAGGGCATTTAAAATGCAAACTTTTTCATACCTCACATTAGAAAAGTACTCATCAATTTTTGGACTAGCACCTTCTTCTAGTATTTGTCAAAAATCCTCAATTTTGCCTTGCTTGAAATATTCTCTTGCTATAACTAGCCATAAATCGAGAGGAGCTTACTATTCTTGCAGAATGTCAAGAATGTCAGTGGAATATCTCAGTAGTTGATCTAATGCTACTTTCACTTCTTCCTCTAAATTTCACACTGGTATGTACACACACCCCATTCTTCCAAGAAGATTCCTTCACTGGCAAAAATTCTCCTTATATGCACCTACAAATGTGTAGATATATGACCTCAGAAAGTAAACATAGAAGAAACATATAATAAACATTCAAATGTATGCACCTATAAATGTGCAAATATATGAATTCCACAAGTAAATATATATATATATGAGTTCAAAACATAGAAGAAAAATAGATCTTAATATTTCTCTCCCAATTTTTGAAAAGGTTCTGGATGTCCACCTTGAGAAATGTGAGAGCTTAAAAGTTGTAGGCCATATATATGCTCAGCAAGGGTAGGTAGAGAAGACATTTGAAATTTTAAGAAAGGTAACTCACATATATCCATGTGATGACCATGCATTTATCAATATGGGTGAGTTATTAATATCTCTTAAGAAATCAAAGTCTCTTTTGAAGAAGAGCATAGAAGAAGTGCCCATTGAATTATTAAATAACATTGGGGTTCTTCATTTTGAGCGTGATGAACTAGAGTTGCTCAAAAAAAATTTATGGAGGCATTAAGAAATGGAATTTGGGTTGAATTAATAAATAAAATCCCTAGTGCCAATTCGGAAAAAGAAATTGTCCACTTTAAGGATATGGATTCATTTCGTTTAGTGTTCAGAGATGTCTATGTATGTTTTATCTATTTATTTTTTCCTCTTGCAGTTGTTCCATTTGTCCATTATACAACTATATTAACTTCTACTTTATTTTTATCAGTGCACTTGTATGTGGACTATGATTAACTTTCTAACTGCATGCTATGTCATCATCATTTCTTCTCTATTTATATGAAATTGTGCCCAATTTCTACATGAGTTTGGGAAAGCTTAAATAGAGAACCATGTGGCTTGATTTGGTAGAGTTCCTTTTTGGATGATGAGGTATATGGTGGTTTTTCTCTTTGGGATTGGTGTGGGTCCACACATAAATCAAGGTATCTTCACCCAATAGGTGTTAAAAATAATGAATGATTTCCTCAGGATGAGAGAAAGAAATCTTCTCTGCTAAGTGAGATGGATCAACAACTTGAGCTTGTTTACATTAACATCATGGATTCCAAGTTGAGTTGGAAGATCTTGTTGAAAGGTGTTAGGTTTGATTTATTGGACTTGGAGAATGATGTAAAGTCTTTATTGAATAGGATTCAACTCGTTATATTGTTTTTTGTGAAATTTGCTTGTCAAAGAGAAGCCAAACACAATCACCATCTTGAAAGAAATGAGGAACTCAAACTCAGTCATGAAGTACCTTTGTAGTAACCCCAACTATACACACAAATAACTGATATATACTTCTCCCAAGGGTTTTTGTCCCCAAGATGATAGGTTCACACCTAAAGGGTTTTATCTCCAATGTGCCCAACTACTATACCAATGCCACTAAGATTGAAATGAGAGTTGAAAGTTCATTAATTTTCCCAAAAGTGCCTTCTCTTTTGCCTTGTGCTCTTTTTTATATACCAAAATTCCATTGATCCTCAATCATTAGAGGCTAGTACATAAATGGTGCCAAGTAATTGACAATTAATTTCCTAAAATCTAGGTAGCTAACTGAAAAACACTCCCTCAAAACTATCAATCCACAATCATAGGTAGTTACTCCTAAATTGGTGGCAATTAACTAGTCGGTCCAAACCTCAATTAGTGGTGTTAACTGATAGGAACTAAAGATTCAACTAGTACTTAACTGGAAGACAAACATACTCAGCCACAACTCAACTGAAGGACACCAATCTTAGCCACCTTATTCCTCAAAATGCAACATACATTTCTAATTGAAAACTGAAAGTGAGTACCGGATTATCTAATAACTAGTTCTACACCCCCAATCCATTCTTTAAATAGGTGCAGATTGAAAAAGGGGACATGACAACCTTGAAATTGGTATGAGCTTGGTGAATATTGTTGTGACTTTTCATGTTCAAAATTTACCAAATTTTATATAAAGGAAGATTTTTTTTTTAATGGAATTCTTCCATAGACTAGAAGAAGGTGGGGTTTCAATTGAGTTTCCATGGGACAAAGTCACAACACTATTTAATCTTGCTAGGTTTTTTGAACAACTACATGATACTCAAAAAGAAAATATTTTATACAGGCTAATATTGTTCAAGTTTCCTGATTATGTGGATGCACATCTATATCTTGCAGCCATGGCTCAGGCTTGGAATGAGATCCAACTAAGCCTAGAATTGATTGGGGATGCACTTAAGGTGGATAAAAACTCATCAAATTCTTTATGTATGCATGGAAACATGAAACTGAAAATAGATGACTAGGTAAAAGCAAAAGAAATAATTAAAGTTGCACAAAGTGAATCAGATGTGAAGAATTCTTATGTTGACATTTCACTTAGAAATTGGAATTATTTTGTAGCATTAAAAAATGAGAGGAGGGATCCAGAGAATGAGGCAAAACATCTTGAGAAGGCTAGAGAACTGTATTATACAGTATTGGCACAAAGACCAAGAAATTTTTATGCTACAAATGGGGAAACCATTGTGCTAGCTGTTAGGAGTCAATTTGATATTGAAAAGGAAATTGTTACACAGGTACAAGAAGCTATTGTAGAAAACATATTTGTTTAGATTGATATGAGTGATATCCTTTCTACTTTGTTGAAATTCATGCTACTTGAAAATCTATGAATTTTATTTGCATTATATTTTTGATGACTTATATATACCTATTTCTAAATAAGCAATTAATGACTTATCAACTTTCGTTGATAAGTCATTGACTTCTTATTATATTCTTTGTATATAAGTCATTGATGATCTAATTGCATATAAGGTATATATGTTTCAAGTATCATTTGTAAATATGAAGTATTACAAGGATGTTCTTGACACTTTTATCAATATAGTGGGTCCATTACTATTTCCACATTGATAATTCAAGAGGAGAGTATTGCCAATACACTTAACACTTGTACTAGATGTTGGAACTTGGATAGTGAAACTTCAATGTTTATGCTACTATATGAAGATAGTAAATCCGAAGCTTAACACTTGGGTCACTTGAATCTTGTTGAAATCTTTATTCACTTTATTTGATATCATTTACATTTAGGTTTTTTGGAACAATTGGTACTTGGCATCTTCATTGTGATTTTTTGGAAATTGCTTTGGTTTCCTCACACTCCATAAATCTTGATAGTGATCTTGTTCATATTGTGTTGATTCTTTGGATGCATCCATACTTCACAAGTGGTGTGCACTATTGCATTTGGTAGTTTGTTAACTCTGGTTTCACATTATAATTTTATGTATGGTTTTTGATTTGACTCAGAGAGAAAGAAAAGTTCTCTTTAGTGATTTACTCCTATCCATAGAGTCGGGGGGAGCTTTTCATGCTTATTTTTACCCCTATTGGTAGTGTTGGCATTATGGTTCTATGTGGTGTATCTATGATGCATGACAATACAGTATATTTTTATGCACCATATTTTCATTTTTGTAGCATTTCTAATTGTCTCTCCTTTGCAATTGTTGTCAAAAGGGGAGAAAATGTGCAATAGTTTGATAGTGAGTAGTGATATTGAATTTCATTAGTGAGTAGTGATAGTGAATCTAATATAGCTAGTGACAGTGAGTGAATGTTTTTGATATATTGTGTTTTTCTTCAGTAGAAAATTTTGGTATAGATTCTTGAGCAATTTTTGATTACAGATTGAACAGTTTTTTTTGGCATTACAATGGTTTATTTTGAGCAATGGTATTGTTGATATCTTGTTTAGTCTTGAAGATTCATAGTTTGATCTGATAGTCTTTGTGACTTTTGATAGGGAAATTTATGTGCTCATCAGAGTGAAAATTCCAGTCCAGGTATATTTTTTTTAGTTGACATTTGGCTTTGATGTTTTATCTTATTGGGGTTTGACATCAATGCCAAAGAGGGAGTTTGTTGTCCTCTTAGGAATGTTGGTATTAATTTTAAAGGAAATATGATAGTAAGGTGATATTGTAGAATTACTCTCCTTGGCATTATATGGGGTATATCAACAAGAGTTCCTAATTAAGATATGTAAGGTGACAAATATGTGTGATCAAATGCACATTGTATTAATTTTCCTATTAATGTGATTACATTACACTACATGACAATTTCTTGAGGAATTTTTTGTATATTAATCAAGTCTTTTTATATTGATGATATTGGAATTTTATTTTATAACAATTTATGTTTGCTTGAAGGTGGTTTGTAGATTTAATTTTTTTTTGTGTCCATGTGCAAGTAGATTGGTGTTGCTATGATGATAATCATTTTATTCAGTTGGTTTCAATGCCTATTCAAGTGATGTACAACTGATGTACATGTATTCAATTGGCAATGCATATGCAGGTATTAGTTGGTTTTAGGTATATGATGCTTATTTAGTTCTCCTCATATTTACAATGTGCTCTAAACCTCATCCTCTGATCATATTTATATTACCCTTCATGATGAGGATTGTTATGATAGAACAAAAAGGAATTGTATTGTTAAGGCTTTGAACAATATTTATTAAAGGGTTATCAAATTGTAAGTAATACTTATTAAGGAACAGATAGAGATGGAAGTTATGTTTCAATTTGAAAATGAAAAAAACTATATGTAATTCCTTGAACTCATTATTCATTTCATTGAGTAGAAATGGAATATTATTCTCAGATTGTACAAATAATTTATTGATTCATATTATTTAAATAAGAATTGTGTTGGTAGCACACTCAATGCTTTGTAAATTTGATCATTTTTAGAAGTATCTCATAGTGTTGTATATACAAGTATATATATATGCATCAGTATGTTGTACTTGAAAATTTTCATTTGAATCTTAAGTGATGTGAGATCAGAGGATGTTATAGAGAGAAACAAAGATGATACTTTGTGTATGAAATTAAAATGGTGTTTTTGAATAGTGAAGTATAGCTTGTGATGCATCGAAAAATTTATTAGTTAGATAGTATTACAAGGGAGGCATTATAAACAACATTTTTTATCAGATTAAGCCAATGATGCATTTCAAGTGGTTTTTATTCTTGAAGAGGGTTTTCCACTCAAGACAATTCTCTATTTCATTTTATGTGATTCCTTGTTTTACATTGTCTATTCATTTCAGTTATGATTCATTTTGTTTAAACATGCAAATCAGAAAATTTGTTTTTTAAATTTATGTGAATTTGTATGAACACTAAAGTTTGTATGCATAAATTTGTAAGAACTAATTAAGTTAGATTTGATTTATAATTTTAATCATTGATTCACTCAAATAAATGACTAAACCATGACTAAATAAATGACTACTATGACTAAAATAAATGAATACAATGACCAGATATGTGACTACAATGACTAAATATATGACTATCATGACTAAAATAATGACTAAATATATGACTAAAGTAGTGACTAAATTAATTACTAAATTAATGACTAAATATATGACTAAAATAATGACTAAATATATGACTAAAAAATCACTATCATGACTAAATTAATGACTAAATTAATGACTAAATCAATGACTAAATAAATGACTAAGTTAATGACTAAATCAATGACTAAATAAATAACTAAAATAGTTTAGTCATAAATTTGGTTGTGTTATAAATGACTACAAATAAACCACTAAAATAGTCACGTGACTAATATTTATGACTAAATAAATGACTGAATTAATGACTAAATAAATGACTAAATCAATGACCAAATTAATGACTAAAATCAATGACTAAATAAATGACTAAAATTATTTAGTCATAAATTTAGTGGTATTATAAATGACTACAAATAAACCACTAATAGTCATGTGACTAAAGTTAGTCATTTACATGCAATTTTTAGTAGTTTATTTAGTCATATATTGTTGTTTGTGTACTAGTGTGTTGTGACTTGAGGGTTGGTGTAGGTAGGTATTGAGGCTATTGTTGTGGGAGGAGGAATTTGAGCTCTTCCTTGGCTTGTGACATTATTTGCTGGAAAAGGACAACTAGTGGTTGGGGTGAGGTGTTTCCCAAAGATTTAAACTATATTTTTCACAAGGTCAATCCCATCTTCACTTTCAAGTATGGGGTGAATGTTATCTATGTTAGGGATGCTGGTAGTTGAAAGGTTGTCATTTTTCACATGGTTTGGTAAGTTTTATAGGTCCTCATCAATTTTAATTATGTTTTCTTGTGGGATACTATCATTCCTTGGTTCAAATTAAATACTACTTGAAGGAAAAGAGTTGTTAAAGGCATTTTCTATATCTAGTTTACTCGTGTCAATACCGGGAGTGAAAGAGCTAGATAACCCAAGACCCACAACGATTGTGCTATCACAGGATGACATGAGTCTTGAACTTCACTTAACCACTGCATTTGTAATAGGACACCAGATACTCATGCAATTTCTACTAAATGAAAGGTGAATGATAATGCAATGAAAGCTAAGAACAATGAAATGTTTATAACTAAAATTATGGAAACCAAAACATAAATACAACAACAACAAACAAAAACTCAGAAACTAAAATTTGAATGCTAGAAAATGCAATGATTTTTTTTCAAAGGGATTGATTCACCTAGGGTGGCGAATGAGTCCTAGTGATGATTTAAAAAAAAAATGAATTGAATTTTATGCTTTTTATGTTTGCTAATCTATGTATGAGATGATGATACAAAATTTGAATGATTTTTTATTGAAATTAGATGCAAAAATGCAAGCTAAATGAGCTTTCACTAATCCAAAATTTGAAACCCTATTATGCAAATTAACCAAAACAAATCATAATGCAATGCTAAATGAAAACTAAATCTAGGATGAATATGCACTCCAAATTAGAATTATGATATTCTAAATATAGGTTCACCAAAATGATAGGTGGAAAATTGGGTTCTCCTTCCACCTTTAGGGTTTTGGACCTAAAAGGAAAGGGGAAATATTCAAACACTTCAATCAAGAACAAACCCTTGAGATCTCAATGAAAAGGGAAAGATATCTTGTAAGAGAGTTATCCTAGAGGATAAATGAGATCTAATGAGGGGTTTACACCAGGTTTAGACTTGGAAAAGACAATGATATGCAAGATGTAAAATAAAACCCTAACTCTAAATGACCTAGAAAGATGAATGAAATGCAATAGAGAATTGTAAAGATGGAAAGTGTACACTTGGGAAAGTAGAGAAGGCGGAATGGAGGTCTAAATCATTGAATAATCTATTGTTAAGGTTGAATGGGACTAATTCATCAAGTTGGGTGAATCAATCCTAATTATGGAAAAATATGTAGGAACAAGTTTCTACCAAAAGGGTATCTAGATCTGTAAAAATCCCTGTTAGGCCTATACAGTGGGACTTATTCACCACTTGTGGTGAATTATTCCACTTCTACTTTTATAGAAGTTTTGGACCTGATTTTGTTCCTCTCAACCTACTTTACTCTTCTTGGTTTATTTTTGGATCTAAAACTACAAATTTCCACCTATAGGTCTTCTCCAAGTTTTTCCAAGGGTTGATGACAACTTTGACAACTTTGAATGATTTGCAACTTCTCTCCAATATTTCTCCTAAGGAAATCTACAACCTAAATCTACAAATAATACACAAAGGAGGGGGGGAAATTTTGTGGGGTTAGTGGATAGGGGTTTTCTATGGTCAAACCCCTGTTGGTAATTAAACCTTGAAATAAAAGAAAATATGAAAGGGGAATGTTGAATGAATAAAAGACAATGTTGCGAATCGCCAAAATCTAGCAATAAGTTGCTATAGATATTATTCAAATGGATGTGGTTCTTGAATATTTCTTGAATGATGTTGATCTTGCTTGAAACACCTGCTTGAATCATAAAGGCTTGACATGATGATTAGCACAATCATCAGAATAACAAATATGATATATAAAATCCTTGACATGATGATTAACACTTTAATGCTATTATAAAATGCTTTATAATATACCCTTGAATTCCTTTGAATTATCTTGTGAATTCTCTTGAATGCTTGGTATGAAAATGAGAGAAAGAACCTTGTATTTATAATCAATTGTGCAAGAATTCTAGAAATTACAACACTACAAGCTGACATCAGATCTAGGAGAATAAAATCCCACTAGAAATTTGTATTAAATTTGATTTTGGACCATAGAAGACTCATTGACACAAGGTGGAAAATGAGTCCCATTAGATATAATGTATGGGGCCAAAAACCAAGTGTCTACAGATGTGTGAAAAATAGTTTGGGGCCAAAAAAATCTAGGTGGGACCCATTCTCCCAAGGTGGTAAATGAGTCCCAAATCCCTAAATATGGGCCACACAAGCCAAAATAAAATAAAATTATGATTGGTTACTAATTGGTGTTGGGATTATTCTAAAAAACATGTAATAAACAAGGCTTGTGGATGCAAAATAGGGCCAATTAAAGCATGAGAAATGATAATTATTAATGAAAAGCATTAAGAAGTTTGAAAGTGTTTTAAAACACTTTACAAAACTCTGAATAAGGAAAGATTAAGATTAATTTTGATTAAAATTATGTTTATTATGCTTGGTAATTTGATAAAACCCTAAAAAAGTGTGAAAGTGAGCTACAATACTTTAGCAAGGTACCATTAAAATCCATTAGTTCAAAAGGGCCCCAGGACCTAATGTGAATGTGTTTTATACATTAAAACACTAAATGAAGGAAACGTTAAGCCAAAATTCACAAGGAGAGCCAAAATGAGTGTGAAAATGTGAAGGGATCCATTTTTCTACACTATAGTTTTGTCATCTTTGATGCTTGTGAGCCACCTATACTTAACAAAGAACATAAATATTTATAAAAATTTCTAACACACCTATAATTGCAGTATAGTAGTATAAAGTACTGCTCATTCCTAGTTATAGGTACAGTTTATTAAAAGGTCTACCAAATCCTTAAGGAATTTTTTCTATTTGCATCTAATAGGAATGTATCTATTTGTTTTCAATGTTAGTCATAAAATGGTACAAGAGTATTATATTAACATTTTCAAGATCACCCTCCTAGGTTTCACAGAGCTCGAACAGTAGAGGTTTAGCCTAGAAAGCTAGTACATGTTCTTTGGCTAATCCTTGCCTTTACTTATCAATGAATTCTAGAAAATTCATAGGTAAATGGTGAGATCGAGTTTATTTCTAAAAAAAATAACCAAAAAATTGGAAACTCTAGTGGGGACATTTCACATTGCTAGTCCAACATCTCTAGGAAGTTTGGTACAGTCAAAGTCAAATATTTTAATCATCTTCACTGCTTTGAGAACAATTGGTCTAAATTTCCATTATATAAGTCATCTCTAGTTTTATGCTTCAAATTTTGGTTCATTCCTCTTGATTTTTTTGGGTTATGTCTAAAGTCTTCTCTAATATTGCAAGTGCAACCACAAAATGTGATAAAATTTTATTTCCCTTTATTGTGGGTGGAAACTTTGAATTCTTTTGTGCTAGTGTGAGAATAAACTCTATGAGGAAAAGTGAGAAAGAGAATTTAGAGATATAATTTTACCCCATGAGGAAAACCAAAAGTTACACAAAGAAGAATCCTGAATAGAAGATGGAGTCTAAGTATTCTAAGGACAAGCAACCCACTTGGGGGAAGAAACATGTTGAATCAAGTATGCTAGTTGAAATTCTCACTAACACATCTCCTAATTTTAATAATGAGGTAAATAGTTCTTGAATTTTCATGAAGAGGCACATGAAGTTGAGGCGCCTAAGGAAGATTAGGGGAGTTTTCTGAATTAGGGAGTATTTCATAATGAACTTGATGTGTCAAGAGAAGAATCTAGGTGGGAATTCTAGGAGAAAAATAGGAAGTCCTTAGAACCCTTAACTCTTGGGGTTGGATCTATTTTTAATGGTGGCAATTTTAATGCAAGAGGTGAATCCATTGATGTAGAATTGCATCAATCCCTTGAGGGAGAACCATCTAACCTTACCTTTTTTACCCTTAAGCCAAGTGAGTTTGGAGATATCCTCAAAGATGAAGTAGATATAGACAAGGATATGTAAGACTTGGGAGAGAAAGATCTTAGGCTTAAATAATTAGAAGAACATAGGCTTAGGGAGTTGGAAGAAAGAAGAGAAAGAGTTGAAAGATAAAGAAGACATAATTAAAGCTAAAAATATTGAGAGATAATATCGAAAGAAAATAAATGAAAAGATGAGAAAAGAAAAGAAAAGAAAATTTTAGGATAATGTTTCTAGATTTGTTGCTAAAATAACTCTTGATCCACCTAAGGTGACCATTCAAATGGGAAACTCTTTTGCAAACATTTATAATACATCTATTGGAACCTCCAAATCCTTAGATCCATCTGCTACTACTAAGAAATCATAATATGTAGATCATGGGAAGAATCCCATTGACCCACATAAGAAAACGACCTTTAATACATTTAATACCACCACCAATACAAGTACTGACACTTCATATAGTAATCCTTTCACAAATTTTTTGAAGATTGATCCCACTCCATCAATTGCACCCCAAGATCCTGAGATCTTGAGTTTGCAATTGGAAAATGAAAAGTTACTACAAGAATTGATGAAAATTTAAATGGAATATTTAAATGCAAAAATATCTAGGAAGATATTTTTCCTTAAGGTCTCCATACTTGATCCGAAAGCTTCAAGCTCTAGACATACATATAGTGAATCAAAAAAGAAGTCTAAGGGACACATTACTAGTGGAGGTGTTGGAGGTTGAGGAAATAATAAAAATAAGAGTTCTTGTTCAAAAGATAGAGATAGAGGTGATGGAAAGAAGAAGGGAGGTGGTAGTAATGGTAGATATGGAAAGGGTAATGATAAGGATCAACATAATGACAAAAAATATGATGAGCCTAGAAATTCTCATAAAGACCGAGCTACCAGGAGACAAAGGAAAATTGATAGATATCAACAATTGAGCTTCAATGGAATTCCTAGTTATCCTAACCCTTTTCTTGAGAATTTCATGCCTTCTTTAGTCAAATTTGTTGGTAACAGTTCCTTAAATTTGGTGAAGATCACCTTAAAGCATTTTCTAATGTTATGGAAGACTTTAAGGTGGAATATGAGGACATAATGATTAATTTATTCATGCAGTCTCCCACTAAGGATGTCAAAGAATGGTATAGAAGTCTGTATCCTGAGAGTATTGGTTCTTGGGAAGAATTTAATAGGCCATTTAAGGAACAATATGGTGATAATACTGATTCAAGTTTCATTCTAAATCAATTCAATAATATTGTTAAAAATTTCAATGAGGATGTGGTTGATTTCAATGTGATATTTCAAAAGGCTATGAACTGATTACCTCCTCATTTGAGAATAAATGACAATGCATGCCTGCTGAAATACTACAAAGCCTTTGATGCAAAGGTGAGCTATCATTTGCTAGATAAAAACCCTGAAACACTAAGAGAGGACTATAAGATACTTTTCCATATTGATAGTATCAGTAGATCAACTAGTAAGGTTGGGAGAAGGGATGATGTTAAGCTCCTCAAGAATCCAAAGAGAGAGGCTAAAATTTGCATTGCTAAAGGAGGCTCTCTTGAGGATAAGATTGATAATTTTACTAGTACCATGGACAATCTAAGTGAAATAGTGGTAAGGCAATAAAAATATTTGTCAAAAGAAAGGTCCAACTATCATAAGAATGAGAGACCTCCTCAATTGCAATATCATTCATATAACACATTAGAATAATGGGAAGCTTGTTCCTAATAATCATAAGAATTATCATGATAAAGTTCCTCTAGATCCTTTGCATAATATCTTAGTGAATTTTGTTGATGAGACTCCTTGGTGCATGGTGTGCCAAATGCCACATTCTCCTCATCAATGTGTAGTTGCATAGTTAGTAGAATTTTAAGAATATGTAACTGAAGACTTTGACCACTCTAATGAGGATGATGTTGACATAAAAATGAATATGGATTATTTTGATTTTGCTGACAATGAATTTTATTTTGATATGGAATCTCATGGGATGGATGTGGATGACCAAAGGCATATCGCCAGTACATGTCACCAAAAATTCCTCTCCAATGAAGATGATGATAGTGATAATGAAGTATACAAGTTTGAAATATTTGAGGATAATGTGTCCTTGAGGAGACCCTAGAATGAGGAGATTGCAAGATATACAATGGATTTGGTTGCACAATCTAGAGGATCACATCATCTAAGGAACATAGTAGTGGATGAGGACCAAGGTAACCCTAGTGGTCTCTTTATCAAGGAGTAGAATGTGAGGGGAAAAGGTAAAAAATATTACAACAAAGAGGAAGGATCCAAGGCTACATAAAGTAAGGGAGACAAAATTTGGGCTAAGAAAGTTGATAAACCAAAAGAAGATGGAGAACTCAACTCCCATGCTATGAAGACAAAGGAATCAAAGCAGTATTGTAAAGGTACAAGAAACGATGCCAAGCCCAAAGCTGAGACAACAAATGACCAACAAAAGGAGATAAATATAGAAAAAGGTATGATCACACGTAAATACACCCCTATTGACATGTTTCAATTGCTTACTCAAGTAAAAAAAAATTATCCTTTGCTTGAGATGATGATAATTTATGAACACAAAGAAAAGGTAGTAGCCTTCATCAATGGTTCTACTATAGCTTGTAATGACTTAGTGGTTTTTTCTGAGGCCAAAGTGAGTGAAAATGATAAGAAAGATAAAGATATTAAGGGAGTAATGACTAAAATCTATCATATCTTTATAGGGAATTTAGTGACTTCTTGTCTTGGAAAGATAGACCCATTCTTCCTCACATTGATTTTTGAAGTATTTTTTTGAAAAAATATATTATTGATTATGGAGCATCCAATAATATAATGTTGGCCATGATTATGGAGGAATTGGGAATAAAATTTGATAGTACCCATGGTAAATATTATGTTATTTATTCAAGGGAAGTCCTTTTGATCTGTGTGGTAAATGAGCTCCCTTATAGATTAGGCACTTATCCACAAAAAGAATCCAAGATGACCATGGTGCTGGTAGATATCCCACCTAACTATGGATTGTTGCTATCTATAAAGTGGAGTACTTCAATGGGAGGTAGAATGTAGTGTGATATGTTGTATTCTACTTTCCCCATTGATGGTAAGAATTTCCAAGTGGTAAGAGAACCAAAAGTGCCACATATGTTGGAACATGATCCTAAAGATGATAAAATTATTTTTATAGACACTGACATCAATGATTTTAAAGTGGAAGAGGTTCCAAGAGAATTTGACAAACACCCTGAACCTATGGATAATGAACTTACAAGACTATTTGATAAGGATGGATTCTGGAAGTTGTACTTTGATGGTGCAAGCTCTAACTAAGGGTCTGGTGTAGGAATATTGCTGGTATCACCTAGTGGAAATGCATATAATTTTTCTTTCACTTTGTCCTTTGTCAGCACAAACAATGTCATAGAGTGTGAAGCATTGTTGCTAGGATTAAGGATAGATAAAAAGAATGGGATAACAAATTTAATGATAATTAGTGACTTTGAGTTGGTGATATTTGAAGTAAGATCCAGATATGCATTCAAAAATAATAGAATGAAATAATACATAAATATTGTCTAGGATTCCATTGAATAGTTTGATGCTTTTGGGATCAACTAGATGGAAAGAGGTCAAAATAGAGTAGCTTACTTTATCACAAATAATGCATTAAGACCTGCTGATATAACTTTTGTAGGTATCTCTAAAGTTGAGTTACAAGCAATGTCATCAATCCCTAACAATGTACATAATTGGTAAATATTCAATGATGATGAAGATATTATGAAGCTTTTAAAGTGTGTCGATTAATATGAGAGTTGGGAAATTGATTTCAAGGATTTTGTTGAGAATATAGATGCTAAGGATACAATATTTAGAAATGAAGTTTGCTAACTAAAGACAAATAAGATACCCAAATGCCTTTTAGCATTAGAAAGTATCTTTAATAATCATGACAAGATAAAGGCTATAAAAATTTCCTCCCATCTAAAGGATCTATAAGAAGTGAATCTAGGGATTGAAAATACCCCTAAGAATGTATATGAAGGAAAAAAGATGAAACCCAAGGTCATGGAAATGTTGATTGCCTTGTTGAGAAAGTATAGACATGTCTTTGCTTGGTCCTATGATAACCTGAAAGCATATAGAGAGGAATTATTCCAAAATGAAATTCCTCTGAAAGAAAATGCTAAGCCTTTTAGGAAAAAGCAAAGACATATAAATCCAACCTTAGTAGAAAAGATGAAAGATGCGTTGATCAATCTAAGGAATGTTGGCATCATAAAGCCTATATGCCATTCCACATGGGTGTATAAGTTAGTTCCAGTTAGAAAGAAAAATAGTCATATAAGGCTATGTGTTGACTTCAGAAATTTAAACATATAATCATTGAAAGATAACTATCCACTATAGAACATGGAGGGCATGTTGCAAAAGGTGAGTGGCTATGAGATACTATCTATTATGGATGGTTTTTCTGGTTACAACCAAGTAAGAGTAAAAGATTCTGAGTATTAGAAGACTGCATTCACAACTCCATGGGGAACCTATGTGTAAGGATTCCATTTGGTTTAACAAATAAAAGTGCCTCTTTCCAAATGGTTATGGATGTAGCCTTTTCTAATTTTATTGACTTGTTCTTCTAAATATACCAATATAATTTGATAGCTTCCTCCAAGAAAGAAGAATATCATTGCATGCACTTGGAGAAGATATTCATTAGGGCCTTAGAATATGGAATCTCATTGAATCCTAACAAGTTTGCCTTTGGGGTTACTGAAGGAAATTTTTTGAGGCATATTTTATCTAAACAAGGAGTGAGGATTGACCCTAAAAGGGTAGAAACCATATATAGGATTCCTCAATCAAATAATGTTAAGGGAATTAAATCATTCTTTGATCACATTAACTTTTTGAGGAGTTTTGTGACAAATTTTCTTAAATATTACAAGACCTATCTCCAATATGTTGAAGAAGGGAGAAAAGGTGATTTGGAGTGAGGAGCCTAGTCAAGCATTCAATAGCATAAAATAGGCTATCAAGGAAGCCCTATTCTTAAGGACTATTGACATTTCTAGACCAATATTTTTATTTTTTTTGCATCATTTCATACTATTGTTGTTGTTTTTTTATAGAAGAATGATGAAGGTTTTGAACAACAAATTTCTTTCTTTAGTAAATAAATTTAATTTATTGAGTTGAAATATGATTTAATTGAAAAGAAAAAATATGCACTTGTTAAGTTTGTGAAGAACTTCTGGATTTATCTAGTTGGAGCCACAATAATTGCTTATGTCCCAACTATAGTTGTAAAGGACATCTATACCAAACAAGAAGACATGGGTAGAAGATGTAGGTGGATAAACAAAACTCAACAATTTAATATTGACATCCAGATAACAAAATTGGTGAGAGGTCAAGGATTGGCTAAGTTAATAGCTAAAATAAACCTGGATGCATATCAAATAAATCTAGAAAATGATACTATAAGATCATACATTAATGATATGGAGTGATATGATTGGTATAAAAATGTTATTGTTATTTGTGAATAATGCAACACCTAGAAGGATTGATAGAAAATGAGAAAAGAACTCATAAGCTACATGAAATTGAATATGTGATCATAGGAGGTGAGTTATGGTGGAGAAACTTGGAGGGAGTATTATTGAAATGGCCCAACCCCCAGGATATGGCACTATCAAATGAATGTATGGTTGGATCACTCGACTTATGCTCTACCCCCCCTCTATATAGATATGGCTTGTCATGTCCATACCATATAGACCTATTCTATAGGGTGGGGACCCTGAACATCATGACCGAATAGTTCGACGTTCTATATAGTAGATCATTTCGATTTGGAATGACTAAAATTTCTCTAGATAGAGCTACTCCCATCCCACTCCACCTATCTATAGAGAGTGGAATGCTTTATGACATTACGGACGTAATATCCATCGATTGAGCACAAAAGCATAAATCAGCATCTCTCGTTCCCATCGAGCCCTCTCTAGGTTCCCTCGACCCCATATCCATATCCATCTATCGTTAAGGGGGAGGGGGTTGAGCACATCATATAGATATCTAGATATAGGGGGACCTCGACCCCACCTACAACTCTATTTGAGCAGGGGGAAACTATAGCCTCCCACCCACCCTATAATTCCTGAACTATAATTGCCTCCACACCTCTATATCCTCCCACCCACCACTAGCCATAGAATAGTAGGGTCCTCCCACCCAAGGTCCCTACTCTTGTATAGGTGGGATGGTCTGAAGGGCCCCTATATATCCCACCCCCTGGTGGGGTGGAGGATTCTATACGTAACATGCTAGACCAACCCCATCGACCACCCTACTATTCTAAGGGGAACTACTATAGCGGGTGGGAACTAGAGGGCTATACTATCTTTGCTAGATTGTCTACATAACATGCCCACCGATCGAACTAACCCAATTTCAGGGCCTTTGGATGAGATCGATCCTTGACACTTATGCATGCAGAGGTTGATCCTTGACACCAATGGTGTTAGACATTGATCTCAAGATCAATTACAGGTATGCTAGAAGAGATCGATTCACCCATTAGAATAGTAGGGGCCATAGAATATTAACCTGCTAGAATAATGAATCAGCTTGCTAGAGAATTCTAGTTGCTTCTAGAGACCCCATCAACCATATATTCCTTACCTCTTCCACTAATTTGTCAATTTGAGCAGTTAATTAATAAACCTGTGAATCTACGTGTGAACCCTTTCAAATAGTAGGGGGGCTAGAATAAGCTAGAATGACAATATAAGCCGCAACCCTCTTTATTAATTAGTGTAGGGCCCATAGAATCATAGAGGGGCTTGAGGAGGGCATCAACTATGAGTTTCATGGTTGTTACCTATTCTGGCCGACTTTGCACCTCATTAGGGCATCCTGAAGCATAGGAACGAAGAGCGGTTATATAGCTGCTTCATTGTCTAGTTACAACCGGGTGTATTATTGGGTCAAATGAATGTAGTGACCATCATAGCTTAACAAGTGTGGTAAAGTCTAGGTAGGTGTTAGAAGTCAATTTCGAGTCCTGTAATGCCTTATGTGTGTTACACCAAATAGAAATAGATATTGGGGGTCTGAACTAAAGCTACTCATGCTATTAGGTAGCATGCAACTATCTCTTCTCACCCATAGAATGAACACATGCTATTGGGCTATTAGTTCGAATGGGCTTGGCCTTCCGACATGTAGTGTAGATGGCAGTCTAGGCAATAAGGAAGGCTATTTCATCGGCCAATCTCTTCTCCTGACAAAAGTCCTAGGAAAGCTATCCAAGAGTTTATAAGGGCCATTCTCTGTATAACCGAGTAGGAAGACCCATCTATCAAACCAGGCAGGAAGGCCAGTCATTCCCCCCTATGGGTGCCTCTACTATTCTAAGGGAAAAGACCAATCAACATTGAGGCCCTATCTAGATATATGGGCTAGTGTCTTTCTCTTTGGGAATTCAAACTAGTCACCCTATCGATAGTAGGGCTATCTGCATCGACCCCTACTATTCTAAAGGGGTGCTTTAAAATTTCTTGCATCGACTCCATAGAATAGTAGGGCAAGAGTGCTTGGAAAGTTCTCGCCCTACTACAGGGGTGCTTGGAAGGAAAGTCAATCAGTTCTAGTGTGGTAGTTCTCACCTAGGTTCTTCATTAGCTAGCCAATAGAGTTAGAAGCCTAACACATAGAGTTAGTGGTAGGCCTCATAGAGTTAATAGTGGGCAAGGATACTTATTGGTATTATTATTATCAGACAAGCTACATGCTCTCTAGAGAGTTATAGGCAAGCAAGCTACGTGCTCCCCATAGAATTGTAGGGCTTAGGAGTGCTAGGAATGCTTCTAACCTCGTTAATGAATCTATCACTATCAAGTGCTTGGAAGGAAAGCTAGTTCTCACTTGAGAGTGCTTTCTCTTTGGCAGGGTTCGAGAGAGAGTTAGCGATTTTCTCAAGAAAGTGAGTCGAACTAGACCAATCGTGCATTTATACTGGTTCTATCCATTAAGAAAAAGAGAGAAACCTATGATGTAAAATAGGCACTGAAACAACGGGGCTTCCATTATTTCTATCTAGCCCCACCTATAGATAGTAGGGGAATAAGCGGGGAGCCTACCCTCTCTTTGCCCTAACCTCTCTCAGCATGAGTGAGAAGCCTTACCTCTCGATCTTTCTCTCTGACCACCTATAGATATTAGGTACATGAGTGAGAAAGCCTTACCTCCATCATGAGCCCTACTATCTATAGGGGCCTGACCTCTATAGATTGACTAGAGCCCACCCCTTACTAGAAGCCTAACCGCTATCCCTCTTATATTTCTCTCTTGGCGAGGGAGAGAGAGGCAAAGACATAAGTTGGGATGTGGGCGGCATAGCCAACAGTGGATTTAGTTTCAAGCACATCCGGTTGGAAAAGCAGCCAGCTATAACTCCCCCCCACCCAATAGTTTCCCATATCTATCGAGATCGAGATCTGGTGTTATAGTAGGCAACATCCCTCCCAGTTTTAGAGCTAGCATATCCTTTTCTGTGGCTAGAAGCAACCATCATTAGCTTGTTTTCCTTCTAGGGGGACCCCTTGGGCCCGGCTTTGAACACCTATGTTCCTTCCCCTCAACCCCTGCACCTACCTCGGCACATAATTGGACGCATCATAAGCATTATGTGAAGAACACAAGACTGGAAGCTTAGGAACGCAATAGTCAGCCTCTTTTTTTATAAAGTATGTGTGGTCGATTCGAGAAACGAGCGGAACTATTGCCAACCCCACTGCCCAGGGCAAACCCCACCAGGCCCCCCCTACATGGAGGTAGATTATATTCATGGGAGGATATAGGGATGGACCACCAACCCCACTATCTATACCCGCCAATAGATAGTGGGGTCCACCGGACCCCACCGACCGAGGCTTCACCACCACCCTGTAGAGGCTCCACCTTTTTTCCCTTCAGGACCCGCTATAGTAGTTGTGTATCAACAATAATCTACCTCTTGAGGGTGGCTACCACCCCCCCTAATGGGGTGAGACAGGACCCGCTATAGTAGTTGCCAATATGTTCGGCTGCCTTCGGTAGGCATCAAAATCCCACCAATGCCCCTACTATTCTAAGGGGCCACAAACCCCACCGACCATAAGGCCTACCTTATGGCTAGACCATATTGGAAACTAATATACCGGGTCCAACCCCACCGAAGGCCAATATGGTCGGTGTCGAAGGATGGCAACTACTATAGTGGGTAGGTGGGTGGCCCCCCTAGGAGGTAGATTCTAGTTGGGAGGTCGATGGGGTCCGCCTTAGGTCAAGAGATACAAACCCTTCACGTTCACCACAAACCCCACCCGCTATAGTAGTTGCCAATATGGTCGGCTGCTGAAGGCATGCCTTGGGTGGGAGCCCTGGCCCCCCTACCCTAGCCCCCTACCCTAGCCCCCTACCCTAGCGAATTGTAGGGGGCCAGGGTAGGGGGCGTGAGGTAGATTATAGAACTGGGAGATATAGTTCAGGGAGGTAGATTATATCCATGGGAGGCCCCCCCTGCAGGGATGTAGATTATTGTTGATATTTCTTAGGTCAGTCCAACCTCGAGGACCAACCCCACCCGCTATAGTAGTTGCTTATATGGTCGACTGCTGAAGGCATGCAACTACTATAGCGGAGGCTAACTAACTAGAATCTACCTCCAGGGGGGGCACCCACCCACCCTAAGGCGAATGGGATGGTGGTGTTGGACCCGCTACAGTAGTTGCATTCCTTTGGTAGCTGACCATATTGGCCAACTAACTAGAATCTACCTTCAGGGGGGGGCCTCCCACCCCCCTGCCGAAGGCAACCAACTCAACTATAATCTACCAAGCCTCCCGCCTTCTAGAATCTATTGGTTTTTTGGGCCTGCCTTTGGCAGCTAACCATATTGGCAATTACTATAGTGGGTGTCGAAGGCTGTCTTAGGGTAGGTCCCAAAGGGCTGAGTTAGAAATTAGGCACTCAGCCCTTCAGAACCGACGCCCGTACTATGGGAAAGGGGTCTCAGGTTGGTGGAGTTAAGGTGGGGATTATAGTGGTGGGTGGGAGGAAGTAGAAGAAATTATGGAATTCATGGTGAGGTCCAACTATAACTATAATTCCCCTACTGTTCTCAATCTCAAACTCAATTTGATTAGTCTCCAGTTGCATCACAAATGATGATCCACGTCGGGATAACTGATCACGCTTTATTTAGTAGTTGGCATAGAAAAAAGTCATTTGATCAATCCCAATACCTCCATGGAAGCGGTACTGATTGGAATAGCATCACCACCGCATTGAGTCGTGGATCTGGGGGAATGAATACTCGAGGTGATAGGCTTGACCCAGTTATCTGATTCTGGACGCAGATCCATATGCAGGTCGATCGGAGGTGGAAACAGTTGACCGGGTGGAGGTATCACTCGCAGTGGGCACACTATCTCCTCCCACCCACAATCATCTCCTTTCTTGTCTCACAAGTGCATTAATGAAATTATTTCTGACCCATTCATCTTTTCTCAACTAAGGCCTATAGGGTGGGCATGAAGCGCTTAAGGGGCTAGCAAGAGCCATTAATCCTGGTGCATAGGGAACTATAGTTGGGAGTGGAGGAGCGTACATGGGGAGCAGCTTCACATCGACATCATAAGCGGAGTAGTCAAAGGTAGCTTGGTTGTGGGTGGGATGGAAAAGAAGGGATGGGGGGGCAGGAGAAATTGATCGGGTTGTCAACCCCTTTCCCATCCATTGAGTTTCTCCCCATGCTAGTCATAACCACAATAGTTCCAAGTTCCAATTATGAAAGAAATGTAGCATCGCCCACCCAACTATAAGTAATAATATTGGCCCCCCTCCAATTCTAGTTGGGATTGACAATAATATTGGCCCCCCTCCAATTCTAGTTGGGCCATTTCCTATAGATATTTCTTTCGCTGCTCATCGATACAATGGGTCTGGGTCGTTATGTCCACTATGATCCACCCATCTAAGGTTCCCCCATCAATTGGGTGTGGACCCGTAGCTATTGTTTCGACAAAGCGGGCCCATCAATCGGCTTCCCTGAGGCGTTAAGTCAAGGTAGGGTCCATCTATCCGAGATCTTTGGTTGGATCACCCTATCTTTCTCAATTCTTGAGTGGAAACGTATGATTATGGGTGAACTTAGCAGTGCCAATCCCACCGGGCTTTCTATTTCCCCCCACCCATCCTGCTGGCAAAGCCACTTGATTCAACTCCAGGTGGCCAGTACCTCCATTTGTGTCTGCTCGTTAATGAATGGCTAACTGCATCCAACTACTATACATGATACAATGCATATAGGGGACCCATCCCCTCTATTTTTTATTGCCCACCGACCTTCTCTATTGACTGAACTGCTCTTTTTTGCAACATGTATTCCTAGGCAACTAGAATTCCTAGAACTATAGTTGGGTGGGAGATCCTCGACAACTAATCTTCAATTATAATGGGGGGTGGGGGGGGACTGGTAGTTGGGGGATGGGTTGATTAATTGTTCTGACAGAGGATAATACCAATTCCCCCTCATAAATGCTCCCGTAATCCCATATCCGGGTGGGAGGGGATCATAGGGTTCCCCTGTAGGGTGGGTGGATATATTTCCAAGACTTCTGCTATTGGTTAACACCTAGTCCAACTATACCACCCACCCTGCATAGGCAACTAGAATTCCCCCCCAACTATCTCCATACTATATCCTCCACTGCTGCTTACTTTCCACCCACCCAACTATATCTCCATGCAAGGTGGAAGGGAACTATAGCTAGGTGGGAGGACCCTTCTATCTCCCCCCACCCACCCCATTGTTTCCCACCCACCCGTTAATCTTATATCCACCCACCCCATTAGAATGGTAGGGGAATCCCACCCAACCCTTATGGGAATTATAGCTGGGAGTTCCATGGTTATTGTGGGGGGTTATATTACCACCCCTGATGGGGTGAAGAGCCATAGCGGAAACCATTCATTGATCGTAGTTTCAATAAGATTCCAACCTCAGATCGCGAGTCATATTACATAATAGACTAGTTCATGTGGGGCCCTTAGTATCTAAAGCACTACTGGGAACCTGATTCGGGTGGTGGTCAACTCTAGTTCTGACAATATAACTATATCTCTTAATTAATTAGTAGATTAATCTTATTATACTGAGTTAATTAATCTACCTTCTAGCCCCCTCCAATTAGAGTTGCTAGCAACTCCCCTTAGAATAGTAGGGGCCTCCCACCCAAGGCCCCTTTTCCATAGTAGGGGGTCGGTACCAACCCCACCTGCCCTTCGGGACCGACTTGAGGAGAGCATGGGTGGTGGGGTTGGGACCTCAGGTTGGTGGGCGCCCTTGGTGTGGGAGGGAATCATAGTTCAGTGGGGAGATATTGGTGGCCCATCCGACCATTTGTACAATTCTCCCTTCCGGTCTCATAGTGCCTACGGAACTCTGTCCCTCCCTCAATTGTCTGATTTTGTGAGTATGAATTGTCATACTAGCAGATATCATTCTCTATGTATTGAGTGTGCCAGTCGAGTGCTAGCGCTAGTCGAGTGCCCGCGATTTCATCGGTCGAGTTCCTACAAAATTTTCGTACTAGTAGATGATACCAAATGCAACCACCTATTATTGTTCCCTATGCACCACCTGGGAATTCTAGTTGCCTATGCAGGGTGGGTGGTCTAGTTGTTCGAGCACCTACCATTTTTCCATTGTGGTCGTTCAGTCGTTGGAGTGTCACCCAAGTGTGTGACTGACTTTGTTCATTCCGGTGGATGTGGATTTCCATTCTAGTGAATGAAGCCAAATAGTTCATGTGGGTGGGAGGCCCCTAATATCACCCACCCCCCCGGGGCCATTGTATTAGGACTTATTAGCAAGTAATATTTAGTTGGATTTTGATTTTGAGTAGGGTGGGCCCCCACTGGCGTCACTTCTCCCACCCACCTGAGATCTTCGTGTTGAGCCCTATAGATAGTAGGGCTCTACCTCATAGTCGCATGCATAAAGGAAGATTGAGTTGTTCCCCATGGGTCCCCTTGGTCCTCCCAATCTGATGGTTGAGTTCCACTTCCTTGTACACATCCTGGAGTGACATAATTGAGTATGGGCACATACTCTATATGGACCGAACTCCCTCTCGATCCAGTTGATGAATGATGAATGAGTAGGAATAGTATTGTAACTATTTTATAGCTACAAGTCATCATCCTTAATTAATAAACCTGCTAGCCCCCCCCATTTCTCTATAGTCAGGTGGTTCAAATGCAGGGAATCATAGTTCCCCTGATTAGTTGTTTTTATATAGTTTCCAATGGCATGTACTGAATTAATAAACCTACTAGAGTAAGGAACAACTACTATATCGACATGAACACCCACCCCTGCATAGAGGGAATAGTAAGTTGTTGGGTGGGAACTATAGTTGGTGGGTGGCAATATAACCACCCACCTAGGTGGGAGGGCCTAATTCTACTTGGTGGGTGGTCGAATAGGCTAGGGCTTCCCCTACCCCTACCCCTACCAATAGAATCACCCATAGAATTGTAGGGGGGGTGGGCATGTTATGCCCTTCCACTTAGAATAGTAGGGGCCTCCCACCCACCCCAATCTATATCCTCCAACCATTTCGGGGTGGGTGGGTGGCCCCTACTATTCTAAGCGGTTGTATCGGTAAACTACATATTCTATACATAACATGCTTCTGGGAATATTAGATGCCTACCCCCTTTAGAATAGTAGGGCTTGTGAGGGAACTGAGGGGAACCGGGGACTGAATGACAATGTCTTCTATTACTTGGGACCCTACTCAGATACGGAAAAAAGAGGGGCCTTTAATAAGTAGGAACCGGGTGGGAGAAGGGGTGGGGCCCAGGAGGATAGTCGGAGAACCCCCCACCCATGGGTTGGGTGGGAACTATAGTGCGTAGGAAGAGTCCCCCTAAGCCCCCAAGAGTCAGAAGTGACGCAAGCTGTATCAATCTCGATCTTCTGGTGGCAAAAAATGCCCTTTATAATAGTAGGGGTGCACCGGAGATGTGCCTCTCCTGTACCAATGAACCCCATGAATCCCATGCAATTCATTCTAGGCTCGTCACTTCTCCTCCCACCCACCACTATGGGACTAGCAGTTGGGAACAAGGGAAAGGGCTGGGACCTTTGGCAGGCCATTCTAAGCAATAGTAGGCATTTAGTTCTTGATCCGTATTCCCAACAAGCCTTTCCATATCCTTGTAGGCTTGATTCGATGCCTGCTTATCATTCAGGAGAGTCAAGGAAGGCGCCCAGGGGCATTTCTTCTAGTTGCTTTGTTCTGCCCCCATATGAACTAGCCCATAGAATTTGAGGGGGCCCCTATCAATTCTATGGGCTCTCCCACCAACCATATATAGTTGTTCTGCTGGACTAGTGACCAATCGAAGAAGTTGTTTTGTAACTGAGAACTGCCCTTCTTTAATATATATAATTTCCCTTTAGAAATCTCGGTCTTCATCTCTAACTGCTGCTCTTCTATTCATAGGAAAAGAGAAACATCGATCATACTATAGCCCAACATATATGACCAGCCACCACATTATAGAGTAGGGCCTTCTTGAATTGGTCGAGTGCTCCCGCCGATATGGATAGAGGGCCCACTTTCAAAGACTTCTTCCTAGAAGTCTATTCTCCCTCTGGAATATGATCATTCCTCGATGGCCGAGAGGGGATTTCTTGATAGAACAGCCATTCTATTCGGAGTCAGGGGCGAGCTTCAAGTTGACTAGCGGTGGGTGTGCATTCATAGGGAATAAAAGGGTTCCTATATTACTCTAGCAGGCTAATTAATTTGGGTGGGTCTACTGCTCAGAGCAACAACCTTCCATTGTATTGCCATTCCAAACCTAGACATATAGAGGAGGGGGATCAGGAACGGAGCCGGATCAACCCATTATAGAGTAGGGCGTCGAGAGGGGTTGGTAACCAACCATTATGTATGGATCCAAAGATCAA
Source organism: Sequoiadendron giganteum (assembly GCA_007115665.2). Lineage (NCBI taxonomy): Eukaryota > Viridiplantae > Streptophyta > Pinopsida > Cupressales > Cupressaceae > Sequoiadendron > Sequoiadendron giganteum. The sequence continues at coordinate 234,013,000 of CM021105.1, read as the reverse complement.
TCTTTTCCCCATTTTCCTACAATTCTATGGCAACTCTAGGCATTTGCTCTTCCAGGTCGGGAGAGGAAGATGGATAAAGGTTGACTGGTTGCATTAGTACACAATAGAAGAGAAGAATGGTGCTTAAGTTCTCATTTTAATAATAGGATGTCAATCAGAATGTCCTAATCAGCTCGGGGAAATTCCAAGATCTTTAGCCACCGACGAGCCCCAGGGCAATTAGTAGTTATTGTGATTGGTCTTGGGCCTTGGACACAACAGCTCGCTAGTGAGCTAGCACTCCAATGAATCAATAGAATGAATAGATAGTTTATCCAAGTGGGTGGGAGGAGATAGGGACTTACTTCCTTCAAATCAGATGGCTTGAAGAAAGTGAATGGAGAGATTGCAGTTCTATTCCCTCCTTCCAGAGGTGGGTGGATAATAGAGACTATTATTGTTGGAGGACAAATAGTAGGAGGCAACAGTTCTAGTCTTTGGATTGTTCAGGTAGGAGAAGGGAGAAACACGACCCTCCCACTTCTAGTTCTTCCTAGCCTCATCTGGGGTTCAAATCCTCCATTTGACACCTCTGACCACCTCCCATCTATCTGTTCTTCCATTCACTAGAGTTGGAAGGGACTAATATGATATAGTAGTTTAGCACCTCTGCTTCTCGTAGGATGCAACGGTTCCATTCATTTATTGACAAGGCAGGTTGATAATCAATACAATTGAGCCCATCTATCCGAGGGAACTATACCCCCCACCCATCCCCACACACAGGCTCCCGGTCAGATATAGTTGGGGGCCCTACATCTCTACCCAGATTGACTCCTCCCCTCCATCACTACTATTCTCTTTTTCCCACGATCAATTGCTTCTGTTGGAAGCCCTGCTATGTCTCCACTTTCTTTTTCGATCAAACTCTTTCACTAACAAACATGGATCGGGGAGGTAGGAAGAAAGGAGATATCAAATAGTGGGCCGGGCTAAAGGGGAAGGCTCTTTCCAATATTAGCCTAGCCACCCAATCCAACCTCTATAGTATAGTATAGTTCCCATCTATCCTTGGTTCTTTGTATTGAAGACGGTTTAGCAGGTGCAGGTTCGATGCTGTCACTCGACCACTTCGATTGGGGGGCCCTACTATCCATAGCCTAGTTCCATGAAAGCATCAAGTTATGGTCTATATATAGTCACTAGCAAAACATTAGTCTGGCAGAGCATTGAATTATAGTCTATAGTCTCTAGCATTCACTCTATACTATATAGTCATAGTCTCTGGCATCCTTCGGTCTGACATCCTTCCCTTATGTCTGATCAGAGCATCCACAGGCCTCATTCTTCATCCTCAGTCAAGGCCAACTATATGGATTATGGCTCTAGTCCCTAGTTGAGAGCCCTACAATTCTATGGGGGTTGGACCCTTTGTTTCTAGTTTATAGAGAGTGGGGCTGCTCTAGTTCTTTAGAAAACAAAAGGGTGGGGGGGACTTGGATTATATACATAACAAACCTCCTCAACTCAACTATAGTTGGGTACAGAGGGTCAACTAAACAAGAAAGTGATTTAGTACTCCTTGTCTCCCACCCACCCTAGATTCATGATGTCAGATCAGCTTGATCTGCACTCACTACTATAGTTGTGATAAACCACGATAGAGTAGGTATGTTATGTATAGAATGTTGGCAGTACGACCAACTATGGTGAATTCCCAACCCCAAAAACAACTTCCACCCCCCCACCCATGCTATAGTGGGAGAGGGGCCCTCCCACCTGCCTCAGGACAGGGGGCAGTACTGGTCAAAATGACTGGCAGAGTCTAGGAAAGTATAAGCATAGGTAGCTGGAGCAATGGGAAAGGCAACAAGCGTGAGCAAAGAATCGCTCAAGAAAGGGCTATGTATGTGTAGTGGGATCCATCAAAATCTATATACCTAAGACTGGAAGGGACACCACAAATAGAGAGAAGGCATCCATCAATAGGATCAATCAACCGATCATCGTACCTTGCATTACTAGATTCAACGAGGAGATCACACCCTATACTATTAAAGAAGCACATGTTATATATATAGATCGAGACCTAGTGGTAGCGGTTGAACCATGAAAAGTAGGGTGCTTTAGAAGAGGTGGTAAAGACTGATAAAACTAGGATATTTGCCTTGGGTGTGAAGCAGGCAAGGTAGTGGTTCTCTGGTAGTCGATAGATTAGTCATAGTGGAGGTATATGCCATCCAAGGTGCAACTAGAATCCCCACCCAACCTGATATAGTGTAGGGTGGGTGGATGGGTGGGGGGGAATTCTAGTTGCATCTATTATTGACGCCCGGGTAGTTGGAGGAGTTGTTGACCTGCCTTTCCAATCAATATTGAATCCAAAGGTGGACGATTCAAAGATTGGAGAATTCCTTATCGCCCTAGGGGACTACGAACCCAGTGGACACCTAGCCTTTACATAAGACCTCCTGCCATGAAGTCTGGAACCTATATCACCTGCCGGACCGGGGAACATAGGAACCGGGGAAAGGAAAGAGGACTAAAGATCGGATAAGTCCTCCTCAGCTGTACTGCTGGAAAAAGGCGCGGTGGGGGATTCGTGAGACGATAAACTCCTCCGTTCGACCGCCCTTCGCTTCTTGATCGACCGCCGGTGGGTGGGAAATCTTCTATGGTGCGAGTGCTGCCCCCACCTTCCCATTCCGAGAATGGGCCTTGAAACGGATACTGCTTCTACGTATACCGCTTCCTAAGAATCAACCGACTGGGGGTGTTCATGTGGGAGGATATAGCTGCCAGAGCAGCAGAAGTTGTTCGGTTTGAGGAGCTCGGGATCGAGGCCCCGGGTGGGGGGGGATTAGCCGTATTTCGATGGCTGCTGACTGACTCCTCCTGCCTCATTGTTTGTTCGACCCGCTCCATCCAATACAGAGGGGAACTGTGTTGATGGTTTCCTCTGATGTTGGTCAAGAGATGAAGACTCGAGAATGAAACCTTGAACCAGGAGAGATTCGAATGGCCGGGAATATGCTCGGATAGAAGACTCCAGCAGCGTTATTCTCCATCCATCCCTATTCCCAGGAACACATCATTCAATGAACAAGTATTCTTCCCCACCCGCCTCTGAGAGATTCGATGACCGGGACTCCTACTGCCTCTGTTCCCCACCTGAGAATGGAACTGCATTGAGACTATAATAGCCGCCTCCAGGAGATGAGAGATTCGTTGATCGTCCTTCTCTCCCCTACCTCTCTCTAATGCTATCCCCTACCACTGCCCCCTTTCTCAATTGCTTTCCTCATCTCCCGCCCCGCAGTAGTTGACTCCTAAGAATCAACCATTAGAGGAATTGACGACTCGACCCGGACCAGCCCGTATATTGAATAACCCGGGCCCCGGCCTATTCTAAGTTGGGTAGTTGCCTCGACCAGCCTTTGGAACCAGAGAGATGCCCGGGGGCGTCGGAGGAAGACCAACATATTGAATAACCGCCGCCTCCCAGAACCCCTACTATTTGAAGGGCTTCCCACCCACCCCGTTCCTGCCGAAGATAATAAATGAATAGGAACCCACAGGCGCACGGGTGGGAATAAGAAGTGGGGATGCTTCGATTGGATCGGGGTAAACACGAACTGGTGGATCAACAGGCTATGCTGCAATAGATCGTGCCTCTGCCTCCTATGCTGCCCCCGTCTCCGCCTCTGCTGCTGGTGAAGCTATTTACGTATGGTGCTGCCGCTGGAGCGAAAGAATTTGTCATCAATGATTCCAACTAGAATAGCTCAGGGCTCTCTTCCTTCATAATCAATCCCACCCTCCCGGAGCCTCCCTTATATGGTTAGGGATTTGCCGGTCTCCCCTTCAGAGCCTCAGTGGGGAGTGGAGCCGAAAGCTCATAGACTTGGATAGGCTCTCATCGCTCTAATACTCCGTTGATCCGTATAAAGAGATAACTTTCGGGTGGAATCCATCATTCCTTCTTTTGGTGAATAGGCCGTCCTCTTCAGTTGGACGGATAATCAGAAAAGGAGAATCCTCAACTTCTCCTCCCGGAACAATTATTAGAAAGGGCGGGCCGGTAGAGAACGAGAACCAACCTAGCGGTTCCATATGGAGGTTGAGGGACTCCCCCGGCTTATAGGCCTACTATCTATTCCATAGCCGGAGCCCGGGGACGAGGAGTACTATCTATAGAGCCTAGCCCAGCCGCCCGACTACCCGACTATCTTTCTGTATATAGCCCCGCCCGGCTAGGTAAACTAAAACTCGCTGGGGTTCTAGTTGCCCCGGGAACAAGGAAATGAGTCACCCTACCTCTCCGTCTCTTGTCCCTAGCCAGGTATGGAACCAATCCATTCCTTCCCGGCCGGTAGTCATCGATGCCGCCCTTCCATTCACCGCTTCTCCCCATCCGTCCGGCCGGCACATCTACTCCCGCGCCCCGGATAGGACATATCTTCTTTCTCTTCAAGATGTCATTGCTAGGCAAATGGCGGGTCAAAAGAACTCTTAGCATCCGGGTTGGCCCGCGAGAAAGATAGTCGCGGTGGAGGGGAGAGAATAGCTTGAGTCGATCGTACCGTCTGTCTCCATGGTAAGAATCAAGGAATCTCTCTCCTGCCTTTGCTCCTGCTGCTGGATCAACTGGTTCTATAGCTACCTCAACTAGAATTCCCACCCAACCCGCTCTATAGCCGTACTATAGTTCCCCCCCACCCTATCATAGAAGGTCCCCGGGGGGGCACCTTCTATTCAAACC
>CM021105.1:233972948-234008159 GCA_007115665.2 Sequoiadendron giganteum | reverse complement strand
TTTTTCTTTCACTTTGTCCTTTGTCAGCACAAACAATGTCATAGAGTGTGAAGCATTGTTGCTAGGATTAAGGATAGATAAAAAGAATGGGATAACAAATTTAATGATAATTAGTGACTTTGAGTTGGTGATATTTGAAGTAAGATCCAGATATGCATTCAAAAATAATAGAATGAAATAATACATAAATATTGTCTAGGATTCCATTGAATAGTTTGATGCTTTTGGGATCAACTAGATGGAAAGAGGTCAAAATAGAGTAGCTTACTTTATCACAAATAATGCATTAAGACCTGCTGATATAACTTTTGTAGGTATCTCTAAAGTTGAGTTACAAGCAATGTCATCAATCCCTAACAATGTACATAATTGGTAAATATTCAATGATGATGAAGATATTATGAAGCTTTTAAAGTGTGTCGATTAATATGAGAGTTGGGAAATTGATTTCAAGGATTTTGTTGAGAATATAGATGCTAAGGATACAATATTTAGAAATGAAGTTTGCTAACTAAAGACAAATAAGATACCCAAATGCCTTTTAGCATTAGAAAGTATCTTTAATAATCATGACAAGATAAAGGCTATAAAAATTTCCTCCCATCTAAAGGATCTATAAGAAGTGAATCTAGGGATTGAAAATACCCCTAAGAATGTATATGAAGGAAAAAAGATGAAACCCAAGGTCATGGAAATGTTGATTGCCTTGTTGAGAAAGTATAGACATGTCTTTGCTTGGTCCTATGATAACCTGAAAGCATATAGAGAGGAATTATTCCAAAATGAAATTCCTCTGAAAGAAAATGCTAAGCCTTTTAGGAAAAAGCAAAGACATATAAATCCAACCTTAGTAGAAAAGATGAAAGATGCGTTGATCAATCTAAGGAATGTTGGCATCATAAAGCCTATATGCCATTCCACATGGGTGTATAAGTTAGTTCCAGTTAGAAAGAAAAATAGTCATATAAGGCTATGTGTTGACTTCAGAAATTTAAACATATAATCATTGAAAGATAACTATCCACTATAGAACATGGAGGGCATGTTGCAAAAGGTGAGTGGCTATGAGATACTATCTATTATGGATGGTTTTTCTGGTTACAACCAAGTAAGAGTAAAAGATTCTGAGTATTAGAAGACTGCATTCACAACTCCATGGGGAACCTATGTGTAAGGATTCCATTTGGTTTAACAAATAAAAGTGCCTCTTTCCAAATGGTTATGGATGTAGCCTTTTCTAATTTTATTGACTTGTTCTTCTAAATATACCAATATAATTTGATAGCTTCCTCCAAGAAAGAAGAATATCATTGCATGCACTTGGAGAAGATATTCATTAGGGCCTTAGAATATGGAATCTCATTGAATCCTAACAAGTTTGCCTTTGGGGTTACTGAAGGAAATTTTTTGAGGCATATTTTATCTAAACAAGGAGTGAGGATTGACCCTAAAAGGGTAGAAACCATATATAGGATTCCTCAATCAAATAATGTTAAGGGAATTAAATCATTCTTTGATCACATTAACTTTTTGAGGAGTTTTGTGACAAATTTTCTTAAATATTACAAGACCTATCTCCAATATGTTGAAGAAGGGAGAAAAGGTGATTTGGAGTGAGGAGCCTAGTCAAGCATTCAATAGCATAAAATAGGCTATCAAGGAAGCCCTATTCTTAAGGACTATTGACATTTCTAGACCAATATTTTTATTTTTTTTGCATCATTTCATACTATTGTTGTTGTTTTTTTATAGAAGAATGATGAAGGTTTTGAACAACAAATTTCTTTCTTTAGTAAATAAATTTAATTTATTGAGTTGAAATATGATTTAATTGAAAAGAAAAAATATGCACTTGTTAAGTTTGTGAAGAACTTCTGGATTTATCTAGTTGGAGCCACAATAATTGCTTATGTCCCAACTATAGTTGTAAAGGACATCTATACCAAACAAGAAGACATGGGTAGAAGATGTAGGTGGATAAACAAAACTCAACAATTTAATATTGACATCCAGATAACAAAATTGGTGAGAGGTCAAGGATTGGCTAAGTTAATAGCTAAAATAAACCTGGATGCATATCAAATAAATCTAGAAAATGATACTATAAGATCATACATTAATGATATGGAGTGATATGATTGGTATAAAAATGTTATTGTTATTTGTGAATAATGCAACACCTAGAAGGATTGATAGAAAATGAGAAAAGAACTCATAAGCTACATGAAATTGAATATGTGATCATAGGAGGTGAGTTATGGTGGAGAAACTTGGAGGGAGTATTATTGAAATGGCCCAACCCCCAGGATATGGCACTATCAAATGAATGTATGGTTGGATCACTCGACTTATGCTCTACCCCCCCTCTATATAGATATGGCTTGTCATGTCCATACCATATAGACCTATTCTATAGGGTGGGGACCCTGAACATCATGACCGAATAGTTCGACGTTCTATATAGTAGATCATTTCGATTTGGAATGACTAAAATTTCTCTAGATAGAGCTACTCCCATCCCACTCCACCTATCTATAGAGAGTGGAATGCTTTATGACATTACGGACGTAATATCCATCGATTGAGCACAAAAGCATAAATCAGCATCTCTCGTTCCCATCGAGCCCTCTCTAGGTTCCCTCGACCCCATATCCATATCCATCTATCGTTAAGGGGGAGGGGGTTGAGCACATCATATAGATATCTAGATATAGGGGGACCTCGACCCCACCTACAACTCTATTTGAGCAGGGGGAAACTATAGCCTCCCACCCACCCTATAATTCCTGAACTATAATTGCCTCCACACCTCTATATCCTCCCACCCACCACTAGCCATAGAATAGTAGGGTCCTCCCACCCAAGGTCCCTACTCTTGTATAGGTGGGATGGTCTGAAGGGCCCCTATATATCCCACCCCCTGGTGGGGTGGAGGATTCTATACGTAACATGCTAGACCAACCCCATCGACCACCCTACTATTCTAAGGGGAACTACTATAGCGGGTGGGAACTAGAGGGCTATACTATCTTTGCTAGATTGTCTACATAACATGCCCACCGATCGAACTAACCCAATTTCAGGGCCTTTGGATGAGATCGATCCTTGACACTTATGCATGCAGAGGTTGATCCTTGACACCAATGGTGTTAGACATTGATCTCAAGATCAATTACAGGTATGCTAGAAGAGATCGATTCACCCATTAGAATAGTAGGGGCCATAGAATATTAACCTGCTAGAATAATGAATCAGCTTGCTAGAGAATTCTAGTTGCTTCTAGAGACCCCATCAACCATATATTCCTTACCTCTTCCACTAATTTGTCAATTTGAGCAGTTAATTAATAAACCTGTGAATCTACGTGTGAACCCTTTCAAATAGTAGGGGGGCTAGAATAAGCTAGAATGACAATATAAGCCGCAACCCTCTTTATTAATTAGTGTAGGGCCCATAGAATCATAGAGGGGCTTGAGGAGGGCATCAACTATGAGTTTCATGGTTGTTACCTATTCTGGCCGACTTTGCACCTCATTAGGGCATCCTGAAGCATAGGAACGAAGAGCGGTTATATAGCTGCTTCATTGTCTAGTTACAACCGGGTGTATTATTGGGTCAAATGAATGTAGTGACCATCATAGCTTAACAAGTGTGGTAAAGTCTAGGTAGGTGTTAGAAGTCAATTTCGAGTCCTGTAATGCCTTATGTGTGTTACACCAAATAGAAATAGATATTGGGGGTCTGAACTAAAGCTACTCATGCTATTAGGTAGCATGCAACTATCTCTTCTCACCCATAGAATGAACACATGCTATTGGGCTATTAGTTCGAATGGGCTTGGCCTTCCGACATGTAGTGTAGATGGCAGTCTAGGCAATAAGGAAGGCTATTTCATCGGCCAATCTCTTCTCCTGACAAAAGTCCTAGGAAAGCTATCCAAGAGTTTATAAGGGCCATTCTCTGTATAACCGAGTAGGAAGACCCATCTATCAAACCAGGCAGGAAGGCCAGTCATTCCCCCCTATGGGTGCCTCTACTATTCTAAGGGAAAAGACCAATCAACATTGAGGCCCTATCTAGATATATGGGCTAGTGTCTTTCTCTTTGGGAATTCAAACTAGTCACCCTATCGATAGTAGGGCTATCTGCATCGACCCCTACTATTCTAAAGGGGTGCTTTAAAATTTCTTGCATCGACTCCATAGAATAGTAGGGCAAGAGTGCTTGGAAAGTTCTCGCCCTACTACAGGGGTGCTTGGAAGGAAAGTCAATCAGTTCTAGTGTGGTAGTTCTCACCTAGGTTCTTCATTAGCTAGCCAATAGAGTTAGAAGCCTAACACATAGAGTTAGTGGTAGGCCTCATAGAGTTAATAGTGGGCAAGGATACTTATTGGTATTATTATTATCAGACAAGCTACATGCTCTCTAGAGAGTTATAGGCAAGCAAGCTACGTGCTCCCCATAGAATTGTAGGGCTTAGGAGTGCTAGGAATGCTTCTAACCTCGTTAATGAATCTATCACTATCAAGTGCTTGGAAGGAAAGCTAGTTCTCACTTGAGAGTGCTTTCTCTTTGGCAGGGTTCGAGAGAGAGTTAGCGATTTTCTCAAGAAAGTGAGTCGAACTAGACCAATCGTGCATTTATACTGGTTCTATCCATTAAGAAAAAGAGAGAAACCTATGATGTAAAATAGGCACTGAAACAACGGGGCTTCCATTATTTCTATCTAGCCCCACCTATAGATAGTAGGGGAATAAGCGGGGAGCCTACCCTCTCTTTGCCCTAACCTCTCTCAGCATGAGTGAGAAGCCTTACCTCTCGATCTTTCTCTCTGACCACCTATAGATATTAGGTACATGAGTGAGAAAGCCTTACCTCCATCATGAGCCCTACTATCTATAGGGGCCTGACCTCTATAGATTGACTAGAGCCCACCCCTTACTAGAAGCCTAACCGCTATCCCTCTTATATTTCTCTCTTGGCGAGGGAGAGAGAGGCAAAGACATAAGTTGGGATGTGGGCGGCATAGCCAACAGTGGATTTAGTTTCAAGCACATCCGGTTGGAAAAGCAGCCAGCTATAACTCCCCCCCACCCAATAGTTTCCCATATCTATCGAGATCGAGATCTGGTGTTATAGTAGGCAACATCCCTCCCAGTTTTAGAGCTAGCATATCCTTTTCTGTGGCTAGAAGCAACCATCATTAGCTTGTTTTCCTTCTAGGGGGACCCCTTGGGCCCGGCTTTGAACACCTATGTTCCTTCCCCTCAACCCCTGCACCTACCTCGGCACATAATTGGACGCATCATAAGCATTATGTGAAGAACACAAGACTGGAAGCTTAGGAACGCAATAGTCAGCCTCTTTTTTTATAAAGTATGTGTGGTCGATTCGAGAAACGAGCGGAACTATTGCCAACCCCACTGCCCAGGGCAAACCCCACCAGGCCCCCCCTACATGGAGGTAGATTATATTCATGGGAGGATATAGGGATGGACCACCAACCCCACTATCTATACCCGCCAATAGATAGTGGGGTCCACCGGACCCCACCGACCGAGGCTTCACCACCACCCTGTAGAGGCTCCACCTTTTTTCCCTTCAGGACCCGCTATAGTAGTTGTGTATCAACAATAATCTACCTCTTGAGGGTGGCTACCACCCCCCCTAATGGGGTGAGACAGGACCCGCTATAGTAGTTGCCAATATGTTCGGCTGCCTTCGGTAGGCATCAAAATCCCACCAATGCCCCTACTATTCTAAGGGGCCACAAACCCCACCGACCATAAGGCCTACCTTATGGCTAGACCATATTGGAAACTAATATACCGGGTCCAACCCCACCGAAGGCCAATATGGTCGGTGTCGAAGGATGGCAACTACTATAGTGGGTAGGTGGGTGGCCCCCCTAGGAGGTAGATTCTAGTTGGGAGGTCGATGGGGTCCGCCTTAGGTCAAGAGATACAAACCCTTCACGTTCACCACAAACCCCACCCGCTATAGTAGTTGCCAATATGGTCGGCTGCTGAAGGCATGCCTTGGGTGGGAGCCCTGGCCCCCCTACCCTAGCCCCCTACCCTAGCCCCCTACCCTAGCGAATTGTAGGGGGCCAGGGTAGGGGGCGTGAGGTAGATTATAGAACTGGGAGATATAGTTCAGGGAGGTAGATTATATCCATGGGAGGCCCCCCCTGCAGGGATGTAGATTATTGTTGATATTTCTTAGGTCAGTCCAACCTCGAGGACCAACCCCACCCGCTATAGTAGTTGCTTATATGGTCGACTGCTGAAGGCATGCAACTACTATAGCGGAGGCTAACTAACTAGAATCTACCTCCAGGGGGGGCACCCACCCACCCTAAGGCGAATGGGATGGTGGTGTTGGACCCGCTACAGTAGTTGCATTCCTTTGGTAGCTGACCATATTGGCCAACTAACTAGAATCTACCTTCAGGGGGGGGCCTCCCACCCCCCTGCCGAAGGCAACCAACTCAACTATAATCTACCAAGCCTCCCGCCTTCTAGAATCTATTGGTTTTTTGGGCCTGCCTTTGGCAGCTAACCATATTGGCAATTACTATAGTGGGTGTCGAAGGCTGTCTTAGGGTAGGTCCCAAAGGGCTGAGTTAGAAATTAGGCACTCAGCCCTTCAGAACCGACGCCCGTACTATGGGAAAGGGGTCTCAGGTTGGTGGAGTTAAGGTGGGGATTATAGTGGTGGGTGGGAGGAAGTAGAAGAAATTATGGAATTCATGGTGAGGTCCAACTATAACTATAATTCCCCTACTGTTCTCAATCTCAAACTCAATTTGATTAGTCTCCAGTTGCATCACAAATGATGATCCACGTCGGGATAACTGATCACGCTTTATTTAGTAGTTGGCATAGAAAAAAGTCATTTGATCAATCCCAATACCTCCATGGAAGCGGTACTGATTGGAATAGCATCACCACCGCATTGAGTCGTGGATCTGGGGGAATGAATACTCGAGGTGATAGGCTTGACCCAGTTATCTGATTCTGGACGCAGATCCATATGCAGGTCGATCGGAGGTGGAAACAGTTGACCGGGTGGAGGTATCACTCGCAGTGGGCACACTATCTCCTCCCACCCACAATCATCTCCTTTCTTGTCTCACAAGTGCATTAATGAAATTATTTCTGACCCATTCATCTTTTCTCAACTAAGGCCTATAGGGTGGGCATGAAGCGCTTAAGGGGCTAGCAAGAGCCATTAATCCTGGTGCATAGGGAACTATAGTTGGGAGTGGAGGAGCGTACATGGGGAGCAGCTTCACATCGACATCATAAGCGGAGTAGTCAAAGGTAGCTTGGTTGTGGGTGGGATGGAAAAGAAGGGATGGGGGGGCAGGAGAAATTGATCGGGTTGTCAACCCCTTTCCCATCCATTGAGTTTCTCCCCATGCTAGTCATAACCACAATAGTTCCAAGTTCCAATTATGAAAGAAATGTAGCATCGCCCACCCAACTATAAGTAATAATATTGGCCCCCCTCCAATTCTAGTTGGGATTGACAATAATATTGGCCCCCCTCCAATTCTAGTTGGGCCATTTCCTATAGATATTTCTTTCGCTGCTCATCGATACAATGGGTCTGGGTCGTTATGTCCACTATGATCCACCCATCTAAGGTTCCCCCATCAATTGGGTGTGGACCCGTAGCTATTGTTTCGACAAAGCGGGCCCATCAATCGGCTTCCCTGAGGCGTTAAGTCAAGGTAGGGTCCATCTATCCGAGATCTTTGGTTGGATCACCCTATCTTTCTCAATTCTTGAGTGGAAACGTATGATTATGGGTGAACTTAGCAGTGCCAATCCCACCGGGCTTTCTATTTCCCCCCACCCATCCTGCTGGCAAAGCCACTTGATTCAACTCCAGGTGGCCAGTACCTCCATTTGTGTCTGCTCGTTAATGAATGGCTAACTGCATCCAACTACTATACATGATACAATGCATATAGGGGACCCATCCCCTCTATTTTTTATTGCCCACCGACCTTCTCTATTGACTGAACTGCTCTTTTTTGCAACATGTATTCCTAGGCAACTAGAATTCCTAGAACTATAGTTGGGTGGGAGATCCTCGACAACTAATCTTCAATTATAATGGGGGGTGGGGGGGGACTGGTAGTTGGGGGATGGGTTGATTAATTGTTCTGACAGAGGATAATACCAATTCCCCCTCATAAATGCTCCCGTAATCCCATATCCGGGTGGGAGGGGATCATAGGGTTCCCCTGTAGGGTGGGTGGATATATTTCCAAGACTTCTGCTATTGGTTAACACCTAGTCCAACTATACCACCCACCCTGCATAGGCAACTAGAATTCCCCCCCAACTATCTCCATACTATATCCTCCACTGCTGCTTACTTTCCACCCACCCAACTATATCTCCATGCAAGGTGGAAGGGAACTATAGCTAGGTGGGAGGACCCTTCTATCTCCCCCCACCCACCCCATTGTTTCCCACCCACCCGTTAATCTTATATCCACCCACCCCATTAGAATGGTAGGGGAATCCCACCCAACCCTTATGGGAATTATAGCTGGGAGTTCCATGGTTATTGTGGGGGGTTATATTACCACCCCTGATGGGGTGAAGAGCCATAGCGGAAACCATTCATTGATCGTAGTTTCAATAAGATTCCAACCTCAGATCGCGAGTCATATTACATAATAGACTAGTTCATGTGGGGCCCTTAGTATCTAAAGCACTACTGGGAACCTGATTCGGGTGGTGGTCAACTCTAGTTCTGACAATATAACTATATCTCTTAATTAATTAGTAGATTAATCTTATTATACTGAGTTAATTAATCTACCTTCTAGCCCCCTCCAATTAGAGTTGCTAGCAACTCCCCTTAGAATAGTAGGGGCCTCCCACCCAAGGCCCCTTTTCCATAGTAGGGGGTCGGTACCAACCCCACCTGCCCTTCGGGACCGACTTGAGGAGAGCATGGGTGGTGGGGTTGGGACCTCAGGTTGGTGGGCGCCCTTGGTGTGGGAGGGAATCATAGTTCAGTGGGGAGATATTGGTGGCCCATCCGACCATTTGTACAATTCTCCCTTCCGGTCTCATAGTGCCTACGGAACTCTGTCCCTCCCTCAATTGTCTGATTTTGTGAGTATGAATTGTCATACTAGCAGATATCATTCTCTATGTATTGAGTGTGCCAGTCGAGTGCTAGCGCTAGTCGAGTGCCCGCGATTTCATCGGTCGAGTTCCTACAAAATTTTCGTACTAGTAGATGATACCAAATGCAACCACCTATTATTGTTCCCTATGCACCACCTGGGAATTCTAGTTGCCTATGCAGGGTGGGTGGTCTAGTTGTTCGAGCACCTACCATTTTTCCATTGTGGTCGTTCAGTCGTTGGAGTGTCACCCAAGTGTGTGACTGACTTTGTTCATTCCGGTGGATGTGGATTTCCATTCTAGTGAATGAAGCCAAATAGTTCATGTGGGTGGGAGGCCCCTAATATCACCCACCCCCCCGGGGCCATTGTATTAGGACTTATTAGCAAGTAATATTTAGTTGGATTTTGATTTTGAGTAGGGTGGGCCCCCACTGGCGTCACTTCTCCCACCCACCTGAGATCTTCGTGTTGAGCCCTATAGATAGTAGGGCTCTACCTCATAGTCGCATGCATAAAGGAAGATTGAGTTGTTCCCCATGGGTCCCCTTGGTCCTCCCAATCTGATGGTTGAGTTCCACTTCCTTGTACACATCCTGGAGTGACATAATTGAGTATGGGCACATACTCTATATGGACCGAACTCCCTCTCGATCCAGTTGATGAATGATGAATGAGTAGGAATAGTATTGTAACTATTTTATAGCTACAAGTCATCATCCTTAATTAATAAACCTGCTAGCCCCCCCCATTTCTCTATAGTCAGGTGGTTCAAATGCAGGGAATCATAGTTCCCCTGATTAGTTGTTTTTATATAGTTTCCAATGGCATGTACTGAATTAATAAACCTACTAGAGTAAGGAACAACTACTATATCGACATGAACACCCACCCCTGCATAGAGGGAATAGTAAGTTGTTGGGTGGGAACTATAGTTGGTGGGTGGCAATATAACCACCCACCTAGGTGGGAGGGCCTAATTCTACTTGGTGGGTGGTCGAATAGGCTAGGGCTTCCCCTACCCCTACCCCTACCAATAGAATCACCCATAGAATTGTAGGGGGGGTGGGCATGTTATGCCCTTCCACTTAGAATAGTAGGGGCCTCCCACCCACCCCAATCTATATCCTCCAACCATTTCGGGGTGGGTGGGTGGCCCCTACTATTCTAAGCGGTTGTATCGGTAAACTACATATTCTATACATAACATGCTTCTGGGAATATTAGATGCCTACCCCCTTTAGAATAGTAGGGCTTGTGAGGGAACTGAGGGGAACCGGGGACTGAATGACAATGTCTTCTATTACTTGGGACCCTACTCAGATACGGAAAAAAGAGGGGCCTTTAATAAGTAGGAACCGGGTGGGAGAAGGGGTGGGGCCCAGGAGGATAGTCGGAGAACCCCCCACCCATGGGTTGGGTGGGAACTATAGTGCGTAGGAAGAGTCCCCCTAAGCCCCCAAGAGTCAGAAGTGACGCAAGCTGTATCAATCTCGATCTTCTGGTGGCAAAAAATGCCCTTTATAATAGTAGGGGTGCACCGGAGATGTGCCTCTCCTGTACCAATGAACCCCATGAATCCCATGCAATTCATTCTAGGCTCGTCACTTCTCCTCCCACCCACCACTATGGGACTAGCAGTTGGGAACAAGGGAAAGGGCTGGGACCTTTGGCAGGCCATTCTAAGCAATAGTAGGCATTTAGTTCTTGATCCGTATTCCCAACAAGCCTTTCCATATCCTTGTAGGCTTGATTCGATGCCTGCTTATCATTCAGGAGAGTCAAGGAAGGCGCCCAGGGGCATTTCTTCTAGTTGCTTTGTTCTGCCCCCATATGAACTAGCCCATAGAATTTGAGGGGGCCCCTATCAATTCTATGGGCTCTCCCACCAACCATATATAGTTGTTCTGCTGGACTAGTGACCAATCGAAGAAGTTGTTTTGTAACTGAGAACTGCCCTTCTTTAATATATATAATTTCCCTTTAGAAATCTCGGTCTTCATCTCTAACTGCTGCTCTTCTATTCATAGGAAAAGAGAAACATCGATCATACTATAGCCCAACATATATGACCAGCCACCACATTATAGAGTAGGGCCTTCTTGAATTGGTCGAGTGCTCCCGCCGATATGGATAGAGGGCCCACTTTCAAAGACTTCTTCCTAGAAGTCTATTCTCCCTCTGGAATATGATCATTCCTCGATGGCCGAGAGGGGATTTCTTGATAGAACAGCCATTCTATTCGGAGTCAGGGGCGAGCTTCAAGTTGACTAGCGGTGGGTGTGCATTCATAGGGAATAAAAGGGTTCCTATATTACTCTAGCAGGCTAATTAATTTGGGTGGGTCTACTGCTCAGAGCAACAACCTTCCATTGTATTGCCATTCCAAACCTAGACATATAGAGGAGGGGGATCAGGAACGGAGCCGGATCAACCCATTATAGAGTAGGGCGTCGAGAGGGGTTGGTAACCAACCATTATGTATGGATCCAAAGATCAATCTTTTCCCCATTTTCCTACAATTCTATGGCAACTCTAGGCATTTGCTCTTCCAGGTCGGGAGAGGAAGATGGATAAAGGTTGACTGGTTGCATTAGTACACAATAGAAGAGAAGAATGGTGCTTAAGTTCTCATTTTAATAATAGGATGTCAATCAGAATGTCCTAATCAGCTCGGGGAAATTCCAAGATCTTTAGCCACCGACGAGCCCCAGGGCAATTAGTAGTTATTGTGATTGGTCTTGGGCCTTGGACACAACAGCTCGCTAGTGAGCTAGCACTCCAATGAATCAATAGAATGAATAGATAGTTTATCCAAGTGGGTGGGAGGAGATAGGGACTTACTTCCTTCAAATCAGATGGCTTGAAGAAAGTGAATGGAGAGATTGCAGTTCTATTCCCTCCTTCCAGAGGTGGGTGGATAATAGAGACTATTATTGTTGGAGGACAAATAGTAGGAGGCAACAGTTCTAGTCTTTGGATTGTTCAGGTAGGAGAAGGGAGAAACACGACCCTCCCACTTCTAGTTCTTCCTAGCCTCATCTGGGGTTCAAATCCTCCATTTGACACCTCTGACCACCTCCCATCTATCTGTTCTTCCATTCACTAGAGTTGGAAGGGACTAATATGATATAGTAGTTTAGCACCTCTGCTTCTCGTAGGATGCAACGGTTCCATTCATTTATTGACAAGGCAGGTTGATAATCAATACAATTGAGCCCATCTATCCGAGGGAACTATACCCCCCACCCATCCCCACACACAGGCTCCCGGTCAGATATAGTTGGGGGCCCTACATCTCTACCCAGATTGACTCCTCCCCTCCATCACTACTATTCTCTTTTTCCCACGATCAATTGCTTCTGTTGGAAGCCCTGCTATGTCTCCACTTTCTTTTTCGATCAAACTCTTTCACTAACAAACATGGATCGGGGAGGTAGGAAGAAAGGAGATATCAAATAGTGGGCCGGGCTAAAGGGGAAGGCTCTTTCCAATATTAGCCTAGCCACCCAATCCAACCTCTATAGTATAGTATAGTTCCCATCTATCCTTGGTTCTTTGTATTGAAGACGGTTTAGCAGGTGCAGGTTCGATGCTGTCACTCGACCACTTCGATTGGGGGGCCCTACTATCCATAGCCTAGTTCCATGAAAGCATCAAGTTATGGTCTATATATAGTCACTAGCAAAACATTAGTCTGGCAGAGCATTGAATTATAGTCTATAGTCTCTAGCATTCACTCTATACTATATAGTCATAGTCTCTGGCATCCTTCGGTCTGACATCCTTCCCTTATGTCTGATCAGAGCATCCACAGGCCTCATTCTTCATCCTCAGTCAAGGCCAACTATATGGATTATGGCTCTAGTCCCTAGTTGAGAGCCCTACAATTCTATGGGGGTTGGACCCTTTGTTTCTAGTTTATAGAGAGTGGGGCTGCTCTAGTTCTTTAGAAAACAAAAGGGTGGGGGGGACTTGGATTATATACATAACAAACCTCCTCAACTCAACTATAGTTGGGTACAGAGGGTCAACTAAACAAGAAAGTGATTTAGTACTCCTTGTCTCCCACCCACCCTAGATTCATGATGTCAGATCAGCTTGATCTGCACTCACTACTATAGTTGTGATAAACCACGATAGAGTAGGTATGTTATGTATAGAATGTTGGCAGTACGACCAACTATGGTGAATTCCCAACCCCAAAAACAACTTCCACCCCCCCACCCATGCTATAGTGGGAGAGGGGCCCTCCCACCTGCCTCAGGACAGGGGGCAGTACTGGTCAAAATGACTGGCAGAGTCTAGGAAAGTATAAGCATAGGTAGCTGGAGCAATGGGAAAGGCAACAAGCGTGAGCAAAGAATCGCTCAAGAAAGGGCTATGTATGTGTAGTGGGATCCATCAAAATCTATATACCTAAGACTGGAAGGGACACCACAAATAGAGAGAAGGCATCCATCAATAGGATCAATCAACCGATCATCGTACCTTGCATTACTAGATTCAACGAGGAGATCACACCCTATACTATTAAAGAAGCACATGTTATATATATAGATCGAGACCTAGTGGTAGCGGTTGAACCATGAAAAGTAGGGTGCTTTAGAAGAGGTGGTAAAGACTGATAAAACTAGGATATTTGCCTTGGGTGTGAAGCAGGCAAGGTAGTGGTTCTCTGGTAGTCGATAGATTAGTCATAGTGGAGGTATATGCCATCCAAGGTGCAACTAGAATCCCCACCCAACCTGATATAGTGTAGGGTGGGTGGATGGGTGGGGGGGAATTCTAGTTGCATCTATTATTGACGCCCGGGTAGTTGGAGGAGTTGTTGACCTGCCTTTCCAATCAATATTGAATCCAAAGGTGGACGATTCAAAGATTGGAGAATTCCTTATCGCCCTAGGGGACTACGAACCCAGTGGACACCTAGCCTTTACATAAGACCTCCTGCCATGAAGTCTGGAACCTATATCACCTGTCAGACAGGGGAACATAGGAACTGAGGAAAGGAAAGAGGACTCAAGATTGCACAAGTCCTCCTTAGTTGTACTACTGGAAAAAGGAGTGGTGGGGGATTCATGAGATGATAAACTCCTTTGTTCGACCACCCTTCACTTCTTGATTGACTGCTGGTGGGTGGGAAATCTTCTATGGTGTGAGTGTTGCCCCCATATACTACTTCTACATATACCATTTCCTAAGAATCAATTGACTGGGGGTGTTCATGTAGGAGGATATAGCTACTAGAGCAGCAGAAGATGTTTGGTTTGAGGAGCTTGGGATCGAGGCCCCGGGTGGGGGGGATTAGCCGTATTTCGATTGCTACTGACTGACTCCTCCTGCCTCATTATTTGTTCAACCCACTCCATCCAATATAGAGGGGAACTATGTTGATGGTTTCCTCTAATGTTGGTCAAGAGATGAAGACTCAAGAATGAAATCTTGAACCATCCAGATGGGAGAGATTCAAATGGCATTAGGGAAGGGAATATGCTTGGATAGAAGACTCAAGCAGTGTTATTATCCATCCATCCCTATTCCTAGGAGCACATCATTCAATGAACAAGTATTCTTCCCCACCTGCCTCTAAGAGATTCGATGACCGAGACTCCTACTGCCTCTGATCCCCACCTGAGAATGTAACTACATTGAGACTATAATAGCCACCTCCAGGATATGAGAGATTCATTGATCATCCTTCTCTCCCCTACCTCTCTCTAATGCTATCCCCTACCACTGCCCCTTTTCTCAATTTCTTTCCTCATCTCCCACCGCGCAGTAGTTGACTCCTAAGAATCAACCATTAGAGGAATTGATGACTCGACTCGGACCAACCCATATATTGAATAACCTGGTCCTCGACCTACTCTAAGTTGGGTAGTTTCCTTGACCAGCCTTTGGAACCAGAGAGATGCTCGGGGGCATTGGAGGTAGACAAGCATATTGAATAACCACAACCTCCTAGAAATACTTCTTCCCACCCACCCCGTTCCAGCCAAAGAGAATAAATGAATAGAAACCCACAGGCGCACGGGTGGGAATAAGAAGTGGGGATGCTTCAATTGGATTGGGGTAAACATGAACTGGTGGATCAATAGGCTATCCTACAATAGATCATGCCTCTACCTCCTATGCTACCCTCATCTCTGCCTTGCTGCTGGTGAAGCTATTTACATATGGTGCTGCCACTAGATCGAAAGAATTTGTCATCAATGATTCCAACTAGAATGGCTCAAGGATCTCTTCCTTCATAATAAATCCCACCCTCCCAGAGCCTCCCTTATATGGTTAGGGATTTGTTGATCTCCCCTTTAGAGCCTTTTTGGGCAGTGGAGTCAAAAGCTCATAGACTTGGATTGGCTCTCATTGTTCTAATACTCCATTGATCTGTATAAAGAGATAGCTTTTGGGTGGAATCCATCATTCCTTCTTCTGGTGAATAGGTTGTCCTCTTCAGTTGGATGGATAATCAGAAAAGGATAATCCTCAACTTATCCTCCCAGAACAATTATTAGAAAGGGCGGGCCCCCATTTTGGTAGAGAATGAGAACCAACCTAATGGTTCTATATGGAGGTTGAGGGACTCCCCTGGCTTATAGGCCTACTATCTATTCCATAGCTGGAGCTCAGGGATGAGGAGTACTATCTATAGAGCCTAGCCCAATTGCCCAACTACCTAACTATCTTTCTATATATAGCCCCGCCCTCCCCCTCGGGCTAGGTCAACTAAAATTCGCTAGGGTTCTAGTTGCCCCAGGAACAAGGAAATGAGTCACCCTACCTCTCCATGTCTTGTCCCTAGCCAGGTATGGAACCAATCCATTCCTTCCTAGCTAGTAGTCATCAATGTCACCCTTCCATTCACTGCTTCTCCCCATCCATCTGGTCGGCACATCTAATCCTGCATATTTGATCCCCGGATAGGACATATCTTCTTTATCTTCAAGATGTCATTGCTAGGAAAATGGCGGGTCAAAAGAACTCTTAGCACCCAAGTTGGCCTGTGAGAAATATAGTAGCGATGGAGGTGAGAGAATAGCTTGAGTCAATTGTACCATCTATCTCCATGGTAAGAATCGAGGAATCTCTCTCCTGCCTTTGCTCTTGTTGTTGGATCAACTGGTTCTATAGCTACCTAAACTAGAATTACCACCCAACCCGCTCTATAGCTGTACTATAGCTCCCCCCCACCCTATCATAGAAGGTCCCTGGGGGGGCACCTTCTATTCAAACTGAAATCATCTCCTCCCACCTGACAAGGACCCCACCACCCGAGGCCCCAACCCTACTGGGGCTTCGCCTAAATTTTTCCCTAGCTTCTAACTGCTAAACCAACACTTTGCCACCAGGGCTTCACCAAGTGGGAGCCCTTAGAATTGTAGGGGGCGTGAGGTAGATTCTAGAAGTGGGAGCCCCTACTATGGTAAAGGCGGGTGGGCCCGTAGGCCCTTCAAATAGTAGGCCCTTCAAATAATAGGCCCTTAAAATAGTAGGTTCATCGGGTGGGGGGGGAATCAGCTGTTCTAACCCATTAGAATAGTAGGGGGAGTTGACCACCCACCCCCCTACTATTCTAAGGTTTGAAGGGCCTACTATTCTAAGGGGGTTCTCTGGTAGCCAGTATATTATTGTTGATACACAACTACTATAGCAGGTCAATCCCGAAGGGTAGGGTGGTGGGGTCACTACACTTAGGTCCCCTCCCACCCATTATCCTATATCCACCCACCTAACTATATCCCCTCTCGTAGCGACGGACCCCACCAACCCGCTATAGTAGTTGGCGGGTATGGATAGTCGGGTCCACCTTGGATGGTGGGGTCTTGGTGAGACTCAACTACTAGAATTCCCCCACACCCGAGTGAGTTTTTTCCCTCATCTAACGTCAACTAGAATTCCCAGGGGTTCTAGAAAAACCCCCAGAAGAGAAAGCGGTGAGGAAAGCTATAAAGTGCCCCCCCTTTCCTAATAAATCATATAGGGCATGTTACATATAGAATCGCCATCTCTGGGTCAAATATCTTTTCTTTGGAAACAACCACCTGCAATATCTCAAGCGTGCTTCACCCCACAACCTATAATTATGCACTCTCTGCATCTTCCTCCCCCTGGTGCTTCATTTTTTATGGTTTCCTCGGCACGTTACCAGGTCCAACCCCATGACTGATCAAGCCCTATACCTCTCCTCTAGAACTATAATTCATTGGGCTTCGGCTAGATGCCCTACAGAGAAATGGCTAGAACCCTAGGGGGGAGATAGTTGTAGGGGCTTCCCCCAGGCTAGAAAAAAAGCATGGGGCTATTGCACCGGGCCATCAGATAGAGGTGGCTTTAGTTCAATAACTTAGTGTAGTGGTAGTGTTGCGCCGCAACAGCCGATGATGATGAAATATTTTAGTTTAGAACTTCTCTGAATCCTTGACCTTCCTCCACATGTTCAATATTTTTCCAGCGGTTTTCCTAGAGATCTTTCTCATTAACGCAACTTTAATTTCACCCATTCATGGAGTTGTATTCAGTACCTCTAAGAAGTATGATTACCCGCCGTTAGCAAGTAATGTGGGCTGGCTCGGATTACTCAGTGTTCTAATCACCATACTATTGCACATAGCTGGCGCACCTCTCCTAACTATCACCCATTTCTTCCAGAATAATTTCTTTAGGAAAGATGATTTTACATATTACCGCCAAATATTTCTTCCATTAAGTATGGCTGGTACCATCCTGATGTGCTTTAATTATTTCGAACAAGATAGGTTCAATGCTTCTGAATTCATTGTCTCAATCCCACTCCCTACTAGCAGTATGCTCTTTATGATCTCGGCTTATGATCTAATCGCTATGTATTCAGCTATTGAGCCTCAGAGTCTATGTTCTTATGTGATCGCAGCATTGAAAAGGAACTCTGAATTTTCCATGGAAGTTGGCTTGAAATATCTGATTTTAGGCGCATTTTCTCCTAGAATATTATTGTTTGGGTATGACTGGAAAATTACTGGTGTTATTCCCATCCTAGAGAATGATCTCCCTTCATGACCTACTATGGATAGGGGCACACCTTTCTATAGTGGGGGACCCCACCCACTATAGATGATAGGGCCCCCCTTTATATAGTATAGTAGGGGCTATAGAGAGGCCTCCTCTCCCTCCAAGCCCCCCCACTATAGAAAGGGCATATGGGCCCCCATTCTAGAGAGGGGGGAGAGGGGTGGGAGAGTGCCTACTATGGATAGTTGGCCCCCCCTCTTCTATAGTTCCCTATTCAACTAGGTGGGAGGGAATTAGAGATTCTAGTTGGTCTTTGGTTTAGTTTAGTTTACTTGGCATTTAGTTTAGCCCTATTGAACCCTCCCCTACTACAGTTTAGAAAGGGGGCCTACGGGAGGCTGCCATCCATTATAGGGGGGCCCCGAGGCCGAGCGACGCATAAATGACCCGCCCCCACCCCCCCCCACTAACTATAGAAAGGGGGCGGGGTCGATCTATCGATTGAGGCCCCTCCTGAGCCCTACTATACTATACTATACTATACTATACTATACTATACTATACTATATAGTTTCCAGGGAAGGGATCTCTCTACTCTTGATTAAAGGATAGAGGCCCCTCACAAACTTGCCACAGGGGACAGGTGTCCTTCTCTGCTACGTAGAGAAGGCCATCTAAAGGATAGTTGTTGGTGTAAAGTTAGTTCGGATTGGGGGGGTGGAATGAATCTCCTTGGAGGGGTATTCTAAAGGTGTAACTGTAATGGGTGGTTCCCCAGTACTAAAACCAGACCAAAGGAGCGACTAGTTGGTGGACCAAACCCCAACCTAGCATCACACATGCTCCTTCCATCTAGTGCCCTTTGACTCCTCTCAGAATAGTGTGATTAGAGTCGAGCCAGGAATGGCTAGAGTGGACACCCACCACTCCCAGTTAGAGAGGCCCTCTCTAAGACATTCAGGGGAGATATTTGCAAGGGCTAAAGACACTCGTTCCACCAGATCAGGCCACACCGAATGAATGGGAATGGTCTTGGGTAGAGACCCGATGCTTACTACCTACTGCCCATGGGCTCATGACTTGACTTCTTAGGAATGGAGAATGGGAATCCACATCTCCTACATCGGGTAGGTCATGCCTGCCCTCATCATTAGATCTATATGGCAGTTCCATATTTTGTTTGGTTTCATTCCATATTATAGGCGTTCTACGTCCCATGGTTCTGTGCCATGGGAATGATCTGTCATATATGGAGAACATTCTGGCACTAACTATTTAGACAGACTATTTAGCACACCGACGGTAATATCATGCATGTACGTGGGCCTAGTTGTGATGTTAGTTAGACCACAGAGATTCAGATCGACCCCCCCCACCAACCCCCCTACCCCCTACTATTCTAAGGGGCCTCAGGTGGGGGGATGAAGGTTATAATGGGCCCTCAGAATGCTCAAATTCCCAAGGCCCCTACTCTTCTATAGGTGGAATGGTCCTAGCGCTTTTCCCACTGATGAACGTGCACTTTTCCACCTAAGGTGAATGGGTCGGTCCCAACCCCACCGGGCCCCCTTCATTAATTAGCCTGCTAGAAGAAGGAGATAGATTCTATTTGCGGGAGATAGGTAGGGCCCTTAGGCTTATCTATATGTCGATCCCGAAGGGCAAGGTGGTGACAGAGCCCAGGTTGGTACCAAAGGAATATATGGTTAGTGGGGTTGGTGCCAGGGGGTGGGAGATATAGGGGCCCTTGGGACAGACCATATATCCCTTTTGCCCGGCCCGGCTAATTCTCAGGGAACATTAGCTGGTGGGTGGGAAGCAATAGTTTTGAGTGGAAGGAAGACCCTTTTTTCCACCAACCCCACCATCTAGGGCCCCAACCCCACCCCCCGACCCCCCGATATAGTAGTTGGGGTCCTAGGTATGGTCAGTCCCAACCCCACTGACCATATATTCCTTAGTGGTAGACCCCACTGATGATACTCACGGACCCCATCGACCATATTCTCCACCAACCCCACTGACCAAGGCATCCTAGCCACTCGAGGCTCCAAACCAACCCCACAGTTAGTTGCCATATGGTAGGTGCCGAAGCCTGTCTTGGGTGGGAGGCCCTCAACTTATTGCCCCCCACCCAAGGCATGCCTTTGGTAGCCAACCATATTGGCAACTACTATAGTGGGTGGGGTTTGTTTTAGGAACAACCTGCTATAGTAGTTGTGACTATGGTCAATCTCGAAGGGGCATGGTTAGTGAACTATGATTCCCTCTCACCTGGGGCGGTGCAAGAATATAGGCTCTCCTTTGGTCGGTCCCAAAGGGCTTGGTGTGGGATGGGAGCGATAAGAAATCTATCTACTCGACCGATTACCCTCCTTATTATAGTTGTTGATAGATAATTGGAGAACGAACTAGAGCCCAACAAATAGATATTGCTAAACCTAACTTCCTCAACCACCTTCCTCCTTGTAGAAAGTTGAGTGTCGAAAGGTAGGAGTGAATGAAGGCCCAAACAATCAATCAAGGGTGAATGAAGGACTTCCCATCCATCCACATTCCCAGAGCAACATATACATTATTCTCCTTTCCCTCACGATAGTTGGCAAGGGGTGCCACCCTGATTCACCCCTGGATGGCCGGATGGAGAATACTTTATTGAACTCCCTGCTGGACCATCCATTTTATTTTCTTAGTCCCGAAGGGCTGAGGGCGAAGGATGCAAGGGAGGAGCACCCCTGGTGTGGGATGGAGAAGGTGATTAGTCCCTACTAGGGGTGTTGGAAATAGAGTCCCTATTGGCTTATGGCCCTACTATTCTAAAGGGAACAAGGATCTCATTAGTGAGGCCCCCTACAATTCTATGGGGAGAAGAGAACAAATGGGAGGTAGTTGAAAATGGATGTTTCTCACAAAAAAAAAATCTAGTATAGTCTCCAAATCCAATTCTTGGTGATGTTATTCTCCCCTCCCTTCCTAATTCAATTACTGAACTATCCTTACCAGGGACTTCTCTCTCTCCAGAAAGCACCATCAACAATCTCCTCCTCTCATGTTAGTAGGCTAATGAACAACTAGGGGAATTATCGGTAGTCGACATGCTCGAACCTGAGGGAAGGGATAATTACCGAGCACCCAACACCAACTATAGCAACCCCCGGGCAAGCATTCCTTCCCACACCCCCTATAGCTCACCCCCAGGATGGAACAACCTTTCCCTCCTCCTTTAGTTCAATAAGGGGTGTTCAATTCAGGCCCTCCAGCTATCTACCCACACCCCCTGGTAACAATAGAAAACAATGATGGATAATTGGCTAGAGCCCAACCGGGGGTGAAGGATGGATAACTCCTATCTATAGTTGATATTGCCTCCCGAATCAACTCAAATTCCCCCCCACCCGAACTATAGCTGCTGGACTTCTATAATGGTGTTGGAGTGGTGGGAAGACTATACTAAGCTTCCTATCTCCTCCTGGGTAACCTTCCTTCTGGTTGTCGTAATGAAGGACCGAGGGTGAATGAAGCTTCAGAATGCATGATAGTTGTTAACTTCCTTCTGGAGGATATTGGATAGTAACTGTTCACTCTTCTCGTTGGGTGGGAGGGAATTGCTTATAGAACTATCCCTAGTCTAGCTGGAAGTTATTGGCTGATTGAATGAACAACTATAATAGCCACCGCCAATTGCCCATAGAATTTGAGGGGGGTTCGAAAGTGGTTAGCCCAATCAACTAATTTGGATGCTTCCATCAAGAACTTTTGAACCCTCCCTGATAAAGGTAGTTGTCTACTCCCTACCTCCCAACTTCATTGTCTACTCCCTACTTGTCAGGCTATCACATATAGAAGCCTTACCGCAGTAGGGTGAGGGATGGTTACAAGCTTCATTCAACTATCTAGTATTGTCTTCTTTCCTCCCTGGTCAAATTTATGTTCTCCCTGCCAATTATTCAATATAGAATAGACAGTGGCTTCATTGGATTTTTCCCGATAACGAGGAGCTAGGAAGGTAGTGATTATCCTTCTAGAGGCTTAAGCTATAGTTGATTCCCTAGCTGGGGCCCTAACTTCCTACCTGGTAATATCTTCTCTGAGAACCAACTACAACCCCACTGACGCTATAGTAGTTGTGAGTATGGTCGGTCCTAAAACAAACCCCACCAACCACCCTACTATTCTAAGGGGCCTTGGGTGGGAAACAATAGTTCTGTGGGAAACTAGAGTTATGGGGCACCGTCCATCCTTTCACCCCCAACTATCACCCACCCACCCACACCCTCGGTGGCAACTTCTCTTCATGGATGGAAACCCAGCACCACCTCCTATTACCTTTGGACAACACGCACCACCTTCAGGAGGGGACGCTCCTACTGGAGGGGCCATCCTTTACACCCTCGGTGGTGGGCAACAGTTGTTCTTACCATCCTGGTAGACAAAATTCAATTATTGCATCCCTCATTGGGCCATCCCCCACCTCCAAATAGCACTAACTCTAGTAATCCCACCCTTTTGTTCTCTGGGCTAGAGGAAGGGAGTTCTAGCTAAAGTAGCTAATAGCGAGAAAGGTTGAACGAACAACTATTAAAGAAGGGAATTTGAGCCTATCCTTTGGAGCCGGTTGCCCTCCTAAAGTTGGGCCCAACCCCACTTATGCTAGCAAGCCCCTACTCTTCTAAGGGGCCACAAACCCCACCTACTATAGCCCTACTATTCTAAGGGGCCCCATAGCTGCCGAAGGCATGCCTTGGGTGGGAGCCCTGGCCCCCCTACCCTCGCGAATTGTAGGGGGCCAGGGGTCAGGGGCCAAGGTAGGGGACCAGGGTAGGGGGCATGAGGTAGATTATAGAAGGTAGGAGCCCCTACTATTGTAAGGAATCAACCTGCTATTCTAAGGTGGGTCGGGCCCCTAAGGCACATATGGGTGGGCGCGAAGTGCTGGTAGTCGGTAGATTCTAGTGAGTTGGCTCGTAGGGGGGTCGGTCCCGAAGTAGGGCGAGTGGGTATAGGCAATAGGGTGAGAAAGTGAATAGAATCTACAATTACTAATGGGAGGTGGGGGGCCTGGTGGGTGGCAATAGGGTTGGCCTCCCATGAAAAGATGAATGGGTTGGTCCCGAAGGGGCCGACTAGAATTCTCGACCCACCCGATGAATGGTGGGGTGCCCTTCGGGATCGACCAAGAGAGGGACTGACCTAAGACCCCTTAGAATAGTAGGGGGGTTGGTCCTAAAGGGGAATGGTTAGTCCCTTTGGGCATGGTCAGTGGCAAAGCCCCGGTCGGTGGCTAAGGCATATATGGTTGGTCCCGAAGGGCAGGTCAGTGGGGTTCGCCGGGGGGGTCTTGGGATAGAGACAATATTCTAGTCACTATCTTGCCTCCCATGGTATGGAATTCATAGAGCAACTAATTACTATTTAGGAACCAAAGAGTAGTTGAGTTAGGCTCCAAATGATAATGGTTAACAAATTTCACTTAACTACCTTCTCATTGAACTACTTCGGGACTACCATTCGGCCATCCTGCATCCATTTTCTTTCTTTCCTTCTCGAGATCCTAACATTCTTTCTATGGGCATTGAACCCCCATCCATTAGTTTGGCTTGGTCCAGCTCCTCCAATGGATCTCTCTTAGGCCATCCCCATGCATGTAGGGGTGAAGAAAGTAGGAGTAGCTCCCCACTTCGACCCTCCTATTTGAAACTAGTCTACTCCCTCGGTTGGAAAGAATCTAGATAGTTTAGCAACGTTTTAGTGAGGGTGTGCTCCAGAAAGGATGGAAGTCTCGGCCATGGAAGAAATCTAAGGAGGTTAGACTCGCCACCCACTTCCCCACCCCACCCAAGAATAAGAGATCTCCATCAACCGGTGCTTCATCAGAAGTCATTTTCTCCTCAATCAGCAACTTCTATATCCTCCCTGGGCTCTACTAACTTCTATATCCTCCCAACCATCCTCATTGAGTTCAGAAGCCATCCTCCCACTAGATTAGGCTAATATCTATTTGGCCCAAGGGCCCCACCTATCTCCCACCCCCCAGTCCCAACCCCACCGGGGGTGGGTGGGAGGCCACCCCTATTGCCACCCACTTCTATAATCTACCTCCCGGGGGGGTTGGGCGAGTATGGTCGGTGGTTACTTTGGTACCAACCTAAGGTGTATCAAAAATAATCTACCTCCTAGAGGGGCCTGCCACTCGACCCTTCGGGACTGACCCAAGGGGAATATGGTCAGTCCCGAAGGGGCATGGTTGGTGGGGTTTGTTTCAGGACTAACCCATTCACCTTAGGTCAGTCCAACCCCACCAAAGGCCATATGGTCAGTGTCAAAGGTTGTCTTAGGGTAGGTCGATGGGGTTGGCAATCCAACCACACCTAAGGCCATATGGCCAGTGCCAAAGGCTATCTTAGGGCAGGTTAGATGAAAGTAACAAAGCATTATCCCGGGGTTAAAAGAACTATTATCCTCCACCCCTGCACGGGGACCACTGGGTAAAGAAAGGATGGCACCCCTAGCCTAACTAAACTAATATACCTCCTTGTTGCAGGGGGGCCACCCCAAGCTTCCCTTCTTGGACTATCCCTAAACCCAGATTAAGACTTCACCTAGGTTCACTAGCATTACTTTGAATCGGTAGCTCCTCTTGTGGGTGGTACATTACTTTCCCTCCAGCCTGAACCTAGGTTCACCAACATTAACTATTGATCACTTCGCTCTCGATTGAAGGAAGGGAGTTCAAGAAAGTCAACCATATTCTCTAGGAAGGTCTTCACTTCTCACCTGGAGTTATCGCAACTATAGTTTCTGCTCCAAAAGTTAGATGCTGTTGAGTTTCCTAGGGAGAGAGCTCTCCCTCTCACCCCACCATTCTATTTTCCAATGCAGGGTGGGAGGCTATAGATTGCCAACCCCACCGCCCAGCCCTTTGGGACCTAAGGCGAATGGGTCAATGGAGTTATAGGCGAATGGGTTGGTCCCACCAACCCCACTGACCCCCCTACTATGGCTCCTGGCATGAACTACTATAGTGGAGGCCCCCCCCTGCCCCCTACTATTCTAATGGGGTAGATTCTAGTGAGTTGCCTACCTTCAATAGTTGACCCCCCTACTATGGCAAAGGGGAAACTACTATAGTGGGTACCAAAGGCTATCTTAGGGCTGGGCGGTCTTCACCAAAGTGCTGGGTGGTAGGCAAGAACTAGAGGAGAGAAAGAAGGAAGTAACGACAACCGGTTGAAGAAATACTACTATGGAAGGGGAATTGGGAGTTGCATTTTGAGCAGTTGAGAGACCGAGTAGATCTAGAATAAGGGATGGAGATTCAAGTATATACATAAAATACTGAGCAAGCACCCTCAGTGAGCTACTACCTCCTACAGCCTCAGGCATACTTTCTCTCGGGGCACCCGCTAGTTTGAAATTCATTTAGTTGCTTCGGGGGCAATGAAATGACTGCTAGAAAGTCCACTCAAGGGTGAGGGAAGGTAGAGTAGTCAACGAGAGTTCAAGAAGGGGTGCCATCCAGGGGTGAGGATAGGGATGGCCTCACCTAGAGGTAGAGTCTTCTTACTCCATGGAGGAAATCAACCGTTAAGCCTCCCACCACTAGCCCATAGATTTAGGCCAACCGAAAGTTGATTAGTTGAACTAGGCAAGAGATTTTTTAGAAACAAGGATTTAATGGTCTAGCTATCTAGTCAAGGATGGATAACTACAAGTGAGCACACAACTGGTAGGAGAAAGAAAGAAAGGTAGGACAATAAAGAACTTGCCATCTCTTTCTCAAAACTATTTTGTTTGGCTGAGTTCACTTTGGATGGATCCTCCCCAAAACAAGTATGGTATTCCCTTCAACAATCGTGCATGCATGAATGCATGCAGGGGTGTACTCAATTATGGCAACTTCTCTTCCAATTAGGAGATGGGGATTAGGGCAACTTCTCTTCTGATTAGGAGATGGGGGTCTGTCTATAGTTTTATTTCATTACCCAAGAGGTGTAGGAAGGATAGGCACCACCGGTCTAGCTGCTTGCCTCCCTCTCTACTACTTTGTTTTAGTTTCCTTCTCATTAACTCCTCCCAATGCAGGCCACCTTCCTGCATTTGGAGCACCAGCCAATCAATCCAACCAGGGGTGAAGGAAGGAAAGCCTATCCTATTACCTAAGGAAAACCTGAGGGTGTAGGTAGGTGGTGAGCTTCTCGCATCTTCTGCCCTCTATTATAGTTGTCAAGTGAGCCCAGCATCTTCATCTTGACAATCAACTCTAGTGTCATTACCTGTCCTCACCCCCGATAAGGAACCTACCTCATGAACTCGTTACTGGTTGAACTGGCCATCCTGCACTTCGCCATTCCCAGTGGGTGGGTCGGGCCCCTCCCCTTAGAATAGTAGGGCTATGGTAGTTGGTAGATTCTATTTGTGGGAGGATATAGATACACCTACTCTATATCCTCCTAAGTTCCCCCCTCAAAATTGATTGCCTCCCACCCACCCTTCAGGACAACTTTATTGCCACCCACCTGCCCTAAGATAGCCTTCGGCACCTGCTATAGTAGTTGCCAATATGGTTGGCTGCAAAAGGCAGGAAACAACCTCCCACTCCTGAACCAACCCATTTGCCACAAACCCCACCTGCTATAGTAGTTGCCAATATGGTCAGCTAGAAAAGGCATGCCTTGGGTGGGAGCCTTGGCCCCCCTACCCTGGCCCCCGCCCCTTGGCGAATTGTAGGGGGCCAGCGTAGGGGGCATGAGGTAGATTATATTTGTGGGTGGCAACCCCTGGCAATCCCCTCACCCGCCCTACTATTCTAAGGACTTTGAGAAAGCCTTCTATAATCTACCTCATGCCCCCTACAATTTGCCAGGGCTCCTAGGGACCAACTCCACCTAAGGCCAATATGGTCGGCTACCAAAGGCATGCCTTGGGAGGCCAACTAACTAGAATCTACCATAACCTAGAACTCCCACAAATAGAATCTACAATTCTAATGGGGGGTGGGGGGGGTCGGTGAACACCCACCCACCCTAAGACAGCCTTTGGTAGGACCCACCCTGCTTAGGGGTAGATTCTAGAAGTGGGAGGCCCCCCCTCACCCACTCGCTATAGTAGTTTGCCCTTAGAATAGTAGGGTGGTCAGTGGGGCCCACACCCCGCTATAGCAGTTGCATGCCTTTGGCAGCCGACCCCCCTACAGGGCCACAAACCCCACAGACCACCCTACTATTCTATGGGGAACTACTATAGCAGGTGGGTATAGGAAATAGGGTGAGAAAGCAAATCTAATCTACCCCATTAGAATAGTAGGGGGAAGAGGGGGCCCTGTCGAAGGTAGGCAACTCACTGTGGGGTTGGACTGACCCCCCCTACTATTTTAAGGGCCAACTCACTAGAATCTAACTCCCTACAAGGGGGGGCCTCCCACCTCTACCAGTTTTTTGGGCATGCCTTCGGCAACCGACCATATTGGCAACTACTATCGCGAGTGTTGAAGGCTGTCTTAGGGCAGGTTAGTCGCGTAAGCGCTAGGTGGGAGATATAGTAGGTGTTTATGCGTCCCTACCCCCTACCCTTCCTACACCCCTGGTGTGGGATGGAGCCCATCCATTTGATAGATAGGCTGATGGTAGGCAGTGAAGATTGTGCATTGCTAGATAGATTTATTATTCTCAAGAGGGGGTGTTCAGTTCAGGCTAGATTAGCTAGCACCCCCAGAAGGATAGGTAATGAGTTAGGCTATCACTAACAACTAGAAACCTCCTGAGGGGGCCTCCCACCCACTCCTTCTGGCTAACCCATGTAGGTAGAGTCAACACCAGATTATATATGGAACATGGCCACCAAGAGTTCTCAAGCTGGATCGAGGGTGTATTAGCTGGTTGTTTCTTGTTTTATCGTCGAGTCCTTGCACCTTTAACCATAGGAAATAATAGCTAGTATGTTATTCCTTCAACTATCCTAGCTCTCCATCCTTCACCCCCTCATTGAGAATAATTGATCTGGGGAGCCCATTAGGTTGATCAAGAACAACTGCTCAAGATGGTGGGGAGATCTAGGAGTTAACTACCTCCCTAATGGTGGGGGATGGAGCCTAATGAGCCTAGACTAGCTAGAAGTGGAATTCCCTTCCAAATGCTAGAACTTTCACCCAAAGTAGGTGCCCTTCCATAGATAGTAGTTGTTCGCTCTCCTGGAAGGAAGGTTGGAAGGATGGGATTCAATCGGAATGTCTTTTTTTCTAGGGGTGAGGACAAGAATTGATTGTTTAGATAGATGCAATCCATTCTGAAGTTCCTGTCTAGAGCCCTTTCCTTTCTTGTTCTCGTCCCATCCTTTCCTATACCAGCAGATCCTTGTTATTGAACTAGTCCTATCGGTGCCCGATTGTAGAGAAGCTAACATGGGAAGGTCCTCAGGGTCTTGCCTCCCACCCAAACTCCATTAACTATAGTTGGAGCTAAGGCCTAACTTTCTTTCTTTGCATCCATCCAAATTAGTGAGTAACAACTCTAGTTAGGAAGTAACGAAACAAGAAGGAAGTAATGAATAATGGAATGGAAATCTGAGGAGACTAGCCTCAACTGCAAGGGTTGTTCTAAGTGTTTTGATTTCGGGTTGTTTACCCTGGTAATCGGGATAGTTCTCTTTTAAATACTGTCATCTACCCATCCAGAAGAAAGTAGTTAATAACAGGTAGGGGGAAAGAATAGTAGGGGTGGGAACTTGAGTCCTCTTTTGACAAGGTTGTTTATCGATCTCCTAGTTCAGGTAGGAAGGATGGGAGCAAGATCTCCTCCTGGATAGTTGCTTCACCCCCGGTAGGAAGTTGAATTATACCAGACTGTCCTTAGCTACTTTCTTGTTCTCCGACTGGCCCATGCTTTCTCTAACCCATGGGTGGGAGGCAAGAGCCGGAAGGAAGGAAGACTAGTTCAACTGATCGATCCAAATTCATTGAGCCTACCTCCCTCAAGAAACAAATGAGGAGCCTACCTAGAGTTCACCAGGGAGACTAGTTAGAAAGCTAGATGTTTGGATGGAAGGTATAATCACCCTATAATTCTATGGGTGGAAACAAAGTTACATACATTCTATTGACCTTCAAATCCCTGAACTGAACACCTTTGGTTAACCCCACTTCCCTCGGTATCCTACTAATAGCAGATAGTCTGAAGGTTCAATCAACGAGCATGCTTTCAAAATTCATTGAGAATTGGGTGACAGGCAAGGCTCAGTCCAAAGAAGCCCATCAAGTGTTCATTTTTGAGAGAGCGAACGAGAAAAATTTCTTGGAGAGCAATGTTACCAGGGGGTGTGGGTAGGCAAACTATTTCTCATGCAGTAATGAGTTAATGAGAAAGAAGGAAGTACCTCCCAACTACAATCCCTACCCACTCGGGCTAGAGAATACGTAGAGAATCTGATGGAATATGCCTAGGGCAAGGGGTCCCATCCAAAGTTTCTATCCGGCAAGTACCTAACTAACATTCAGAGAGAGAATTAGTCAGCTATATCCTTGCTAAACTAAGACTCAACCTGACTAGTAAGAGAGCATGTTCTATCCAGAGATATTACAAACATTATATCGGCCTTCAAACCAAGGCAATAGCTTCCACATCTAGAATTCTCCTTCTGTCCATCGAGTAAAGGGTGGCTCCCTGTGGGAGGATGATATTTGTTAGGCTAGCCACCGGCTGGGGGTGAATGTATGGATGGCCCCAGGGAGGATTAGGCATAGATAGTGGGGGTGGGGAGATCTCGCTGGTTGTTACCAGGGGGTGTGGGTAGGCATCTATGTGGTTTCAAAAAGGGAATGATTTGGTTCACCAGGGATGGATGCAAAGAAAGAAGAGTTCGATTCATAGCCTAACGAGAAGGAAGTAACACCAGAAAGATGGAAGCTAACATGAACAAAAGTTATCCATTTCACCGGCTCTAGTCTAGTTCATTTAGCTACACCCACCCCTGCAGTGGCATACTTTCTTTTTCTCATCTCGCTCCCTGGTCAACTCCCATCTCCGCTAGAACTTGAACCTACCTTAACTATAGTTATCGGAACCTTCGGATATTTATTTTCTGTTAGAACCTAACATGAAGGTGGTGGCTGGATGGAACTCCTTTCCGGTTCAATCAACTACTTCGACTCTGACTAGTATTTCTCGTTAGCCTTTTTCCAGGGGTGGGAGGACCCCTAAGGCCCCTTAGAATAGTAGGGGGTCAATCATGAAGCGCTGGTAGTTGGTGGGTGGGAGGGGGGGTGCGAGGATATAGTTGGTATGGGTGGGAGGGTGATTGTTGTTGCTGAGCATTCTTCCCATTAGAATAGTAGGGCCTGCACCATTCTTTCTTTCCTGCCAAGAATATGCTTTCATTCTCTTCTTGCCTCGGGGATGGAATTCAACTAGTTCAAGAGGAAGTAACAACTAGTAGGATAGTATAACATTACCAGCTTTCATTGAATGGGAGGAGCAATTACAAATATGGGAATACAATATAGTAATCATCAGGAAGTTCTAGCCCGGCATTTGATCAAGGAGTTCTAGCTAGTTTGGCTCCCATCCCACCTCAAGTCAAGTAGATAGATTTCTTCTAGTTGGGTTGTTGAAGGGAATATCGTAACTGGGTAGAGATGTTAGCAATGGGCTAGGGAGGAGCCATCCAAAGTGAACTCTCTGATAAAAAACAAAAGAGTTTCTTTGCTCTTCCAGGGTATTAAAGAATACAAGATCCATCCATCCAACTGTAAACTATGGAACTGTTCCACACACCCAGTTCTAGTTTAGTCAATCTTCGATCCAAGGTAGCTCCTCCCTCCTTTAGTTCAATAGGGTGGCATCCTTTCACCCCTGAGTAGGATGGAATGACCTAACTCACTTGATATCAGTTGGAAGGTGACAATTACTGAACTGTACAACTGAACACAATTGTAGATGGTAACTAATAATCTGAATTAGAATAGCTAGTGGGGATCATTCCAAGTAGGATCCATGAAGGCATGGATTAGTTACTCGAATCACCTTCTTGCTCCATCGGTCCAGAAAGGATGGAAGTCTCGGATGGGATGGGTATTTTGGGTAGGAATCCTGAACCGGGTAGTTGAATTCTAGATGTTACATAGAGAATTAGTCAACTATATCCTCAACTACCAGATAGCCTTATATATGTAACATGGCCATCCGGGGGTTCAAAGGGTGGCAGGGGGACTACCGAGTAGACTAGTTAGGTCCTCATTGAGTTCCATCCTGAACTGGTGGGTATTCTCGATCTAACTAATCTACCTCCTGGGGGGGCGAGGGAACCCATCGAGAAGGGGCACTATAGCTAGTGAGGTTTATGTTCAATGAAAGCTTGCACTCTTGAAGGAAGCAACTTGAACAATTGTATATCGAGGGTGAATGAAGGAGAAGAGACCCCTTGCCTGCTATAACTCCTTCCTTCCAACAATAAAGTGAGGCCCAATGAATGGCTATCTGGAACCTATAGTTCATGCTCTTCATTACCTTCTCCATCCATGAATTGTTAACTCATTACTGCAGCTACCCCTACCTCCTACACCCCCGGTCTAGTTGTAAACTCATTACTTAATGTGAGAAGGAGTGGAAAGTAATGCTGGTGAACCCAGGGGCTGGAGGAAAAGTAATCATTACCCGGTGGTGAATAAGTCTTAATCAGAGGTGAGGGATGGAGCCTAGCCTAACTCATCACTTTCTATTATCCTAGCTATACCTAACTAGATCCAACTAGCATGTTTCTTCAACTAGTTCATCCATGCATCCCAACCAGCCTCTGCCGCCTACACCCCCGGGTGAGGATGGGCATATGCATAGTGAGGAAAATCCATTTGATTTCCCTCCCATCCATTTTTAGAGCTACCCACCAGAGCTAAGGCAAGGCCCCATACAACTAGAATACCCGGGGGTGGGGAGGCTTTCCCCTACCTAAGATCCTCTGATTCACCGTACATCCAAGAAACAAAAGCCTATTGTGTAGAAGAGGTCACACTATTGCCTCCCACCCACCACAGATCAATGAGGCCGTTGATCTAGAAGTCGTTGATCTGAGAATCACCACACATCCATCTTGCACATCTGCCTCACATCGATCTGGGAGGTAGAAATGAGTAGCACATCCATCACTGATCCGAGAAATAGAAGCCACACATCTATCTCATACATCCACCTGACATCGATGGGTGGGAAATGAAAGGTTTCTGGATCAGAGATAGATTGGAGGTGGATAGGAGGCAGATAAGAGGATCTTGAGCATGGGTGGGTGGGAAGAAATAGTTGATATTGATCTCTCATTGATTTTTTATCGATCTCTTATCAATCTCTCTTCCCATTGTTCTAAGTACAGATCAATTCAATGGGGAGGATGGGTGGTCGAATCATAGGGGTGGGTGAATGATAGTTGGGCATGCTACATATAGAATCTGGCTAGTTTGGTTGTTGACTGGTACACCATCTTGTCCTCCCATCCTACCGGGGGTGTGGGAGCTGCCCTTTACACCCCCGGTGATAAAGGATGGCGGTTAAGGATGGAGCAGTGGGGATTCTAGTTGGACCTCCCACCCATGTTACATATAGAATCTGGCCGGTCAACTAAAGGGTGGGAGGGCCCCTACTATTCTATGGCCCTACTATTCGCACTATAGTTCCAGGTTGGGTGGGAAGATATAGTTGGGTGGGAGGAGATGTTCTCGGGTGTTGCCCTTGCCTATTCACCAGGGGTTCAGTTGGTTCAATGCCTACTATATCAGAAAGGATCATACTCAAAAGAGTTAGATCTGAGAGGCCTACCTCGACATTCAATCTCGATACCATACCCTCTACTTCGTTTCGTTGTTATGTATGATCATGTTGTTGACAAATGAATTTCTTGAGAAATATGCCACTTGCTGCTATTCCATCCATTGGTGTATTAAGTCCAGAGGGAATCTCAATCTGCAATGAAGAAATGATAGTAGCTCGTTATTCCATAGGCTTTCTAATCTTCAGTTAGAGGAGTTTGGGTAATACTTCCAAAGAAACATTTTAGGATAGAACATGGGCTATTCAGCAGGAATTGGAGTGATTCCTCAATCCTAACGAAATGGTGCCTCTAGAATCTAAGGAATGATAGCAAAACCTTTGGATCAGCTTGCATTCAATTATGCCAGAAATTGTAGAACCACTACCAAATGAGACGGCACACTGTGCACGTAAGTGCGAAAGGATAGTGCAAGCTGTGTCATGCCAAAACCCAAATGTGGAGTCAGCAACACCTCCAAATGCCATTTATTCCCATCACATCCATCTTTGGAATGATATAGTCATAGGTTTTCACTCCCCAGTGATAGAAAAATTTGTCATACCCGATGCAAGAAAAGCTTTTCCCATAGAACCAATCCAAGAATGGCTTGGTGGTATCGAGATGCAAGAGTGGAAATTGAATGAGAGAATGTGCTGAATGAGCCAACCCCGCCGCTACCACTACAATTCCAACAGGGAAACCAAAAATTTGACTCGTTCAAGCTTAAAAAGGATGCCACAAATGAGAAGGATGACAATTAGTTCATTAAAGATATTCTATCCAAAGTTGACTCATTCTTGAAAAAGCCCCATGAATAATAAGAATAATAATCAATAATAAGAATAATAATCAATAAGAATAATAATCAATAATAAGAATAATAATCAATAATAATCAATAATCAATAATAAGAATAATAATTCTTTTTCAAAGGGCATTTCTTCGCATTAATTGATTTCTTAATTGATAGGGAGGGCCGTTCGGGGACAGGGAAATCAATTAATGCATAGCACGTTGGATCTCAACCCATCTCTTATCTCTTGACCTCAGGCCCCTTAGAATAGTAGGGGGGGCTATCCTCCCACTTCTAGAATCTACCTCCTTGTAGGGGGGGCCCCTGGGTGAACCCAAAGGGTTTGCATCTCTCGCCCAAGATTTCTTTCTCGACCCTCTCCTCTCCGGGCCGCACAAAACCTAAACAGGCCCCTACTATTCTAAGGTAGTTATTCACCATAGGCTTATTAATGGTAGTGCCCACCGACCTACCTATATTCCTTAGTAGAATGTTAGGTGGGGTTGATGTCGACCATATATTCCTTTTTAGTTTCTTGGCGGGTGATGGGGGGGAATTCAACTACTAATAGTTGGGTGGGAGGGAACAGTATAGTTCTAGGGAACCTGGCTGATTCGTTGGGGTTCTAGCCATTTATCAACTACTTATCCCAAGGCTAAAACCCCATCGGGTGGGGTTATACCCCGGCTATAACCCCAGGGACTATAGTTAGGGGGCTAAAGTTTGATTTCAAATAGTTCCAACAATTAATGATAGTAGGGCATGTTTCCCTCGACGCCATCCATAAAGAATTTATGTTGTTCGGCTGGAAATAAGAAACTAAAGGCCCTCCTGCCCCTAATCTATCAAATTGTATATGTCACATTCCTCCTCCTAATCTATTAATAGATGTCACATTCCTCCTTCTCCTCCAACCCTCATTCTCCTTCAGGAGGAGGAGTGGGGAAGGCCTCTAGCTCCACTTGCTCGCCCCTCCTTTTTCCCTACGGGGCTTCCCTACTATCTATAGGGCTTCAAAAAATCATCAATAATTTCTTGCCCCTATAGATCTATAGGCCCCCACGTCAGTGGTGCCTTCTTTGAAGCGAATATCTATTGTTGGCCAAGTCCAGCTCTTTATCCAGGTAGAGCGTGCGAGGAGTAATGGGTGAAAATGAAGTGACTAAGGGATTGGGAGAACTAAACTAGAGTGCATTGGGAGAGGATTAAGCTAGTATGGTACTAATATATGCTCAATGATACAGGTATGAGTATGATGCTAGTATGGGCTATCACCCTATATATATGGCATGGTGATTATGATGCTGGGCTGGTACTAAGCTCAAGTGCAAGCTCAATTAGAATACAATACTATTCCTAAACTTCTCACAGTTTGAATGAAATGCCTTCTACTCTACTCACTATGAATTGAACCAACTTATCCCACCAAGGGCACCCCTATCTATATATGGGTCGAGGCATTGCCTTATCCCACCAGGGGCCC
>CM021105.1:233807418-233971943 GCA_007115665.2 Sequoiadendron giganteum | reverse complement strand
GATTATCTGATTCATGAATTGAATACCCAGACACCCACTAGAGTGGCGTGGGTGAGCATCCCACTACTAGACTGACCTATGTCACAAGTCTCATCCTTCATCCATCGCCGGTACACTCAATCCCCGAGTACCTAGTGACCCCAGTGATTGGTGTGAGAGAGAAGTCGCCACTGGCAGCATTATGCCGCATAGTAAACTAAGGTCCTTGTATCGTAACTCAACAGTTTGTTTGATTCGTATAGAAGCAACTATAGAATTCCATGGTCAACTGAAATGACTCTGGAGGGTATCCTATATCCTCCCACCCACCCCTGGTCAATCACATCATGTAGCACCCAAGCTCTTGGTACACTCAGTTGACAGGCAGGAGCAGGATCAAGCAATGCCTCAACTGCCTAGAGCCAAGCAACATTCTGACATCCTGCTCCTGACTCCCTTTATTTCACCACCCTAAAGTGGGCAGGAACTGTAGTAGAAGCTGACCCATAAGTTAGTAATCAATGTAGCAATCAATGAGTGTTCCCCCCTGTTCCCATGTCGGGTCGACATTCAGACCGATCGTTCTTTAGTTACAACCTTGATGATAGAAAGCATTAGCTAACTCAGCCCCAACACAGCTTTAGCTCACCCAATATCTCCCCACCCCCGGGGGCCCCTATCTCCATCTGTTGGATGCTTTTGAAGGTGGAGATTAGCTCCAGAGGGAATTGACTCTATTCATTATAGTAGGATTAGCAACTCTAGTTAAGTCAAAATTTTCACCCTTTAGCTTTCTCTCTCATTCAAAAGGGAAGTGCCACTCTCACTAAGTCCTCCCACCCAATTTATATAGAGCAGGGGGTGGGGGGAATTCTAGCAAAAGTGACCCATTCATTGCCCTTCCTTCCTATCCGGGTGGAGTGAATGGGTGGGAATTCGATCCAGTCGATTAGGCCACCCCCCCCCCTCTAAACAAGGAGGGGCCTTTTCAATACTTCCCCTCCTTCCTCTGCGAGATGAAATTCTTTCTATCTATCTATGGGTATCCAATATAGTTATAGTAAACCTAGAACTACCCTATGTCATCTATTGGGACAGCCATCCAAAATATTTGGTTCACTATCCCTGTGGCCATGTCTCCCTTTCTGAATCAGTACATATGGCCGACCTTCTTGCACATTCAAACTATTATGGGTGGGGTTCCCCGTCGTACTATATCCTGCTAAGTTCCTAGCGCTTTGCTCAATTCCGACCGAGCTTCACTCCTAACCATGCCCTAAGATAGCCTTTGGCACCCACTATAATAGTTGCCAATATGGTCGGCTACTGAAGGCAAGCAACTCTATAGCCTCCCACCACCCCCTCACCCCCCATTGAGAATTGTAGATTCTATTTGGTGGGAGGATAGCTGGGATACATCTTGGGTGGGAGGATAGCCGAGATGGGAGGTAAATTATAGAAGTGGGAGGATAGGCCCCCCTACTATTCTAAGGGGCCTCAGGTTGGTCCTGAAGCAAGGCTAGTAAGTAGCAAAGCTGTACCAACCTAAGGTGGACCCCACCGACCTCCCAACTAGAATCTACCTCCTGGGGGGGCCACCCACCTGACGGCCCTTCGAGACCTAAGGCCAATATGGTCAGTTGCCTTCGGTAGGCAACAAAACCCCACTGACCATGCCCCTTTGGGACCGACCATACTCACCTCAGGTCAGTCCCAAAGCAGGGTGGGTGGATGGCAATAGGGTTGGCCTCCCACCCAAGGCATGCCTTTGGCACCTGCTATAGTAGTTGTCATATGGGTGGTGCCGAAGGCTAGCTGGTTTGTTTCAGAACCTACTATAGTAGTTTCCAATATGGTCGACTACCTTCGATAGGAAAAAAAACCCAACCGACCATGCCCCTTCAGGACCGACCATACTCACCGCAACTACTATAGCATCAGTCCTGAAACAAACCCCACCGACCATGCCCCTTTGGGACCGATGCTATAGTAGTTGCGGTGAGTATGGTCGGTCCCAAAACAAACCCCACCCGCTATAATAGTTGCCAATATGGTCAGTTGCCGAAGGCATGCCTTGGTTCGGTCCCAAAGGGCGAGTGGGTGGCAACCCCTGGTAGTCCCCCCACCCGATGAACAACAATAATCTAGGTTCCCACCCACCCGACTGGGGGGAATCAACCATTCTGGGTGGGAGGGAATCATAGTGGTTCTCTAGTAGTCGATATATTATTGAGACCCATTCATTGCTTGCCCACTCTAATTGGAGATGCTGATTCTATACGTAACATGCCAACTACTAATCTAAAGGTGGGAACTTAGGAGGATAGCCTAACCTAGAATTCCCTCCCACCCACCACCCACCCACCCCAACTAATATACCGATAGGGGGGGCTCCCTCCCACCCACTACTATAGTTTCCCATGTTATGTATAGAATATGGCTTTAGAAACAACTATCTCCTCCAAACAAACTTTCATAACTATTATTAGAACCTCACTAGCCACTCAATCCTCTCCTTGGGTGGGACTAGAAGTGGCAAGGTGGGGGGGAATTTTCTTCGTGATGGAGAGAAAGGCCCTACTATCTACAGGGCGATTGATTCACGTAATGGATTAGATGTCCCCGCCCCACCCATATCCACTACTACTCCAGCCCCCAATGTAGGATGGTTGGACCACTAGTTGGAAGAAATAGAAGTTCAGGAAAAGGGATATGGACAGCCTACAGTAATATATGCAGAGGGGCTGCTAATGGAGAAGCAAGTAAAGCTTCCCTCCATTCTAGACTCTATCCCTAGCTGGTAAGGAATAGCCACCACATGATCAAACTGAACCATCCCATCTCTCTATCCAATCTAAGGGGGGGTGGTCAACTCTAGTTGTTGACAGTTCATTGGAGTATCAAATGGTGTCGATTTCCCAATTATATCCTCCTAAGTTTCACCCCTTGCACTTCACACCGACCATATTCACCTTAGGGCCATTCCCAAAGCTTAGGCCATCTTTTGGGTGGGCCCCTACTATCTTGTGTGCACCTCTACCAATCCCCTATCTATCTATATGGGGATAGGGGCAACTCCCCCAATAGAAGATATTACGGTAATAAAGGATTGATGAGTTGCTGAAATCATCTTAGGTCACCCTACCTAGTCCTAGTCCTAGTCCTGCATCACTAGTTTGGTATGGAATGGATTGGTAACTATGTAAATCGCTATGGACTACATCACTAACTAAATTATAGTATGGATGAGCTTTTGTCTATTGTCTATTCCAAGTGGCCGGGTGGGAAATGACTACGACTATATCCCAAGCACTTATCTCTGAGTGCCTATTAGAGTAGAGGAGCGCTTGTTTGGAGTGCCTTTCTCTAAGTGACCGACTACCTAGTGATTGATGCCCGACCTAATTCACTTCAATCAATCGGGCAGTTACTCTTCTCTTTCTCTGGGTATGGGCTCAGCTGACCCCCTATCATGGGTAAGCTCACATTCCTTGACCGACTTCAGAAGATAGATTTTATATGGGTAAGGGTTTGAGGCCGAGCCACCTATATAGATAGATAGGGGTCCCATATATAGATGGGGGGAGATCCCCTGTACTGTCTAGAAATAGAAAGGGTTGTGGGCACTAGAGTCTAGTCATATTACGTATCTAGTATGTTGACTACAAATAGATCAGATAGATGCGAGCCCACGCAGATAGTGAGCTACTCCAAAGGGGAAGAGAGATAGGTGAACGTAGACATTGAGCTACTCCAAAGGAGAAGAGACCATTCTCCTTCATGGCCCCCCACCCGGTTCAGAGTTTAGAGTTCACATTTCTCTACCCAGCTGTATAATATAGAGTAGTCGGGGGAGTCCCTCAGAGGGGCCAATCAGCTGACTAGACTGATTATTATAGTAACCCCATGCATATTCAGCCCGCCCTAGTGGATCAACCGACCACACCAGATCACCTATAGATAGTAGGGCCACTGCAAACTACTTACTCTACTATAGAGAGGGAGGGGTGAGATTATGTACTATAGTATTACATACGTAACATGAATCCAGGCTGTAACCTCGTGAAAACTATAGAAACTCCTAGGGGTGATCACATGACAATAATGTAGAATGATCAACAACCCCTAATCATGAATGGAATATGGTCGGCCCATAGGCCTATCGGTTTCTAGGGGAGGGCGCACTATATATGGCTATAGCTGGGTTGACTTGACTAAGCACATTTTTTTTTTGTGGAAGGGTCTCCCATCTCTACGCCCATACAGATAGATAGGGAATTGATGACTCAGAAACTCAGACTATAGTCACCATCTATCTAGATAGGGAGATGGGGCCGTTGGCCTATAGAGAGTTGGCAGGGTATAAAGATAGTCAAGCCGCTAGGCTATATAGTAGTTCCTCTTCGTCCCCCAATTTTAGGGCTCCAGCTATAGAGAGAGAGTAGGCCATCAGATGAGTACCTCCTCCTTGCCCCATCTATCTTCCTTGACCCCCGTTCGATCCCCCCATCTGTCTTCCTTGACCCTGCTCCTAGAGTTGAGTGCCCATGTCTATATAGGGCCATTGGCCAAGCCACAAAACTATACTATAACTGTCGGTCAAGAGCAGTCTCCCCTCAATCTTTCACTATGGATGTAGATAGTTCCGATCGCCAAGGGGGCGGGGCCTATCTAAAGTAACTCCGACTAGAACCAGAACAAAGGCCCTTGATCAAGAGCCAACTACAGCCCT
This sequence comes from Sequoiadendron giganteum, assembly GCA_007115665.2. Lineage (NCBI taxonomy): Eukaryota > Viridiplantae > Streptophyta > Pinopsida > Cupressales > Cupressaceae > Sequoiadendron > Sequoiadendron giganteum. Next base: position 233,967,232 of record CM021105.1, on the reverse strand, counting down.
ATAAATTGAAAGGCCTCATTCTATCAAGAGCCCCCGGGTGGGTGGGAGGACAAAAGGGGGCGAGACAGCATATATAGTGTAGTTTTCCCCACCCCCCCTCTATATTTCTAGCAGGCTAATTAATTAAGAACCGATTGATCCACCAAATTCAGTAGTGGACTTGGCACGGATGAGTGGGGTCATACCAGATGGATGCTATATATATCTTGGCTGATAAATGGGGGAGAGGGTGGCTTGACACTCCTCAATAGGGCTCTGGGGGTGGCTAGGCCATTAGGGATAGACTCAAGACCCTCTATATATATATATAGATATGGGGTGGAGGGCGGCTTGGCTATCTCGGGATTCGGGACCCTGTATATAGATATGGGGTGGAGGGCATTTCTCATCCAGTCGGGCCCAGAGTGGTACACACCTTGATCTATTTACACACTCGTTATCCGTTTATCCCAAGACCTATATAGATCTAGAGAGTGCGACTGGATATATATCTAGTTATAGTTGGCACCCCTATATACAATAAGACAATCTGCTCGAAGTTCCCCTTGATCCCAACTAGAAGGGCTACATCCCTCTCACCCCTACACTTCTATTTTCCAAAGCATTCATTCTAGAGTGGATTTTTCGGGGGAAGAGGTACCCTACTCTCCCCCCCCACCTCGAGTTTCCCTAGAGGAGGTATGTGATGTATATAATGTTGGCAGTATAGCGAACCATAATCCCAAGTGTATGATGTTGACTGGTAGAGTCTATCTCAAATAGCGACAATAGGATCTGCTTTCTGAGTGGTGAGGCAATCAGAAAGGAGCTACTTTCCTTAACTATAAGATAGGAATGGGTTTGGGAGGGTAGTTTCCAAATTCTATTGGTATAGATAAGGACTTCAGAGTAAATGGAAAAGATCACCCTCACCTCATGATCCAACTATAGTTGAAGCGAGTGGTTGGATTGAACTCATGTTGTTTGAGCATGAAACTACTAGGCATTGAAGAACACTCATCATTGACTGTATGCTGAAAGCTCCCCTCCCCCCATGGCTGCACCCCTGCATCAGTCCTCAATGTGGGTGGTAATGGCACTCCATTCAGATGAGGGAAAACCTTGAGTAGGCCAGGGATAGAATTGGGAAGAGGTTAAGGGTGTATCCAAGTTGCCCCTACCCTTCGGGACCAACCCATTCACCACAAAACCCATCGACCATGCCCTTTGGGATAACTTTATTTCCACCCACCTGCCCTACTTCGGGACCGACCTGGGCCAACTAACTAGAATCTATTGACTACCTTAGCCCGCCCCACCCCCCATTCTAATTGAAGATTAGTTGAGGGGCCTGAGGTGGGAGGGCCCCTACTATTCTATGGTAGGCTTATCCTAGTAGGCTGATTCCTTAGAATAGTAGGGGCTCCCACCTTCTATAATCTACCTCAAACCCTTGCCCCCTGGCCCCCTACCTTGGCCCCCTACCCTGGCCCCCTATCAGGGCCAGGGGGTGGGGGCCAGGGCTCCCACCCAAGGCATGCCTTCGACAGCTAACCATATTGGCAACTACTATAACGAGTGGGGTTTGTGGCATTAACCTGCTAGCATAAGTGGGAATTAGCCTACTAGCATAAGTGGGGTTTACAATATGGTCGGCTATCGAAGGCAGGCCTTCATCAAGTCGATCCCGAAACAAACCCCACTGATCATGCCCCTTCAGGACTGACCCCCCTATGAGCACCACAACTACTATAGCGTTGGTCCTAAAACAAAACCCACTAACCATGCCCCTTCGGCACCGACCCCCCTATGGGTGCCACAACTACAATAGCATCAGTCCCGAAACAAACCCCACCGACCCCACCCTACAATGGGAAAGGGGCGCCTTGGGTGTGAAGCACGCAAGGGGCCTTAGGGGAGGGAGTTGGGCATAATCCTCATCACCGGGGGTTGAATCCATCTTGAATCCATCTATTGATGAATTTATATTAATGGATTCTATATATAACATAAGTGGCTTGGGTTTTAAATATTTCAAAATAAACTATAGAGTAGAGAGGGGACCTTTTCTCAATCACTCAATCGAGTGCCAGTTGAACTATATAGACTCACCCCTCTTCTCAATCACTCAATCGAGTCCCCCATCATATATATGGGATATGGATATAGATATGGGATATGGCATATCACACCATAGCAATTGGAGATCAGATCAAACCCAAGGCAAACCCCACCACCCGTCAGCCCCGACCCCACCAAAGGCCAATATGGTTGGCACCGAAGGCATGCCTAGGGTGGTGGGGTCCACCTTGGGCGGGGTGTTTCCATCGCCCCCTCCCATTCCCATATCTATGTCTCCCCCCTATTGAACTCTAACCAGAACTACAACTATATAGTGGAGTGGTTCCTCTCCCTTTGGGCCTCCAACGGAACTCGTATATTATCCACTTCCAGATAGATATATAGGCCGCCAGATATGGTATATGAGTCACCCCAAAGAAAATAGATAGGCTAGAGCTAGAGGTTATTGAATTATCAACCGAAATAAACCAACCCATTGAATCACCAGGATTTTGAATTGAATTCTGGCCTGATATAGAGATAGGGGCTCCTCCAGGCGCTAGATACAGTAATCATAGTCTTAATGGAGGCTGAGACTAACTAGGGAGCACTGCTTCAGCGAGATCACCAACCATATAACCAACCAGTTGGACCCTCTCGAGGATGGGTTGGACTCAAGACCGGCCCCTTCCCTCCCTCTATATAGATTGATTTGGATTGGATGGGTTTCTTGAGCTAGGTTTAGTTTCTCGAAGCTATAGATAGACTAGGACCAGCTATATATCCACCAGCTTCCCAAGAAGAGCGAGCATCTAGCCTAGTTAGAGATCCCAATTGGCCCTACTATATATAATATAGCTCATCTTTGTGGGAATTCTCCTATCACCGACTCACACATACTATTCCGATTCCCGGTACTCTTCTCTCCTCAATGGTCGTAGATAGGGGTATATATGGGCCTCCCGAGAGATAGATTCAATGCTCACCCCATCTATATCTATATATGGGGGGAGAGGTTGGGATCATCCAATCTATTCGTATTATAGTAGCTATGATATGATACAATCAGTCATAGTCATATCATGTGAATGCGGGTGAGAGAGAATCAGGGGAGCAAGTTCTAGATATAGGGCCTCGGGAATCAGGCCATAGTTTCTCTCACCCCTGGACCCCCTCTATTTGTTCACACCGACTAAACCCCAAATGGAGTGGCCAAGTGGATACCACTATCTATCCCTCGGCCTCCCTGAAGAGCATGACTAGAACTCTTCTCAATCAATTTGTACTTTACCCCCCACCCCCCCTCTCTATAGTTATCTACCTCCTCTTAAAGCACTAAGTGATTACTATGTCTCCTTATGAGCTCAGGGCCTCGAGATCTAGATGGTCATTATGGGTGAAGGCCTCATACACTAGTGATAAGTTATGCTAAGGTGATTATATGATCTATGGATAGTAGGTCCATAGATTATATGGTAGGCCTCTGACATAGATTCTATGAATGTGGTTTGATGACATCAATGGTAAGGCTATGTCCCTAAGGGGTAGTAGCCTTGTCCTAGAATTACTGACCAACGACCTAGCCTAATTTGGGTGCTCATAGCTAGATCCAAGCATGTGATTTCTCCTCCATTTTCCTTTTCAACTATCTAGAATTCTTAATTAATTAGTACATTAAACCCCCTACTATTCTCAAGGGCTAGCAAGTTAATTAATCTACCGCTAGCCCTTGAGAATAGTAGGGGGATAGCATAAGGTGGGAGGGAATCATAGTTAGGTGGGAGGCTAAGGCTAAAATTCCCTCCCACCCTACATGTAGGGTGGGCCCCTACTATTTGAAGGGCCCTACGGGGCGATGCGGTGGCCAAAGTGGAGGATTTGGGCCAAAACCCAGGATGATGAAGACTGACCAAAAGCTTGAAGCGATCAATCAAATCCATGTTCTCGGTTGACTATGCCAGACAGGAGAGGTAGGAGCAATGCTTTCCCAAAGAATTGCTTTGCACCAACTATAAAAGAAGAGGGATAGAACCCTCTTTTGATTTTGCTTATATCCACCCTAAGGCTGGAAAGAACGGATTCATTGCATCGACCCGATTCATCTATCTAATTCTCCTATCAATGCTTGGGGTTGTAGAAGCAGCTTGATAAGAAGCAACACATAGTAATTTGTCTCATTCTCCCATGAGGCTGGACTCAACCTTAGGGGGGTAGGGTGGGTGGGAATGTGGCATTGGGAGGCCCCTTCTATCTCCCCCCACCCTACGGCCCCACCCAACCCCCCTTCTTTCTATAGTTGCCTTAGATGGTGGGGTCTTGTGGGTTACTTTAGCTCTTAAGTGAGTGTCGACACGAACCAGCGTTTCCCCCTACATGGGATGATGAACAAAAGGTAGTGACCACTTAATATGTTTGTAATACACCGATCCTTTCCTATAAGTCGAGTACCCCTATTCCTGTGTTTGTCATTGAGTCGAGTGGTAACCCTACTATTCTATGGCCCATAATTCATAGGTCTCGTCTTGCCGTATCAGACAAGCAAGAATTTCATTTTGAAGGTGATTGTTGATTGTTCCCATTCGGTCGGTAGTGAAAAGGAAGATTGAAATCTGGGACTCTAACTGGGCCAATCCACTCGAATCATTATCCAAATCCTCCATTCCACTCCTTAATGAAAGCCCCAATGCTGGAACAAACAGAGGGAAGAATGAATGAATCTTGCCAGTGATATTAGAACATATTACCAAACCAACCCCATGGAATAGTAGGCGACTTGTGTTCATGACAATAAACTACATTGGGATTGAATCCCTCTCTAGCTCACCCCAAGATCTATGGTTGCGGGGGGAGGGACCCTAAGGCCCCTTTTCCATAGTAGGGGGGTTAATCACGAAGCGTAGGTAGTTGCTTGTCGGTACCTGAGTTTCTGTTTCCCACTTGCAAGGGGATGAAGCAAATAAAGAAAATGCATGGGACTGCCTACTCTATCGGTCGAATGATTGCTAAGAAAAGGTCTACTTTTGCTGAGATCCGCCTAGGAATGCACTACCTTAGAATAGTAGGGGCTTCATTAATTAGCCTGCTCGTGGGTGGGAGGGAGTTATAGTCGGTAGATTAATTGGTGGGAAATACTCTATTTGGGGGCCCCTACTATTCTATGGGCAATCTTACCCTCGGATATAGATTGGGAGGGAGGACCCCTACTATATCCTCCCACCAACGCCCCCCCTATAATCCCCCCCACCCAGGTGGGAAACTGTAGTTTCGGTTTGAATAGTAGTTTGATTGGGCCACCCACCTACACTATTCCCTCCCACCCTTTGGGGGGTATACTTCCCTCGGCTATTATTTATCCAAAATTATTTGCCCACCCCAACAACATTGAAGAGGTCACGTTAGTTTTCTACCTACCCTATTCCGAAGGGTCAAGTACCTATCCATAAATGCCCTTGAGAGGGAATTGGTATCGAGTACCGGTCGAGGGCTGAGCACTCAACAAAAAATATAAAGGAGGGGGGAGGGGGGCAGGCTCAACTAAAGAATGAGCAATCCCAACCCCACTGACCCCCTGCCCTTCAGGACTGACCCATTCACCACAAACCCCACCGACCATGCCCCTTCAGGACTGACCATACATGCAACTACTATAGCAGGTAGGTCTCGAAACAAACTCCACCGACCATGCCCCTTCGGGACCAACCATACTTGCAACTACTATAGCGGGTCAGTCCTAAAACAAACCCCACTGACCATGCCCCTCCAGGACCAACCATACTCACAACTACTATAGCGGGTCAGTCTTGAGACAAACCCCACCCTACTATGGCAAAGGGGCACCTTGGGTGTAAAGCACGCAAGGGGCCTTGGGTGGGATGCTTTGATCATAATATATGTGCTCTGATGGACGGCCTATATGGACTCAGACCGAAGGAGGGATAGACTCTACCTGATGCTCTATCGGTTGAGTGCCTACATTTTTTGAGGGGCCCTTGACTTCCTCTAGAGTACATAGCTTGGGGGACGGCTGGTAAGCTCAGGTGGCACATGGCCCGCTCAATTGGTTATTTGCATCTAACTATTGGCCGGACACGCCCTACCATCAAGAGGCCTAGATACGTCAGCCAGGGTGAGTAAAGTCAAGTCTCTATCATTTGCTTTAGTTTGAGACCAATGACCAACTCGGGGTATAGGTATAGAGGTTATCCACCCCAGATAGATATATAGGCCCACCTCTCTCTAAAGCCCCAGATAGATATATATGCCACCGGATATGGGATAGGGGCCTGCCCCTCTCTTGCCTATCTATAGAGAGACTATTATTGGGGGGAGAAATGGCATACAAACTACAAATGCAATTATAGATAGTCGAGATGGTGACGGGAGAAGATATTACACACGTGATATAGACGAGTGCCGAGGTATAGATAGGGGGGAACTCGATTGAGATTGAGATTGATAAATCACCCTCGGGGCACTCCCACACCCCTCTACATGGTAGAGAGCTATCATGGTAGAGAGCTATTCATCATGGTATATTTTGAAAGATTTGAAACCCAACTCTAGGGCCCCTTATGCCAGACTATCTACCGCTCGACCCCCTCTATATGGGGATGATGGCTCAAGATGGATGATGCTCGAGATGGATGATGCTCAAGATGGATGCCACCTACCTATCAATCGAGTGCGGCCCTAAAGGCCCCCCCTATCTATACCTGGGCCCTCACCCCCAAGGGAAGGGGAAGTTAGCCCCAGCTATAGGAGATTGAGGAATAGCTCCCAAAACTAGTTCTTGGATCCAGACCATGGCGAAGGTGTCCTTAGAAAGCAGCGAGATCTATCATTGGTCATTCATCGAGTCGAGCTTAGCTCCTCAACCCTCCTTTCTATATAGGGTGAACCACTCGATTCGTTATTGGATTGGGATTGAAATGGAGATAGAATCTATCAACTACCATCGTATTCGAGGAGTCATCTACCACTGGAGAGTAAGGATTCGCTACTATGGGTTGGAGAAGGGGCCCTCCTCTCCGTTGGTGTGAAAAAGTTGGATCCAGGCATTCAGGTTGAAATCTCTGCAATCGTTTGAAGGCTCAGAACTACTAGAATTCCCCCCCCCACCTGAATTCTAGCCTCCCTCAGCATTGAATGACCCCGAAAATCCCATTGTATTCGGCGAGTCAACGAACTATAATTGCCCTATCTACAACTATAGAGAGAGGGGGTTGGGGCTAGAGCAGATCAAAATGGTAGCCCAAGACCCCACCATCCCCCTGCCCTTCAGGACCAACCCATTCGCCAAAAACCCCACCGACCATGCCCTTTGGGACAAATTTATTGCCACCCACCCGCCCTACTTTGGGACCGACCCGAGCCAACTCACTAGAATCTAACTTTTCAATTCATCAGCCTGCTAGAACTATAGAGAGGGGGGGGCGGGGGGGAGCCTCCCACCTTCTATAATCTACCTCCACTAGCCATTCCCACCCACTCCCATGGCATTAGCCTACTAGCATAAGTGGGGTTTGTTTCAGGACCGACCATACTCGTCTTTGGTCGGTCCCAAAGGGGCATGGTCAGTGGGGTTTTCAATATGGTCGGCTACCGAAGGAAGGCAACACAAACCACACTGACTATGCCCATTCAAGACCAACCATACTCGCAACTACTATAGTGGGTCGGTCCCGAAGGGCCGGGTGGGTGGCGAGTGGGAGGGAGTTATAGGTGAGGTAGATTCTAGTTGGGAGGTCGGTCTCGAAAAAAAATCTGCTAGCCTTTGCCGCCACCCATACGACAATTACTATAGTGGGTGCCGAAGGCATGCCTTGGGTGCAAAGCACGCAAGGGGCCAATGTAGGGTGGGAGGCCCCTACTATTCTAAGGGGATGGTGGGGGGAATTCTAGTGTGATGCAAGATTATTCTTCATGTGTGGGGATGGGTGGGGGGTGAAGTTCCCAAAACTAGTTATGGTTACAGTTCCAAAACTAGTTATAGTTAGATGGATAGGGCACTGACCCCCCTTCAATCAATCTATAGAGAAGGGGGTGATATGGTGCTCCCTTCATACTCCGCTCTGGGGTGAACATTAGATATGGCACTTGGCCACAACCTAGCCAAAAGAGTCTATATATGGTATGCGTATTCATGATCGGAGCTATAAGGGATCTACATTCATCATGTCATCATTTGGGGGTGGCCAACCCCAATCAACTATATCCACCCACTACCCTCACCCCCACTATTTGTAACGGTAATGGTGGACCCCACTTAATATTTGTGGACCCCACTGACTATTCTTCTCTAACCCCACCGCCTATTATTCTCTAACCCCACTGACCAAGGTCACCACCGACCATATATTCCTTACCCCACTGACCATATTTTCCCAACTAACTATAATCTACCGACTACTAGAGAACCATGGCCCCTTGTGTGCTTCGCACCCAAGGCATGCCTTCGGCACCCGCTATAGTAGTTTTCATATGGGTGGCACTGAAGGCTAGCTGGTTTGTTTCAGGACCGACCTAATGAAGGCCTGCCTTTGGCAGCCGACCATATTGGCAACTACTATAGTGGGGCATGGTCAGTGGGGTTTGTTTTGGGACCAACCTGATGAAGGCCTGCCTTCAGCAGTCGACCATATTGGCAACTACTATAGCGGGTGCCAAAGGCTATCTTAGGGTAGGGGCCCTCCCACCTGGAACAACTGATTCCCCCCCACCCAATGAACCTACTATTCTAAGGGCCCACCCGATGAACCTACAATTCTAAGGGCTCCCACTTCTATAATCTATCGACTACCAGTAGCCCTACTATGGCAAAGGGGAGGGGCCTGACCCACACGCCCTACTATTCTAAGAGTCGGGTGAACCAGAAGGGCAAGTTGATCCCTCTCTCGGTCGGTCCTGAAGGGTAGGTCGATGAGGTTGGCGGGAATGGTGAAGCGCATGGTCGATGGGGTCTGGCATCTAACTTCCAGAGAAGAAACTAAGGAACTTCCTTCCGAAAAGTCAACTAGCCCATCGCCGAACAATCCAACAACTAACGACGAGAAGCGTGAGGCAATGATAAGGAGATGAGGAGCCGGGTATGGAAATCAACTACCCAGTTCAGGCTGGCCAACCCCACTGAAGGCCCATGGTGCTGCCAAAGAAAGTTATCGAACACAGGTAGGTTAGTTAACAACAACTGGGGGTGAGGATGGAGATCAGGCAGGTTAACAACTTCTTGAACTATTTTCTCACTTTCTTTAGAATGGTAGGATGCCCTTAGTCTAGCTTGCCAGGGATAATTGAATTACCCATCCTCTACTCAATCTCGATCTCCTATCCCATCCTCTAGCTATAACAACCTATTGAGGGAGAGCCTCCCAACCTCCCTTTTCTTCATTATCCCCAGCAACCTTTTCTTCATTCCCCCCGACAATCAACTAGAGTGTAGGCTAAAGTCCTTTTAGAACTTTCAGTAGTTCTAGAGCAATAGACCTTCCTTTCGACAAGATAGAAAGATAGTTATCTAGTCCGAGCATTTGACCTTTGGGTACTATTTTGTTTTATTGTCTAGGAGGTCGGTCTTGCTATTCTTCTTAGTGGGGTCCTAACTTCATGAGCTATCATTTGGAGCCTAACTCAACTACTCTCTGGTTGAATATCTCTCTAAAGTGGATAGAACTACTTTCTCCTTCTCACTCTATGAAGTCCATACCATGGGTGGGAGGCAAGATAGTGACTAGATTGTCTCTATCCAGGGTTGGCAATAGTAGGGACTTATCTGTCAATCCCAAGCTTCCAGTCCAGGGGGTTGAACAACTATAGGGTAGTGGGAATTGGACTACCTTCCATCCATCCGAGAAAATGCTTTCATTGAGTCAAGATTTATTCACCTTCTGACACTAAGACAATCAACTAGAATTATCTTCGCTTCCTCAACCAATGGTTCATCCTTCCATCCTCATGCAGCTAGATTAGTTACAATAGCTATAATAGCTAGGGCCTCCTGAACCGACTTCCATGAAAGCATGCTCAACTATCCATCCCTGGCAGGCCCTACTATTCTAATGGGAAGAATGCTTGAACTTGTCGGATAATACACCCTCGGTGGGAGTTCTAGCAGCGATGAAGACTTTGGATATTCTCTCTAGTGGTTGGACCAGATGAAGTTGCCTTCGGAGTAACTGTCACTTTCGTCGAACTCCCAGATGTTTCTCAACAATAAATCAGGGGTGAGGCCTCTACCTACTTTTCTCAGTGGGGTCCTGCCTTCCAATTAGACTAACCAAGGATTCAACTAGTTTCCTCAATGGGTTCCCCCCCACCTCCATATTCAATATCAGCAAACTAATCTCTATCTCGAGCAAACTAATTGATATCCGGAGCAAACTAATTAGCAGTTATAGCTGGAGGAAAGAACTTGTTGGTAAGAAATAAAGAATGTTAGGCCAATGAAGGCCTACCCACACCCCCTAGTAACAACTAGTGCTCCCCAATGAGGAGGACCAGATCTCCCCACTATCCTATTGTGGTGGGTGGCTAGCCTAACAAATATCATCTTGATGGATGGAAGGAGAATTCTAGATGCCGTTGGAAGCTATGGCCTTGGTTTGAATGCTAATATAATGTATGTAGTATGGAGACTAATGATAGAGGGTAGACTATACTATCTTACCTCCCATCGGGGCTTCTAATCGTCAAATTCCCCTACTATTTCTATGGGTGTTTTCCGCTATCTATCCCTCGGGCTTGCCTTCCTCCCACCCGAACCTTTATCTCCCTCCCATCCTTCCTCAGAATCCATCCTTCACTGCTGGGACTGAACACCGCTATATCTCCCACCCATCCCCTTATCCTCACCCCTGGGTTCTATTTCTCTCACCCATCCTCTAGTTGGAGTTGGAACTCAATCTCATTGCCCATAGAATTTGAGGGCCCATTCTAGACAACAACTATAGTTAGTTAGTTAGTTTCCTCCCCTCACCTTAGGTATCAAGTGATGAGTTAGGCCAACCACTAGAAAGGAATGTTGGCCCTCCCATCCTAGCCTACACCCTTGGTTTAGGCTGGAGGGAAAGTAATGCTAGCCCTCCCACCTGTAGGGCTTTCTCGATCAACTAATTTGGATTGACTAGTTGCCCTCCTTATTATAGTTATACTTCCTTCTGGTTTAACAAACTAGCATCCTCCGGTCAAAGCCAAACCATAATCAATGGATGGAGAGGAAGATCTTGGCTGGGCCATAACTTCCTATCTAGAGTGCTGAAAGGATGGATAACTAGCCTACTCCCTTAGGTTTTGCACTGGCCAATCAATCAAGCAATAGCCCTAGAGGGCCATCCCCCACCCCCGAGTGGGAGTAGCTACTCCTTGGATGATAGGATGGGGTTGCCTAAAGTTCTTTCTTTCTTTATGTATGAGCTAACTTTCAATGTCTTTCTTTGCATCCATCCATCTTCCCACCACTCCTAATGATATGGTCAAATGCAGAACTATTCTAGATCCTAGGGGAAACTATTCTAGCAGATCCCAAGGGAATCTATCTCAACTGCTCAAACTGCAACTGCCTCCCTAACTAGTTGAAGGAGTGAAAACCGGGAGTGTCAAGGATGGCCACGGTCGAAGTGGGGACAATACTATCTCGAGTTAGGCTAGCCAAGAGAAAATAATAGAGGGAATTCAAAGCAGGAGCTGATTGAACCGATAGAAACTTTGGATCAATCCTAAACCAGAACACAGCTGAGCCGGTTTAACAAACTCAACATATTTATTCTAGTTGTTACTGATGGAGCTAGTTGAACTAGTTATTGATGGAGAGTTGAACTCCAACCCAAGGAGTAGACACAGTAATACACTGGGAAAGAACAATCACCCTAAATAACTCTAGTTGGGGTTAGAAAGGGAGGAGCTAAACGAGGGAGCCAAACAATCAGGATTCTTTCTCGACAACCACCTACCTTCTGGTAAGATTTCTCTGGGCTTGCCTAACTCACTTTCTATTATCCCTCCTGGGGAAAGGGCAGTATAACAAACCATCCTGGGGGTTAGGACAGGACCTTCGGTTGGCCTAAAGAGTGAGAACTCCAGGGCCTAATTTGACTTTCTTGAACTCCCCAACCAATCCAACTTCTCAAGGTTATGGTCTTCCCTGATGGAGGGATGAACAATAATAGAACTATCCATCGGGGGCATCGAGTTCTCTAACGGTCTCTCCCTTTGTCCTCCCACACCGTGGGCCACTGGGGGTTGAGGTAGGTGGCACCCCCAGGGAGCTTTCTTTCTTTCCTTTTCTCACTTTCTTTCTCCTTGTCCTCAGAGTGGGAAAGGAGGTTGAACAATCCTTCAAGAAAGAGCGAGTTCCATTCATCCAACTATTAGCAATTTTGAGATGCTTTCATTTTTCTTGCCTCCACTTCTAAACCCTCCCATCAAGTAAGGTTATGACATTTTAGAGGGGGACCCTTGCCATCCTCTTCACCCCTGGGTGGGAAGGAGCAATACACTAGGAAAGAAAGAAAGAAACTCCCTTCCAATGAAGCCCAACAAACAAATAGGCTATAACTACTCCTCCCACCCTAGGTGGGCCTCCAACAAGAATCTACCTCCCAGGGGGCCTCCCAATGAACCCTACTATGGCAAAGGTAGGTGGGTTGGGTTCCTCCCCTTTGCCATAGTAGGGTGGCTGGTAGTCGGTAGATTATAGAAGTGGGAGGCCCCCGGAGGTAGATTCTAGTGAGTTGGGCAAATAGGCCGGTCCAACCCCATAGTTAGTTGCTTGCCTTCAGCATCGCTATAGTAGTTGCCAATATGGTCAGCTGCCTTCAGCAGGCCAACTAACTAGAATCTACTAACTACCATAGAATAGTAGGGGCCCGAGGTGGGAGGGCCCCGCAAACTAATTGAGAGGGCGGCTGGTAGGCTTATCCTAGTAGGCTGATTCATTACTCCCACCTTCTATAATCTACCTCACACCCCCTACCCTGGCCCCCTACAATTTTCCAGGGTAGGGGGGCCAGGGCTCCCACCCACTGCCATGGCATTAGCCTGCTAGCATAAGTGGGCCCTTAGAATAGTAGGGGCCTGCTAGACCTTAGAATAGTAGGGGGAGGGGTTTGTTTTGGGACCGACCAAAGGTGAGTATGGTCGGTCCCGAAGGGGCATGGTCGGTGGTGTTTTGTTGTCTACCGAAGGTAGCCGACCATATTGGCCTAAGGTCATGAAACAAACCCCACCTAAGGCTATATGGTCAATGCTGAAGGCATGCCTTGGGTGGGAGTAATGAATCAGCCTACTAGGATAAGCCTACCAGCCACCCCCCTGGGAGGAAGATTAGTTTAGGGGCCCTCCCACCTTGGGTGGGGGGAATCAATTGTTCCAGCCTATTAGAATAGTAGGGGGAGTTGACCACCCACCCCCCCTACTATTCTAAGGTCCAAGTGGTTCTCTGGTAGTTGGTAGATTCTAGTTAGTTTCCTACCGAAGGTAGCTGACCATATTGGCCTTAGGTCTCGAAACAAACCCCACCGACCTAAGGCGAATATGGTCAGTGGAGTCCGCCTTGGGTGGGAGGCCCCCTGGGAGGTAGATTCTAGTTAGTTGCCTACCGAAGGTATCCGGCCATATTGGCAGCTACTATAGCAGGTCTCGAAGGGCTGCCGAGTGGGTGGTGGGTGGGAGGGAGTTATAGGTGAGGTAGATTCTAGTTGGGAGGTCGGTATAGCTTCACTACCGACCTAAGGTGTATCAACAATAATCTATCAGGGGGGCCTCCCACTTCTATAATCTACCGCCCTACAGGGGGGCCCGGTCCCAAAGGGCAGGTGGGGTTGGTACCACCTTATTTGCCTTGCGTGGGAGGCCCCTACTCTTCTAAGGGGAGTTGCTAGCAAGCTAATTAATTAAGCCCTACTATTTGAAGGGTCATCGGTAGATTATAGAAGTGGGAGCCCCCCCCACAGGGAGGTAGATTATTGTTGTAGGCCCACCTAGGGCGGTGGGGTTTGCAAACCCCACCGACCTAAGGCGAATGGGATGGTCCCGAAGGGATGGGTGGTGGGGTCCAAAAATAGTAGTGGGTGGATATAGTTGTGAAAGGCAGTTTTGAAAAAGAGAACGATGATCTGGTATAGATACGGAAAAACTTCATCCAATTCCCAATGAGGACACTGCATCTGGCAGCTATAATTCAGGATCCGGCTCAGGCTCTTTCCTATCTATGGGAAGTGGGTTTCCCATCTCATAGGCCAATGGATCACGAACGAAAGATACTCGATCAGGTCCATGGCCTTTGTGAGATGATATTTGGAGATAGATTATTAGGCCCTTCCTTTATATAGTATGAAAAGGAGTAGTTCTTAATTAATTAGCCCGCTAGAAATATAGAGAGGGGCGGGTGCGGGGGAGTAGTGGTGGGTGGGAGGAGGAGAGGTATAGTCAATTCATTATTCTTTCTAAAAAGCATGCTATTGTTCATGAGCTTGAAAGTAAGGGCGTTTGCTCAAGAATCAGGCCTTTACTTGAGCAATAAACCTCTCCTGTTATAAAGAAGGTCAAGCTTTAGAACTTTAGGCTCTCTCCCTATCTCAAAAGGATATCCTAGAGGTCATTTTACCCAACCTTTCATCCCAACTAGAATTGGGTGGGAGTTCCATAGTATAGTTCTGGAAACTACCGCCCTATAGTTGAGAGTAGGGACCCAACACTACAGCTATAATCTCATTCCCCTCCATCCACTATCATTCCCCTCCCCCTTCTTTCTATAGTTGTGTTTATATCGGAGATGGGGGATTCTAATATTTGAGATGGGGGATTATATACACAACATGCCCCACCATAGAGGATAGGGGCCCCCCATGGCTCTCCCCCCTCATCTGCCTTGTGCCCCCTCCTATCCAAATGGTGCTGGATAGGGGGATCCCCAACTGTAACCGACATTTTCAGGGAATAGCCATGCTGTTGAGTGAGAGCCAATCAAGCTCTCATTGAGGGAGCCATTAGAAGGTTACTAGAACACCAGAAACAAAGACTACCCGAGCTAATGACAGAGGCAAAAAGACCTTCCAGCCAAGTCCCATTGATTTATCATAACGATATCATGGAAATGCTGCATGAACCCGGATATATAGGAACAGAAAGAAGATCACCTTGAGACTAGACCAGATCAAGCCCGAGATCTTCTTTAATATGGGAAGATCTAGAATAGGCAGCCAACCTCCTAGAAAGAGCAATGTACATAGACTGGGTGAGTAAGGATGCAGGTCCGTGGACCGCTCGTCAGGCCAGATAGGTGGTCATATTACACCCTTCTCAAAGCAACTATACATGACACTCTCACATCATATGGCTCTATCCTGGGGACCAAAAGATACACCTAAAGCCAGATCAAAGTCTCTCCACCCATGAAAAAACAATCCAATCGTGCAAACAAGCCGACAGTAGCCGCATACTTTTTTCGAGACTAGATTCTATATGTAACATACCCACCAGAGACAAAAATTGAGATATCAATTTGAAGCAATAGAGAGAGAGAGAGAGAGAACAAACAAAAACTGGCCTTCGCCCCCCACTCCCCCCTCTTTATAGTTCTAGTAGGATAATGAATTCAACCCGATTCTATTTGCTTTCTCACCCTATTGCCTATACCCACCCTACTTCGGGACCGACTGACCCTACTTCGGGACCTCCCACCCACCCTAGAATAGCATGTGTGGGGATGGGTGGGGGGTTAAGGGCCTCCCACCCACCCTGACCTATAATTCAGGTGGGTGGGAAACTATAGTTTCGGAAGATAAAGGTATAGGGCCCGATCATTTGTTCATAAGGATATAGCTAGCTCCAGTGCCCCTATAGATATATGGAATTCTCTCTCCTTCCCTTATCCCCCCTATAGATAGTAGGGGCCCTCATGACCAGGCTTTCCACCTCTAGCTCCTAGAGACACCAAACTTAGATTGCCCTGGCAATGGCATACTCGGTTGGGGAGAAAGCATAAAGAAACGCTGGGGTTTAGCTTATGAGATGAGGTGGACTAGGGTGGGTGGGAGGATAAGGGCAAGGACAAGTGGAGCATAAACTATCTATCCTCTGCCATGCTATCCTCCATCTGATCAGTCCCAATCCAGTATTCCGTGAAGTTGGGTGCCCTACCTTTATAGTTGGCACTGCTTGCTGTAGTAGATATACCATAAGAGAACCGGGCTGAGGTTGGAGTACCTACCTCCAAACCGTGACACCGGAAGCTCCAAAGGAGATTGTGGACTGCTACTCAAACTAGACCTAGTGGAGGAGGCTAGAGAAGAAAGCTGCTTCCACCATATGCTGTAGTCCAGGTGGGGGGACTTGAATTTCGAAGGACTAGGTGCATTCAAGCCTGCCAGGGTGATAAACACTAGAAGTAGGCAGAAGTAGCCAGACTTGATCTAAACAATGAAGGGCTTGAACCACCAAATAGGTTCCCTGGAGGAGCTACTTGAAATAAAATTGGACTAAGTTATCGCCATCAGATATAGTTGATGATGTTCCACCCTAAGTGTCACAGTTTGAAGCTGTCAAAATGGTATTTTTTTTGTTTGCCAAAGTAGCTATAGAGTTGCTCGTTCCAGGATATGAAAGTGATATTGAGTTCATACCAACAGCCTACTATCCCTCCCTCCCGGGCCCACCAAATAATGGGATGCCTAAGGTTAACACCTCCTCATGGCCAATAGCAGGGATGAATACAACCTCATGATGTGCTAGCAAGGAAAAGTTCGAAAGGCCCCTGTGCTGCCTCTCTCTATGCTACAGCCCTATATCTATAGTTGGAACTGGGAGCCATCACGACTATAGATAGTTGGTCCTATATCTATAGTTGGCTACACTGTATTGGGAATCAGGGGTTGGTTCTTCTCCTCTCCATGCTACCCTACCTCTCTACCTCTCACCAACCCCACCGTAATGAATTAGCCTGCTAGGATAAGCCTACCATAGAATAGTAGGGGACCTCCTAGGATTAATGCCACTTGCTAGAATATGAGTCCATAGAATTGTAGGGGTCAGCCTGCTAGAGGTTGGCCCCCCAACCCAGACGGGAGGGAATCAGCCATGGAAGCCCTACCCCTTCGGGACCGACCCATTCACCAACTCACTCTAATCTAAGGACTACCAGCCGGCCCCCCCCCGACCCCCCATTCTAATTGAAGATTAGTTGAGGGGTAATTGAAGATCAGTTGAGGGGCTCGACCCACCTGCCTTTGCCATAGTATGGTTCATCGGGAGGCCCCCCCGGGTGTGAAGCGTAAGGGGCTGTCGGGCCCTAAGATAGCCTTCGGCCAAACCCCACCCGCTATAGTAGTTGCCAATATGGTTGACTGCCAAAGGCATGCCCAAAGAATTGGCCCCCCCCGGGAGGTAGATTATAGAAGTGGGAGGCCCAAGTAGATTTTACTTGAGTTGTCTGCCTTTGGTACGGCCCCCCTACCCCCTACTATTCTAATGGGGTAGATTGTATTCTCTTTCTCACCCTATTGCCTATACCCATTGACTCCTAAGGCGAGTATGGTCGGTCCCGAAGGGGCATGGTCAGCTACTGAAGGCATGCAACTACTATAGCAGGTGTTGAAGGCTATCTTAGGGTAGGTGGGTGGCCTCGGTAGATTCTAGTTAGTTGGCCTCCCAAGGCATGCCTTCGACAAGGTCCCCCCTACCCCCTACTATTCTGCTGGGGTAGATTCTATTCACTTTCTCACCCTATTGCCTATACCCACCCAAGGCACCCCGGGAGCCATAGTAGGGTGGGGCCAGTGGGGTTTGTGGCCCCTTTGCCATAGTAGGGGGGTCGGCTACCGAAGGCATGCAACTAACTGTGGGGTTGGTCCCCGAGCGGGGTTGGACCAAGCCATTCATCTTAAAGTGGGGATTATAGTTCCTCGAGAGGCAAGACAGTTTGTTTTATCCTAGCTAGTTGAGCATACTTTCATTGAGTCAAGATCTATTCACCTTCCTCAAAAAAATGGGGGCTCGAGACTAGCCTTCACTGAACACCTACTATATCTCCCACAATTCATCTAACCTCCCTATATCTCCCACAATTCATCTAATCGGACCGATGGGTGTTCTCGATCTCGTTGAGGGCTCTAAAGATTTCTCCCTGATTAGATGTTGAGGGCGGCTAACTTGAACTTACCTTAACTATAATTAGTTAGGCAACTAGGGGTGAGGGATTAATATCCATCCAACCAACTGAGGCCTCCATCCTTTCCATCAGGTGGTAGTTTTCCTTCCTTCCCCCACCCAGTATTCTCAACACCTAAACCCAACCCTTCTGAACAATGTAGATTGAACCTTCCTTTTAGACATTGGGTCCTTCCTTCTAGGAGGTAATGAACTAGTCCCCCTATAGGCTGAGGTAATGAACTAACAATGAATTCTCCTCATTAATTCAGCTAGGGCTCCAGTCAAGTTAGGCAATTATTGGAATTCTCTCCCTGCTTCCATCCAGACTAATTATCTCCTTTGGCATTTGCCCCTCTGTTCGTGACATGAATATGCTGATTGAACCTAAGGCCCCGTAGGGGGTTTGGTAAAAAAGTGAGAATTCAACTAGTTGGAAACCTCCCTTCCTTCCTCCCTCCCCAACGTGAGCTCTCTATCCATCCACCCGCCCATAGAAAGAGTGTTTGGCCAGAAAAATCAATATCCCTTGGCATCACCCCTTCCATCTAGTTCTTCAACCTCATTAACTCATTCTAGCTAATATTTAAATTAAGCACTCCCGCAGTTAACCCAACATCCTGAACCGGGGGTGCCATCAACCTGGAATACAAAGGGTAATGCTTTGTTACTATCATCGAAACTTCCTGCTGATTGAACATTCCTTCTAGTCGAGCTTATTCAATGACTGGGGGTTAAGGCTAGCCCACGATCCGAAGAAAGTTCTCCTTGCCTCTCATCTTTCAATGCAGTTGGGCTTCCTTACAGTTCAATGAAATAGCTAGTCCAGTCCTCCCAACTATCTCTCCCCACCCAGGGGTGGGTGGGAGGAGATAGGGCTATAGCCCACCCCTTTAGTTGTGGGGAGGGGCATGTTACGTATAGAATCTGGTTCTACTGCCATTAACTCAATTATAGCCAAGATCGATTCTTGAATAATTAGGCGGCATTAATCCCACCCACCTGATTATTGTAGAGATATAGGGAAGTTCTAGATATAGGTCCGCATCGGGGTATGGACTCGACTTCCTCAGTTGGATAAATGACCTTTCGTCGGGCACCAACCATATATAGCACGGTTAGACTATGGAGTAGAGGATCGACCCTACTCCATGTAACTGCTGGAAGTGGGAGTAGAATGGTAGGTGGGTTGGGGTTTAGTCTGGACTATAGATAAAGAGTAGGTTGGTTCCAGCCCTATCTTGGATGGATGGTTTGTGCCTACTGTATTCTATCGGGGGGATTTAGGAGATCGATCTGATGACCGACTAGACTGAAGGGTGACTACATACTTCAGCTTCAGTTCTTCATCTGGGACTCAACCGACTATCTATAGCTCTAGCTCCTCTGGGTACTCGACCAACTAGACTAAAGGGCGACTACATACTATCACCATCTATATATGAGAGTATGGGGTGTCGATGAACTATTTACTATATATAGCTCAGTTGGTCCTGAGCCTAGCCAAATATCCATAGTCTTATCCCAATCCAGCTGGTCCCAGTATATCTAATTTCATAGCCCATTCTAGATTGATTCGGTTGGGCCCTCGGCCTAGTGGCTTCCTCGACCCCATAGAATCTATATGGAGTAGGATCGGCTGATGTCCACCCCATATCCATATATAGGTGAGTCCCGAGTCTATATAGCCTAGTCGCCCAATGCAGGGTGGGAGAGAATTGAATGGTGGAGAGAAAGAAAGAGTATCATTTCATTTCATGGAGAGTGGAGTGTCGATTGAATTAATTCCTGATGTTTTACTTCCTCGCACCCACCCCCACTCCCACTATAATGGTTGACCTTAGAGCAGATGGTAGGTGGGGATGGCACATAATTCATATAGAGTAGAGTATAGTAGGCCATTGGTTCCTCCCCAACCCAGCTATATGGAGTAGGAGTAGGAGTAGGCTGTCACCATATAGCCAGTCATGCCCCGACTGAGCCATGGAACCAGGTGGGGGGGGGAATTCTAGTCTAGCTATTGAACCCTTAAATCCGAAGGCGGTAGATTTTTATTATATGGGTGGGCATCTCAAGTGAACCTTATGATGGGGATGAGGCACCAACTATATATAAGGGACTCCTAAGGCAGAAGCAGAGGTGGTAGATGGTTGGGAGGGTGAGGGGAGGCCCAGAGAGATCTATAGGGGAGGGGAGGCATCCTCTCGTGTTGTTCAATCCCTAGAGGCCCTCTCACCCTCTATGTAGATAACTAAACTAACTCCAGTATGGATAGCTCAAGCTTCTCAAGCGGTCGGATGAACAATGACTATATAATATACACCTGTACCTGTAGTTGCTTGAGTGCTCGACCTAGCCCTGGCCCAGCCCTTTACGTCTCATCTCAATGGGGCACCATGTAGAAATACCAGTAGGCCTATCTAATCTGAATATGGTTGGGTCAGTCAGACTCTTGACCGAGACTATATCCATATGGCCACCCTCTCCCTACTGACTTCCCTCTCCCTACCAGCTTACTGAGCCTATCTACATATGGGCCTTTCGCCAACTCCCTAGATGGAAATGGAGAGAACCATTTTGCTCCTATCTATTAGTGGTGAACTCTATTATGGGGTAGTATTCTCTTCCACCCAACCGAAACAATTCTAATTCCCCCCCCCACCCCACTAGAATTCCCTCCCAACTATAGTAGCTCCACCCCCCACTCCGTCTCAAATTCTCGATAGGCGTGACACAGCTAATTCCCGATAGGAGTGGCATGGTCACGCTATCTCCTCCCACCCACCCCTAGGTGGAGAGATGTAGTATAGGGATGGCACTCAAATTCCCTCTCAATTATAGTAGCTCCACCCCCCCACCCTGGGGAAATAGAAGTAACGAAGGAGAAGCAATGAAGTAATGGCAAATAGTTGTTTGGGAACTACCTCTCGCCACCCCTATAATCCTCTCCCACCCAGGAGATTCTAGTGGTGGGAATTTGAGTTGGTATATATGCCATTGGGCCTATATCGGGTGGGAGGGAATTATAGATCCTAGACAAATTCATCCTCCCACACCAACCCCATCCCCTACTATTATAAGCTGCTAGCTTATTCTAGTGGGCTGATTAATTGACTAATTAATTCAACCCCTACTCTAGAAAAGGCGGGTTGGTCGGGTGGGGGGGAATCATAGTTCTAACCCATTAGAATAGTAGGGGGAGTTAACCACCCACCCGCCCTACCCTTCGGGACTGACCCATTCATTTTTTCGCTTTCTCACCCTATTGCCTATACCCACCCATGACCCCTTAGAATAGTAGGGTGGTCAGTCCCAAAATAAACCCCACCCGCTATAGTAGTTACCAATATGGTCGGCTACCGAAGGCATGCCTTGGGTGGGAAGCCCCCTATGATCTCCCCCCAACCACCCCTTCATCCCATTCATCCTTGGTTTTCCTACCTTTGATAGTCGACCAACCCCACCAACCATACTCGCCTTAGGTTGGTCCCCAAAAAAACCCCACCGACCTACCCTTCAGGACCGACCCCCCTACTATGGCAAAGGGGCCTTTGGGTCGGTCCCAGAACAAACCCACCTACTAAGAGGTAGATTCTAGAAGGTGGGAGGCCCCCCCCACCCCCCCCCCCGCTGTCTATAGTTCAAGTAGGCTAATGAATTGACGAGGTAGATTCTAGTGAGTTGGCCTGGGTCAGTCTCGAAGCAGGGCAGGTGGGTGGAAATAAAGTTGTCCCGAAGGGCATGGTCGATGGGGTTGGGGTTTACGCAACCAACCTGAGGCGAATAGGTCAATGGTAGATCCTGGGTGGTGGCGGAGCCTCGGTTGGTGGGGTCCGCCCAACCCCATCGACCTATGGGCTTTGGATGGTGGGATCCACCTTATGTAGTAGTGGGAGATAGTAGGGGCTGGTGGGGGGGAATCATAGGGTCCCCTGGTTCGATGTCAAAAACAAAGAATCCTTAAACATTAATGAATGGGTGGGGAATTGTTGTGGGATGAATAGCGAGCGACTAGGCTTTATAAGTGAACTCGGCTCACCGGGGTGGGGGGGCTATATTGGGGGGTAGCAGATGTGGGTTGTTTGCTTGGGATACTGCCGATTGAGATAGTTCTCTCTACCTGGGCCGGAGTGCCCCACCCAAGACCCCACCACCCAGGGTGGGAGGGAATCATAGTTCATGGACCATACCTAGGACCCCATTGACCATACCCATCAACATCATCAACCAAAGGAATATATGGTTGGTGGGGTTGGGGCCTTTGGTGGGGTTGGCCAATGCAGGGTGGGTGGATATAGCCATTTCCCCCCCCACCCAAGAATTACCTACTATAGTTGGGGGTTATGCATAGGCCCTACTATCTAACCGGGGGGAACTATGAAATAGGGGGGCCATCATTGGAACACACACACATCTATGGGTATGGGAGAGGTGAGATTCAGACATACATAGAAAACCTCCAATAGATTTATAGTTTGTCGCTTTAAACCACTCAACCACTCTCCCCCAGCAAAGCTTTAAAGCACTTAGCCACTCTCCCCTAGCACCTATCTAGAGTAGGGGCTCGCGGGAAAAAGGAAATTGAAGCCGGCAGCAGTCGGGTGGCTAGTGAGTTCATTATCGCTCACTGGTTATGCAGAAATACCATTTGTGCCCGCTAATCGAACCGTCCAGAAGTGGGACTTTGTTCCAGAAATTTTTCATCTCATGTTACCAAGATTAGGTAGTTCACCTTATATACGTGATACAATCCCTCAGAAGCAATAGCAAACCCATACTTGGGAGTGCAACAAACCTTGTTTGAGCTGGTGAACCCGAAACAACTAGCAAACAGAGAGTCCATCTCTATTTGTGCAAGCCCTGGGTTGTTGGAGGGAACTTAATAAAATTATTGGCTTAGTCAAGCTTAATTCCCCCCCACCAACTCCTTAGAATAGTAGGGGCCTCCCACCATCCGTTGGCCCCAACCCCACCGGGGCTTCACCCACCTCTCACCCCACCGTAAGACAAATATGGCTGGTGCCAAAGGCTCCCAACTATGATTCCCACCCAATCTGAAAACCCCTAGTAGTCCCCCCACCTGATGAACCTATTAATATGAAGGGCCTACTATTTTAAGGGCCTACTATTCTAAGGGTCTACTATTCTAAGGGCCCAGGTGGGAATGGCTAGTGGAGGTAGATTCCAACTCACTAGAATCTATCGACTACCAGAGAACCACTTGCACACTTAGAATAGTAGGGGGGTGGGTGGTCAACTCCCCCTACTATTCTAATGGGCTAGAATGGCTGATTCCCCCCCACCCAATGAACCTATTATTATGAAGGGCCTACTATTCTAAGGGCCTATGGGCCCACCCGCCTTTGCCATAGTAGGGGCTCCCACTTCTATAATCTACCTCTAAGCAGTGGGGTCCAGGTTAGTCCAACCCCATCGATGAACCCATTCATCTTAGGGAAAAAGAGCGTAAGTGCTAGGGTGGTCGTGAAGTGCTAGGCCAGTCGCGGTTAAAAGCATAAGGCGTTGTTTCTTTGTAGGGCAGTTAGAAGCGCATGGATTGTGGGGTAAGGCACATATGGTTGGTGATGTAGCCATAGGTTGGTGGGGTCCAACTGACCCCACCATCCAAAAGGCAGACCCCACCAAATGCGGGTATGCTCGGTGGGGTTGGGGCCTTTAGGTTAGTGGGGTGTGCCGGTGGTGGCGTTGGTCTTGCTTCCCACCCACCCATTATCCTATATCCTCCCACTAGGGCTTCACCCACCACCCGAGAAAACCTAAGGCCCTGCCTATCTCCCACGAATAGAATCTACCTCCTTCTTCTAGCAAACTAATTAATGAAGGGGGCCCGATGGGGTATATTCCTTATCTCTATATCCTCCCACAAATAGAATCTACCTCCACTAGAGTTCCCACCCACCCGGTGATGGAGCCTCGGTCGGTGGGGTTGTAGACCCCATGGGCGATCCCAACCGCACCGGGGGGGTGGGAGATTATGGGGGCCCTTAGTCGCTCCCACCCACCATAACTAATATTTGCAGACCCCACCGGGCATTCCCTTTGGGATTGGATATTAATTAGCCTACTAGAATAAGGTGGGTCAGGAATTCTAGTCGGGCCTTTTAGGACCAACCCATTCGCCCAACTCTATAGCCTCCCAAGGTGAATATGGTTGGTGGGGTTGGTCCCTTGGGAGGCCCCCCCTACAAGGAGGTATATTATTGTTGATACACCTCAGGTCGGTCCAACCCGGGGACCAACCCCACCGACCACCCTACTATTCTAAGGGGCCTTGGGAGGCCAATATGGTTGCCTGCCTTTGGCAACTGACCATATTGCAAACTACTATAGCAGGTGCCGAAGGCTGTCTAAGGGATGGTCGGTGGATAAGGCCTGCCTTCGACAGCCGACCATATTGGCCTTACGTCATGAAGCACTGGATGGTGGGGTTGCTACACTTGGGGTGGCCTAGGGCAACCTGGGGGCCTTCATCCTATCGCACTTTATTTCATTCCATGAAATAAACCCTGCCCTAGTACAACTAGAAAGGCGTGGGGTGCCCGAAACTAGAATTTGCTAGGGTTCTAGCTGACCCCCTATAAAGAAATGGCTAGAACCCTAGGGCCCCTACTATTCTATGGGAGGGAGTCATAGATTCTAGTTAGTTAGTTAGTTATAGTAGGGCCATCCATTATATATGTGATATGACACACTATAGAAAGAAAGGGGTTGGTTGTATCACTCATGATGACTGGTTGTATCACGTATATAATAGAATATATGGTATGGTGGATGGTGGTAGATGGTGGAATCACTATCTATGGTATGGCATCACTCTTTCTTGGCAGTGAGCCCCTATCTATATCTCTGGTCACCCGAACTAGAATTTGCTGGGGTTTGGCTAGACCCTTGGAAGAGAAATGTCTACAACCCCAGGGCCCCTACTATTCTATGGGCTGGGAATTCTAGCTATAGTGCCGAGAACTTGAGCCCCCCACCCATCCCCACACACAGGACCCTACCCTACCTATAGAGTACTAGTAATCATTTGGTCGCGGGGCCTAGACGGATAATGAATAATGAGTAATGATTGAATAATAGGTACTCCCCAATGCTGTAGAGTGAGGAAGAGTTTGTGAGCCATGTAATAGGTGACCATCTTGCATGGTTTGGAGGGCACTTGAGCCATAGCGTGTTGACCCCCTATCCAATTCTCGGGCCAATCCCCCTTCGGTACCACCCAAAAATGAGATTCTCACCGAATCTAAGTTTGCTGCTTCAACCATTACCAAACTAATACCCATTCTATTTAGTACTTTAGGTGCTTTCATGGCGTATCATGTCAATCTCATAGTGGATTGATTCCAATGAGCCTTTCAAACTAGTACTTCTGGTAATCAACTCTATTGCTCTTTAAATAAACGTTGGTTCCCCGATCAAGTCTTAATGACTTCATAGTCAGATCATTCCCGTGTTGTGGATACGAAGTCTCATTCAAAGCCTCAAAAAAAGGTGTTATTGAGATATTGCACCCTTATGGCATTTCATACACATTCCGACAATTGGCCAACTGAATGACTTAACTTCAAAGTGGATTCGTCATGCAAGGAGTGTGTTACAACCCATGGATGCCTACCCCCTATTGAGCCCTACCCTTTATCGAGGTAGGGCTTGGTGGGGGGGTGGCTCCTCCATTGTGGGTAAATGGTAAACCTGACTCTACGAACCTTTGGCCGGTGGTAGTGGGGGCGTTAAGACCAGAGCTTTCTAGTAGTGCCAGCATGCAAGCAGGAATGCAAGTGAATGAATCCCCCTCTTTCCACGAGGTTGGATAGACCCTCACCTTCCTTCGTCAGGTGAGTGTTTTCCTTAAAGAGCAGCTATCTAGCGAGAGTCCCTATGGTAGTATGCCAGTCCCTATAGATGAGGGGACAATCATCGCGGGCACAGGTAACCCTCTACCATCCCATTGCATTCTATTCCCTCTTCCATACTGGGCCCCGAGTGATGCCCAACTATAGATATAGGGCCCTTTCCTCTATAGTGGGGGGTGGGGCTAGTTAGATTACAAGACCTTTCTCAACCCCACCACCCTACAAAGGTAGCCCCCACCGATTCTAGGGGGTGGGAGGATATAGGGATGGCACCAACCCCACTGACCAAGGCATTCGCCACCACTCATAAGGCATATAGGGTGGTGGGCGGAGTCACCGGTTCATTATTCCTTAGGGTCAAGGGGCCACCAAGAAACCCACCATCCAGGGCTTCATCCACCACAAACTCCACCAGCCCTTAGAATGTAGGGGGAGATGACCACCCACCTGAATCATAGTGGTTCTCTGGTAGTCAAGCCCTTCAAGACCAACCCATTCGCCTTTTCGTGGGAGGGAATCACCTTAGAATAGTAGGGGGGGTAGATGAATTAGGAATAATAGTTGTAGGGGGGGTAGATGAATTGGATGTAGGGATAGGCCTTGGGTGGGAGGCCTGGTAGATTATTGTTGAGTTGCTTCTAACTGCCTAGCTATTCCTTATAGGGTGGTGGTGGAGCCTCGATCGATGGGTAAAGCCTACCTTCGGTAGCTGACCATATTGGCCTTAGGTCCTGAAGGGCGGGTCGGAGGAAAATAAAGAAGGCCAAGGGCATCATCATCATTCCATTCTATATCTCACTTGGATCTTTCGTTTCGTCAATCCATAGTCCAGGGAGCGTAATTGCCAGAGCACGAGGGATATAATGGATAGTAATGATTTTAGCAGGAGCAGCTGGACTACTATAGCAAGTAGCCTTTCCAAGTGAGCCCCTAGGATCTCCTGTAAACCTCCCCATGATGTGGTAGAGGGGGGATATTGGGGGAAGCAGTGAGTGGAGATTCCCCTGTAGAGAGCCGGATGAGGGGGGACCTTCATGTCCGGTCCAGAGGGTGGGGATATCCCGACCCTACTATCACTATGCCTTTGTAATGCCACTTGGTTTAACTCTCCCTGCGAATTTTTTGCATATGTGGGATCTTCTATCCCCTTGGGTAGATAATTGATCGTCTTTCATTTTGATAGTGAGTAGTTTCTCCCCATAGGAACCGGGTAGAGTATATAAAGCATTTCTCACCCTCGGCTGCCCCTATTCTGAAGTAGTTTGGTTTGTGCTCCTTCCTCTCCCTGATCTTCTCGAGTTTCAATTGGCACTGAAGCCTTATAGATAGTAGGGGGTGGGCTTGGAAGTGGCCCTGCCACATAGCTTGATCTGAATGGATTGGGATTTGCCACTCTTTAGCAGCAAGAATGGCATTAGAAGAGGGCTAGGAACTTTGCTTTTTGGGTTCACTCTAACTCTGAAACATTTTCCTAGAACAAGGCTTCTACACGAGCCCTATCTATATCTAGGGCATGCACTGGCCATTAATGAGGAAACCAAGCTTTCTATTCCCATTTCCAGGCCAACATCCATTCATCGGTTCTAGGTTATGAAGCAACCACACCATGATCGGTGAAACCATAGTTCTCTGCTACTAGTAGAGCGAATAATCTTAACCTAAAGACCAACCCCACCACCCAGGGTAGGTATGGTCAGTGGGGGCGACCTCGGGTGGGAGGCCCTTAGCCCCCCACCCATCCCCACACATAATGCATCAATTGGTTTGATGAAAACTTCAAGATTCATTGGGCATATTCTCTATCCATGCCTACCAGAACAGTCTAGACTATTCTAGCCATTAGAGGTGGACTTGTAGAGGTGGCAATGAGAGTGCCAGCCAATTCTCAAAGTGGATTTGCTACCAAAATCTATAGATGATAGGCCTCGTATCCCCAGGCACCCCCCACTATATATATAGGGCCCTCTCCTTAAAGGCTTGCTCATCTCTATCGGTGCACTAGTGCCAAGAGTGCATCATATCCAAATCAATCGGCTTAGGTGTTGGAAATACTATCTATAGGGGACCGCTCTTTACCTACTAGCCTAGGGGCTCGAATAGAACAACATAGCCCTCCACTACTCATGTCAGGGAATGGCTAGTAGAGAGAGCCGACTTTCTCGAATTCAAATATTTATTTGGGGTTGAACGTTCTCAACTATCTCATTAGCTAGAATCTCCCTCCCACCCACCAACCCCACCACCTAGGGTGGGAGGGAATCATAGTTCACCGACCATACCTAGGACCCCACTGACCAAAGGAGAGCAGACCCCATCGACCAAGGAATTTTCTACCACCTGTATTTTCCTTTAGTAGGTGGGTGAAGCCTTGGTGGGGTCGGGAAAACTACACCTGCTATAGTAGTTGCCAATATGGTCGGCTGCCGAAGGTAGGTCTTACCCACCGACCAAGGGATCCACCACCACAAACCCCACCGACTTGCCCCATTATAGTAGTTGACCAACTCCCCTACTATTCTAAGGGGCCTTTGGGTTGGTCCTGAAACAAAGCCCACCCGCTATAGTAGTTGCCATTATGGTCGACTGTGGAAGGTATGCCTTGGGTGGGAGGTGGGTGGGAGGGAGTTATAGGTGAGGTAGATTATTGTTGAGTTGCTCTACCACCACCCGTAAAGTAACCTAACCCCACTGACCTGAGGCCCCTTAGAATAGTAGGGGGGTGGTCCAACCCCGGGGGGCATGGGAGGCTATATAGTTTCCTGCCTTCAGCAGCCGACCATATTGGCAACTACTATAGCGGTTGCCGAAGGCTACCAACTAACTTGGGCAGGGCAGGCCGGTGCGAAGTGCAGGTTCATCGGTGGGCTTCACCCTAGATGGTGGGGTTAGCCTCAGGTGGGGGGAGCTAGGGATCCAGTGGTCTTTCTCAATGCAGTGACGATTAGAAAAGCCCCGCCCCTATTTATTAGGCCTGCACCCCCTAAAGGCAAACTTTCTCCCATATTGCTTCAATCCCACACCAAGACGTATTTCTGCTATAATCCAAAGTACTACAGCAACTACTACAATGGACCCCACCGACCAAAGGAGAGCATGGGTGGTGGGGTTGGCAATTTTTTGAAGTATGAGGCGAAATCAGATAGACCCCGAGGCTGATCCTCCATTTCCATAGGATATTTTTCATTCTTAGTTCCAAGATTCTATTTCCATGCAAGAAGTGGGGGGCCCCTACTATTCTATGGCTAGTGGTGGGTGGGAGGCCCCCTCGGGAGGTAGATTATTGTTGGTAATGGGGCTAGGAGAGGACAATGATTTACAGGTCGCAGCCCCGTAGGGCACAATATTGTTTATCATCCATTCAGAAAAAAGATTTATTCTACTTTGACGCCCAGTATTTATCCGATGCTATGGATATATAGTTCCAAGAGTACAAAGAAGAGAGGATGTTAAGATTCATTTTCCTTTTGCCCCATTTCCCCCCCCACTATCTATAGGGCTCCCAAGAGTTTCCAAAGTTCAAGGTTATGAGTAATTAGGAGCAAATAGTCCAGATGTGGGTCAACCACTTCAGGCCCCCAGAGGTAGTCACAAATTATGATGTGACCGCCCATTTTTTTCCACAAAATTTGTTCGGGAATATCTGAATTATAGACATCATCCTAGACTCACCACATGGGCTAGGAATATCATATAGCCTGAGAATGAGAAGTCGTGGGTTGGTATTTTGGAAAAGATTGCACCTATATTGGGATTAATGGAAACCCCCATATGATTGGCCGACACGAGTTTCAGACCGCCTATTTTTTTCTTCTTGAATTTGTTAGACAGCTAGTGTCAGTCGGGTGCCATGGAAAGGGAAAGAAGGGACTTTGATGAGTCCCATATCAGGCAAAGGATTTCCTTTACACCACTCACCTAGTAGGCACGACCTGACTTTAGTCTGTTGGTTTTTCATCGAGACCAGCTAGACTGATCCTGATGGTTTTGACTAAGGAAAGATATCTCCCATTAGAGGGACGAGAAGAAAGGAGAAAACAAGAAAGTTCCACCAGGGTGGGATGAACTATGTGAAAAGAGGAGACCTCTGACTCCTCTGATGGGAAAGAAGACCAAGAGGAGGCTCTAAAGACAAGGAGTCCTTACAGCGTCAGATGAAGAGGAATAAAATGACTCCCAAGCCCCGGGTGGGGAAATATTGGCAGTAGCACCCCCCACTTCTATATTGGACATCTGTACCTTCATCTCGAGAAATGGATCCGATCGGTATAGAGGTGGGGAAGGAGGAAACAACAATGTCAGATAATGGAGAAGGAGAGGAGATAGAGACCAATATAGAGACTAAGCTCAGCAAAGGGACAACAAGCCAGGAAAATGTGATAGGCCAAGAAGAGTAGTTGCGAGGTGCCAACGAACAACAGGCACAATCCATTGACAAGTTTGTCGACTCTCTTCTCACCCCAACTATAGACTCCTAACCAATCGATTGTCCCAGATCCCATTGTGACTTCAGAAGTTAGGTAAGGAGGGGAATTCGAGTCTCTATTCAATCTACCGCACCTCGAAGAACACATTAATTTATTAATCAAAAATGCCATAAGGTCTTTTGCAGAATGCTTGGTTCATGTTGGAGAATCATTGGGTCATGCACCCAAATATTTATAGTCTATTCCTGTTTTTTCAGCACCTCCCCTAATGTTGTTACTAGTTCCACTCACATCACTTAGTCTATTCCTATGGTGTCCCAACTATCCATTACTGTAACTCCTCCCACTATAAATACCATTATTGTATCTGAAGCAATTGTTTCCACTGTCATTCCATCGGCACCATCACATGATGATCAACCTGAGAGCTTATCGACCTAATTTCATTCATGAATTAATATATCCCAGGGTTACATGGTAGCTCAGAAAATGGGGTATCATTATAAAGGGCTTGGAAAGAATGAGCAGAGAGGGGTTAACATCATTGAACCAGCAATGCTAGGAAAAAGAGAAAGGGGGGGTCTTAACTGAAAAAGAGAAGGCAGCGTGATAAACACTTTCTTTCGTGAGATATAGATAAGGAAAAACCACACCGCCTTGAGGCGGACCCCACCTAAGGCGGGCCCCAACCCCACCAGAGCTTCGCTCACTGACCATATGTGCCTTACCCACCGACCATACTCACCCAACTAACTAGAATCGAGACCTCCCACTTCTAGAATCTACCTCCACTAGAGTTCCCACCCGCTATAGTAGTTCATGCCTTCGGTAGCTAGAGGGAAATTACTATAGTGGGTGGGGTTGAATGGCCCCTTAGAATAGTAGGGGCTTCCTAGCATAAGTGTGGTTGGGGGAAACTACTATAGTGGGCGGGGTTGACCCGCGAACCCCAATAACCCACCGACCATATATGCCTTACCCACTGACCAGGGCTTCGCCTAAATTCTGCCCTAGCTTCACCATTTCCTGAGAAAACCTAAGGCCCCACCTATCTCCCACAAATAGAATCTACCTCCTTCTTCTAGCAGGCTAATTAATGAACGGGGCCCAGTGGGGTTAGGTGAATAGGTCGGTCCTGAAGGGCATGGTCGGTAGCGAACCTCGGGTGGTGGCGAAGCCTCGGTCGGTGGGGTTGGTGCCAATGGATGGTGGGGTCGGCCTTGGGATAGTTTTTGTTGGGTGGGAACTATAGTTCAAGTTCTTCATCGGTGAAGCCATTGAATCCACCATTCAAAACCTGTGTGGGGATGGAACTAGAATTCCCTCCCACCCATAGTTCCAGGTGGGGGGGGAATTCTAGTTGTAATAGTTGGATTAGGGCCCCAACCTAAGGACATTGGCCATATCTGAACTAGCTAGAATCCCCTCCCACATCAAGAGCACCACATCATCTATTATATATGTCATAGAAGTCATATCAGTCATCCGTCGTATCATTATATAATGGATGGATGATGGCTGATGCATGATGGATGTGCCTATAGATTGGCGACCCCCACCCGGGTGCCGACGAGACTCTATATTAGATAGGGAGCTACTCGAGAGAGTTTAGATAGATAGTGGGGGAATAGATCTAGATAGGGTCAATCAATTGAGTGCCCCCACCCCATGTATATCTAGATAGGGTAGATGGATGGATAGATAGGGCTAGACATCTCCAACACCAACTATCCCCTATTGCCTCCCTTCCCCCCGGGGGCTCTACTCGGGAGGCCAAGAGCATAGATAAGAGTTCAGATAGGGGTGAACTAGATGGATAGGGCACTGACCCCTGAACTATCCATCTGGGAAAGGAGGATGAGGTATGTCAACAACCCGTTCCCTTAAATCGTTCAAGGCATAGGGGTTCGAGTTATGCATGCTCGAGATAGAGTCTCTGGTAGAGCATCCAGTCTGAACTAGTAATAGTCTCCTTCAGCATCCTTTAGTCTGAGAATGAAGAGTCCATGATCAGATTAGATAGGGCCCTCATCTATGGATAGGGGTCACCATAGTTTGGATCAAAGTTCAAAGGGAGCACTATAACTGAACTAGAGCCTAGAGCCTAGAGCTTGAACGCCGCCCTCCACCCGAAACTCTATCTATAGGGTCCTAAGTCTATCTAGGATTCTCCTTTCGAGTGCTACACCTATATCTATCTCTATATGGGCCAACCTAATCTAGGGCTGGGGAGGCCCTGAACTTTCTATATGGGGACTAGGAATTTCTCCCAAGCCCAACAACAACATCTATAGGGAGGGGGAGGGGAGGCCAAGGCCGAGGCCTAGGGGGAGGAGCACCTCTAGGCTATTGACCAATGACCCTGAATGAATGATTTATAAGTGCCCAAATCTGATCTAATCTCTATAGATGGGGATGGGGTTGGCCAAAAGAACTAAACTAGTTAAGGGGTGCACTAGTGTGATCGGTTGATCCACCCATCTCCACTACTATAGAGAGTGAGGAGGTTGGGGAAGCATTGTTACCTAGCCCTCACTAGCCTTCTTGAGCTAGAGATGACTAGATGGCACTAGAGAGGAGAGATTCCTTCATCTTTCAAGAGAGACCAGATGGAAAAGATGCCTTCATCGACTAGTTAGGCTACCTTTAGCCAACTATATCCACCCAATGCACCAGAACGAATGTGCTCTTAGAATAGTAGGGGCCCACCCACCAACAACTATTCAAACCGGGTGGGCAATGGGAGTTTGAGTTGGTGGGTGGGGGGAGATAGAAGGGGCCGGGTGGGGGGGACTATAGATAGGGTGCCCCCCCCACCCCCCATTAGAATTGTATATTAGTTGGATAACCCCCCACTGAACTAGAATCCCCACCCAAGGCAACTACACCCACTATAGTAGTTGCCCCTTAGAATAGTAGGGGGGTCGGCTGCCAAAGGCAAGCCTTACCCATTGACCATACCCATTCTTAGAATAGTGGGGTTGGAGGAACTATGATTCCAAAGAAACCACTTGAAAGCTATATAGTGGGCCCCTACTATTTGAAGGGGTCATTGGTTTGGGGGTATAGTTTCCCAAGGCAAATAGGGCAGGTGGGGTTGGTCCCGAATTAGAGTGGTGGGTGGGAGAACCTTAGCCCCCCACCCATCCCCACACACATTTCCCCATGCACAGAGAAGATAAGACATCCCATAGTTGCAAAAACTACCTGATCCTACATGAGCCCGCACCCTATAGATAGTCAAGCACCTCCCACCTTTCACGCCTTCCCGATCCGAACCGAACTAAGACAATTCATTCCACCGAATTCCAAATCCATTGAGTGAGGCTCACACACTGTGAAAATCTTATTGGGAATATATAACAAGCACTCTCTGAACCATGCATGGAACCCCTTCCACCCGTACCCCATGGAACGACATTCCAAAACAAAACATTCAATTCAATCGCAGGCTCTCAATCCCCTGAGAAAGGGAGAGCCTATAGATCTATATGGGGGCTTGACCACCCCTTTTTCCCTAGTCGTCATGGTAGAGAACGTGAAGCTTATCCTATATTGTCGCTATTCCGACTCCCAACCCCATATATATAAGAGGAATTCTTACCGGGATTGGGGTCTCCCACCTCGGTCGAGGGTGGCTATGGCTATCTATATACCACATCTAGAGAGAGGGGGGGTTGGGCAACCCCTATAGAGATAGGGGGTCAGCCCTCTTTCTGTAGACATTACAACAACTAAGAGAATCGAGCTTCTCAATATATAGATAGGGGCCAACCCTTCTCTATTTTAGAGAAGAACCTATCTCTATCTCGATCAATAGGGTGCATTGGAGAATAGTCCACCATATTCATATTCGTTGGTTCATGATTCAACTATAACAGATGAATGGGAGCATTGTTTAGAGTGTGAATGGTCTGATTCTTGGGGAGGAGGATGAATGGGCATATGGGAAGGGGGCCTATTAATCTAGGGGGTGGCTAGATATCCATTTTGGGTCTATATCATTCACCCTGTGGGTTCCCATTCATCGATATAGGGGGTAGGGGCAGCTCAAGACTTCTGCAACTTTTTGATACCCTACCATTCCCCCCACCCTAGGCACTCCCATCTCCTTTCTCTTGTTCTAGGGCAGAACCGGGTGCACTATCATCATAGGAAGAGGGAACAACTAGAACTATAGAAAATCTATATAGATATGGCAATCGGTCGGGAGACATAGAATTCCAAGGTAGCTGAGCTGTCATGGCTAGATCCCTATAACCATCTCATCTTCCCCCATAACTATCTCCTCTTTAGTGAATGGTCATTCGACTATAGCTATAACTTGGAATGGACCGCATCACTATAGTCTAAGTCTATAGCATGGTATGGCATCACTGCACTAGACTAGAGGCCCTGATATATAGAGAGGGGCGCCATATCTATATCTATATATAGGGAGCATCAATGCCCGGTTCTAGTTCTAGTTGCCCCATATCTGTATATAGGGTACCTAGCTCTATATCCTCCCACCTGCCCCCTGTGCATGCACAGGGGTGGGTGTGGGTGGCCAAGTCAAATGGGCCATATAGATAGAGTGGTTTTTGGTTGCTAGTGTCACTCTTGGGCTACTCTACTAGGAACTTTTTGGAGGGGAGAGAGTCTATAGTCAAAAGGTTCTAGCCGGATAGGTGGATAGGGGCCCTCAATTGTTCAAGAGGCCCTCGATTGTTCAAGGAATAAGAACCACTACCACTACCCTGGTGCAACTATCCTATAATTCCCTCCCACCCAACCGCTTAGAATAGTAGGGGCCTCCTAAGGCCCATCTCAACAATAATCTACCTCCCCTATAACTCCCACCCAAGGCCCCAACCCCACCGGGAACTATGATTCCAACCTCTAGTAGGCTGATTAATGGCAGTGGGA
The DNA here is from genome assembly GCA_007115665.2 of Sequoiadendron giganteum. NCBI lineage: Eukaryota > Viridiplantae > Streptophyta > Pinopsida > Cupressales > Cupressaceae > Sequoiadendron > Sequoiadendron giganteum. The sequence continues at coordinate 233,931,849 of CM021105.1, read as the reverse complement.
GGGCCCCTACTATTCTATGGGCAGGCTTATGTGAGACTAGAGGGCTTCTTAATTGACTAATTAATTAAGAATTCTACTCAGGTGCTAAGATGAATGGGTTCATCGGTGGGGTTGGACTGACCCCCTACTATTCTAAGGGTCTCAAGTCGGTCCCGAAGGGCATGGTTGGTGGGGTCTGCCTTAGGTGGGAGGCAACCCTTGGCAGCCCCCCCATCGAAGGCCCCGGGAGCCATAGTAGGGTGGTCAGTGGGGTTGGTTTCGAGTGGGTGGGAACTCTAGTGGAGGTAGATTCTATTAGTGCGAGATAGGCAGGGCTCTAAGGCCAATAAGGTCGGTGGGACCAATTACCCTATGTCATAACATAATTGGCAGTGGGAAAAGCCCTAGTGGTGGGGTTGGAAATATGGGTGGTGGTGGATGCCTTGGTCGGTGGGGTCCTAGGTATGGTCAGTGGGCCAATTTCTATACATAACATGGCTGGGGGTGGGGAACCCTAGGCGGTGGGCAAAGCCCTGGTGGTGGGGTCCTAAGAATGGTCAGTGGGTAAGGCATCCGGTGGAAAGAATTGATGTCCATTTTTCCGATGTGACCAGGTGCCTCACTAATAAGGAGTTCCTAGATTCTTCCTTCGTATATCACCACCTGTACCTTGTTGTTTCATTGTAAAGAAATAAAGTTGTTTGGCTTTTTTGTGACTAGGTGACTCACTTCAAAGTATCAACTATATTTTTAAAACATATCTCACCACCTGTACCTTGTTGTTACACCATAAAGAAATAAAGTTGTCCTTTGTCGGTGTGACTAGGTGACTCGCTTAAAAGTAGAAACTATATTCTTCAATGTATCCCACCACCTGTACCTTGTTCCATCCATTCAGAAAGAATGGTTGTCCCTTCGTTCCTTCCTTTCCTCAACCTTTAGTAAAGAAAGAATGCTTGTCTTAGAGCGTTGTGACTAGGCGACTCGCTCAGAATACGAACTTAGATTCTTCTCCTACATCTTTCACCACCGGAGCCTTCTATTTAAGAAAGAATGGTTGTTATTCCTATCTCCCTACCTTCCAACAACTGATGGAGTGTACCCTCTGGTTTGTTCCATCCCTCCTACCTTCCCACCTTTCAACCACTAATGGAGTGTACCCTTCAGGTTCCGTTCCATCCCCGAGGCCCAATACATCACCCCACTAGGGGGATCTTGGATAGGCCGAGGTACTTTCCTACTCCTTGTCCTTCATTTGCTCCATCCTAAGCACCCCTACCCTCATCTTTCTATCCTACCCATCTCTTCGCCTAACAGTCCTTCCTTTGCCTTTCCATCCTAACTGTCTCTTCGCATTTCTGTCCTTCCTTAGCCTTTCCATCTGGGTCGGAAGGTGAAGGAAGGCTAGGGTAAGGGTCGGAAGTCAAAGGTAGGGTTGGAAGGCAAATATGGCCAGAAAGGTGAATTAGGACTAGGCCAGAAAGGTGAAAGGTAAGGGTCAGAAGGCGAATACAGTTGGAAAGGTGAATACGGTTGGAAAGGCGAATATGGCTGGAAAGGTGAAGGTAGGGTGGGAAGGAAAATTTTAGTCCTAACAGTCTATTTTCCTTCTCGTCGTTGGTTGGCCTATACACCCCGGTTGGAAGGTGAAGGTAGGTTTGGAAGTTGGACAAGGCAAAGGGAGGAGTAGCCCTTGGGTTGGTTGGTGTTGGTGGGTGACTCGTTGTTGGTGGGGTTGGTTCCTCGGTTGTTGTCAGCTGCCTTGGTCAGTGGGTTTTTCTCGGCGCCCTTAGAATAGTAGGGGGATCGATCTCAAAATAGACCCCACCGACCCCCCTACTATTCTAAAGGGCCTTGGGTGGTAGGGATATTATGTATAGAATCAGTAATTAGAGTTCCATCAGGAGCACACAAACACACACCCATCTATGGGGGCCTCAAGAATTCTAGAGTGATAATATGTGCTGATACCATTAGTGGGGGTGATAATCTATGCTGATACCATTAGTGGGGATTAGGAGTGGGGGGCCCCTACCTAATTCATTGATCATAGGAATCCTAGGGAACCACCCTACTATTCTAAGGGTGAATAGTAGGGGCAATAAGGTACTAATTGACTTGCCCATCATTACTTGAAAGGAGGCCCACTGCCCATTCCTCCCTCCCCACACACCACTCCTTTAATGTCTAGGGGCAAGCCCCCAATGTAGTGGCAAGGGCCTTGGCACACCGCAATTACATGACCCAACTACACACGATATTTCTTTCTTGATATGTCCGCTATCTCGAACTCCTTCAGTGGGTTCTCCAACTATAGAAAGTTGGGGGGGCACTTGCTTCACATCAGGTTCATAACTCTATCATAGGTAGCTTCTAAAGTGGCAGAAGCTACGTGCACTCTTATCTATCTGTCTGGTTCTTTGTGATTATCCATGAAGTTGATTCAACCAGACCTAAATACCAATACCTTCAGGTGGGAGGGAATAGTTGCGGTGGGTGGTAGACGCATCCAACCGGATCGCTTCATGCATATTGTATGTACACTTGATATGAGGTCTTGTATGCGTGCTTTATGTCTAGATAGTTTGGCCTCCTTTCCCACCCTAAGGACAAGGAGAAAGAAAGTGAGGTAAGTTTAGCCGAGAGGGTTCGTGACCCGACCTTCAGATTGGGAGATTGAGGAGTGAAGTCCAAGTGGGGAGATTGAGGGAGTTCCAGGACCAATGAGCCGACACTCGCTAAAGCCGATGCACTCTCTTTATTCCTAAAAAAACTCGTCGAGGTATGTGGAGGACATTGCATGGCTAAAACCACTACACACAAAGTCTTGATTGTTAGATTTTGGTGGCCTATAGTTTTTTAGGATGTGTAAAAACTGGTACATTCATCTGATGCATGCCAAAAGGTTCTCTAGGAAATTGAGATTCGTAGCTAACTTGCCTCTTAGACTGGTTACTGCGCAAGAACCCTTTCAACAATGGGCTATTGTCTTCATTGGAGAAATAGCTAAAAATTCTAGTGGAAAATTAATGAATTATTGTAGCCATCGAATAATTTACAATGTGGGTGGAAGCCATCCCAACAAAAAGGGAAATAAGTAAACCAGTCATAGATTTCTTGATGGAAAATATATTGACCGAATTTGGAGTACCTAAGAAAATTTCTTAGATAGCACAATGTGCTTCAAATCTGAGGAATTTATAGACTTTTTCTCAAAGCATGGAATCCAAATGTCATATTCTTTACCATATCACCCTCAAGGAAATGGTAAAGTAGAATCAAGCAATAAAATATTGATGAAAATTATCAAAAGGATTCTTGAGAAGAATAAAAGAGCTTGTTCAAGAATATGATGAGGACATGTGTGAAACAATGCAACATAGGATTGATGCACTAATGGAAGTAGATGATACAAGAAGGGATTCTCAGAAAAGAAGTTCCAAGTTAAAATTGCAAGTCAAAACTTAAATGACAAGAAACCATCATCAAGAAAATCTCAAGTAGGAAACCTAGTGTTGATGTGGAAAGCAAGATCTGACAGTAAGGGAAAACATCAAAAGTTTGAAGCATTATGGCTTGGCCCTTGATAAAAAACACTCATCATGAGGATTCATATTTCCTACAAGAATTAATGGGTGAAATTCTTGAGTTTTCAGTACATGGACAATTCTAAAAACCATATTTCTCTTGAAATATGCTCTTTTCAATGTACACTATACAATATTGTAAGTATTGTATATAGGTGTGTTTTATTTGGTATGGTCCTCTTTCCTTGTCCTAAAATGGGTGGAATAGATGTCCCCAATATATGTCTACAACTAGAGCCACTTGTGGAACCCTTATTATATGCTTTGTGCCCCCCCTTAAATTTTTACAAAATCTGGTATGTTTCATGTCTCTAAGCTTAGGGTTATATTTGTATCCGTGCCCTAAGGTTTATGTTACTTAAACCCTTTCAAAATGACCTTAATTTTGCACCCTTTTCTATGGTTCTAATTCTTCATTGACCTTTTCTTGCTGATTTCCAGTCTTTATATTGTGACTTTTTCTTTTTGAATCATTTGTTGATTTTCCCCTAAGCTCTAGAAATCTCATCATTACCCATCGTCATATTAAAAATATTTCCCTTACATTATGTGGGTAATAAGTTAGTAAAATATTTGTTGATTCTAGGGTTTTATCTTAATATTTCACGTTCTTTCTCATCATTTTCCTACTCATGATCCCTCTCTAAGAACTAAAAAAATTACACATGAAAATTTCTTGTTTTATAAAGATTGTTCGATTGATGAGAACACATCTTGGCCATTCCTTGTGCCCTCGTATGATTTTTTTCACATTAAAATATCACGGGCTAGTAGGAAAGAGCCATGTATTGTCTACACATAAGGGCCCAACAACATTATAAATTCAGAGGGTGATGAGGTAGAGCATATCAATGGTGGTGGTGAAGTAACGCAATTGCATCAGGATTGTTCCCTTCCTCCCTGTTCAATTTATTTTTTCTAGGGAAGCAGGCATAAGACATCTGTCCATGGGACCTAGCTAGTTTTATAGAACAAAATCCCTTCATTCAAAGAGACTGATGGTTGAGGAGAGGTGACGTGGGTCAATCCTAACTGCTCTTCGCTATCTCTTGGGGGACCCACCTTTTCCTTCAACTATCAACAAAGAAGTAGGATATTGCTTCATGGAATCATTTGAGCTACCAAGGAAACATTATGGAATGAAGGAATATAAATGAAATATTTTTCTACAGACTGACGGGGTTAAATTTTGGGTTAATAAAGGATATTTCAAAGGCATGTCTTTTGATAATGAGGGAATCTTTCAATCTTGGACATCGATTGTACCCTAAGATTATGTGCATAGGAATGTGAGATTGTGTCAAGACACATGCATATTGAAGATGGGATGACACATGGTTTCTTGATTTAGTGACGAAGAGATGGTTGGGCTTGCATATCACTAGCAAGTGCATCCACATGGCTTATTTGGATTTAATGAAAGAAATGGATGTACATAGTTATCTTATTCAAACTAGGTTTAGTTAGTTTGAACTAATGATCATTTCACTTTGATGCAAGATTAATGGAAAAAATTGAAAGTTGAGATCAAGGGGAAGTGTGTCATTCTAGTTTGTGCAAGTAGCTATAATGGTGGATAGGATGTTGAGCTACCAAATTAAAAGTTGTAAGATCTTTAAAACTTGTTTTAAAACACAATTGAAGATTCATACCAAGCCATGGTTTGAGCCATTGGTTTTTTCTCATGAAACCATAAACCCTACATTATAAAAATCCTTGAGTAGTGTCTCCTAAATCAAAATCATCTTCATTAAAGGGTGATGCCTCTAGTTCCAAAAGACCTATTGTGTAGTTTTTGCACACACACCCCACTGAAAGTGGGGACCCTCTTTTTTGCTTTTTGGTGTTTTGGCCCTTCTTTTTGGGGGGTCTTTTTGCTTGCTTGGGCTTTTGCTTTGATGTCCATCTTGCCAGTTGAAGTGGCACACTTATGAATTTTATTGAAAATCTTGAGTTTTGAATGCATTCCGGAGTTTTCACTATTTTCGAGAAAATCCACCTAGGCCAAATTCTCCCAGTTTTCTTTCGGTATCTGGAAATGACTGCCTTTTGACCCTATTTTTGGGAAAATTCGTATGGTCTAGATTTCCCTGAAGTTCGTTACCATGTCGAATTCCCAGGTTTTATAGTCATGGCTATCTTGTTGACTGAATTAATGGCGTTTGTGTGGATCTTTGGATGATTGATATATTGGATTTTGGGAAGTAATTAATCATTTGAGTTCATTCATTTGCTTATCATTTGAGCTTGAATCTTGGAGATTTTGGTGCTTTGTTGGATTGTAATTTTTGAAGCTGTTTTGACTGTGCATTTGAGTTTCATGTGCATGGCTTATATCCTACTTGCATTCGAAAAATATTTGTTGGTGTCATCAGTTCCAGTCTTTTCACTCTCATGGTATGTAAATATTCTTCTTTACTCTGTTGATTTTGAATTGCTTTGCTTCATTTGATTTTTGGTCCTTCGTGGTTTCCTGATTCCCTTGGGTATGCATGTTCACAGGGCATTTTTGGGGTTTTCATTGCTCTACTAGTTCATTAGGTTGATTATTAAATGTTTTTGCTTGGTCTGGTGTTGTGTCTTTTGGGAATTTGCTTGCATTGGTCTTTAAACCTCCATTTTGGTGGGTGAGCAAGTCATGCCTGGTTCTCTATTTTTTCATGGTGGATATTTTAGGGTTCTTGACCTAGGGCCTAGCCATCCTCCTCAAATTGTTGAGATGAGGAGGATTCTAGATTCGTGTTTGACCCATTGGAGGTCTAGGTTAAGTTGTTATCGAAGTGTGGGGCTTGGATCCAGAGTTGTTTAAATCATTTTGGTGAAAGTAAGGAAGATGTGGACAATTTCGGTTTTCGATGATCTCACAGAATTTTGCTTCCCCCGAATTTACTTGGCTTATCCCTTTCTTTCCTTTTTTACTAATTTTCTCGGATTCCATTTGTCTCACCAAAATCCGCTTCCTCCAGATTTTCTCGGTGTCCTCGGTTGGTTCTTTTTTTCGATTTCATGCTTTAGTGATGATATATCTAGTTCTCGCAAAAATTCATTTCCGCCATATTTTCCTGGGTTAGTAATAACTGTTGTTGTTTTCACCAGAATTCGTCCTCGGTGGTTTCATCCAGATTCTTTTGGGAAAATGTTGAATTGAATAATTATGAGGGATTTGTTTAGTAATGATGCATTTGATAGATTAAATGAACTTATGCTAAGTATTTCTAACATTAATCCTTTGATGAATTATTGATTTGAGATGATATTTTTGGAGTTTTCGTACTTGATTCGTTGGAATTTGCTTGGTTCGGATTTTCCCGAAAATCCTCTCCAATGTTGAATCCTCGAGGGGGGGTAAATCCCAAACTTGGGGATATTGATTTCTTTCTCTTATTTTTTTATTATGGATCTCATTATGATCATTTTTATGTGTTTGCAGGTAGGATCAGGATAGGATGTTGTTGATTGAGGCAAGGGGAAGGCATCAGAACCAGGTTCAGAGACTTCAACCATCTCAGATGCAGAGAAGGTAAAAATGGACATAAAGAGCTTGATTCCTGAGAGAAAAATAACTTCTATTTTGTCAAGAATCACTGACACCAATTTGGGCATGTGGGACTATGAGGAATTTAAGGCTAACATGTTAGCATTGAGCCCTCCTTTGTTAGCTAAGAGAATAGTGGACGCTGGTTTGGCTCATGTAGTAGGATTCCCCTCCACGGTGTAGTGTTATGAGCTGGTGCTAGATTGTGCTAGGAATTATGATAGAGGGACACAAAGGATAATTGGTCCTCCAAGAACGATTATGGTTGGCTTTTTCCCTATATCCATTACAACAACTTTTGATATGCCCAACAGGTCACATGTGGTGGCCTTTGACAAGGATGGTGCTAGGAAACATTATGAGGAAAATGTAGTTAAGTCACAACAGGTGATTAACTCTTGGTTGGAGAAACCTAAGTCCCATTTCTCCAAGTTTCCAAAGCAACTATTTAGGCTCAAGTTCAAGAGAGAATACTTCAATTGTATCACTCTTCTCAGTAGGTTAGTTGGGTTGAAGAGTGTAGGGGTGTTTGAGACCTGGATGTCTAATATAATTGCAAGGATGGAACAGGGAATAGACTATCACTAGGCAACTGTCATTAGTGCATTGATTCATGAGAAAATATGCAATGTCTTGCAAACCAAGACTTTCACTATGACCTCCTATCTAGTGTATTCATTGGAAAGACTTCATCCATACAAGGGGTTGAGCACTAGGGGAATCTTTTGGAAAGATTTTATATATGAAGTATATCCACAGTTGCACCTGACTGGAGGGAGTTACAGAAGATCTAATGATGCTTTCATGATGTACATCACCAAATTTCTATAGGGTGCAGAGCATATGATAATTTCTGACAAGGCTAAAGAATTGATAAGAAGATATGGGGCATGGTTTATCCAATTCCAATGTTTCTCATACATCATAATTTACGGTTGTCAAAGGGTTCCCTACAGGCGCCCTAGATATCCTACTACTCATATCATATTGTTTGAAGTCACTAGACATATTTGTGATTTTGACAAATTTGTTAAGGGAGAAATGCACAAAATAGGCTTTGGGATTGACTTTCCCTTAAAAATAGGAATGGGTGAGGTTTGTCCCTATTTTCAATCTGCTCATGCTTCTGAGGAGGATATGAGTGTTTTTGGTCTCTCTTTCCATTCCAAGAGAGCAATGCTTGACATCATTGGTGAGGCCCAAATGAAGGCCAGCAGGGAATATAGCCATAAGGCTCATATTGAAGACTATTGGGTTTACCTTGCTGATGAGTTTGAGGTAAGAAAGAAGTTCTCTAGATTGCTAGTGGATTTAGTAAGGTTGTATAATGTGAAACCTATCCCTGACCAGGTAGAGGAAGATGGAAATATAATCTAGGGTCATTTCTATGAGGCAGTGAAAGATAAGCGAGTTGGAGAAGTTGACTTGTTAGAGGAAGAAAAGATAGTTGGATCAGATCATGACCTCGGTGATCAAATATACTAGGATGTGGTTGAAACATAAAATTCTTGGGTTGGAAGTAGGTGTCCCATGCACCTATGATCTAATGGGAGACTTAGAGTCTCACTCTACTTCCAAGGAGTCACTTGAACCAGATCCTAAGGGCAAAGAAAAGGTGGATTCTCCTTTCAAAATTTAGGTCAGGGATGTTCAAGTTGAGAAGGCTGCAGAGGTAAGTAAACAGAGAAAGCCTGTCACCAAGAAAAGGAGACATGCCTCAAGGAAATAATCTAAAAAGGATAAGGAGGAAGAGGAGGTAGAGATTTCTCCTCCACTGACAAAGAGGAGAAGACTTACTAAGCTATCACAAAAAATGGAGGAATTTCCTAAGGTTAACAAGGAGATTGAGCCACCAGTGGTAGAGGTGGAGAGATCAAGGAGAAAACACAAGTGTACATGAGGAGGTCAAGGACTCCTTCCCAAGGGATACTGTAGTACAAGAAGATGTTCTAGTGAATGTTCCCATTATTGAATAAGAAAGTGTCTCCATTCTTCAAGATATAGGTGATGTACAAAAGGAACCAAGGAAAGATGAAGATCCTCAAGACATGGAAGAGGAGGGGTTTTAGGAAGGAGACCTCTAAAGTGTAAAGCCAAAGATTGACAAGGTGATTTAGTCTCCTTTGGTGGCATATGTAGATTCACCTGGAGAGGAACAAATGAATAAATATCTTCAACAGGAGGAAAGAGCAACTAAAATCCCTTCACCAGTGTAGGCAGTCGTAGAGGAGTAGGTATAGGAGAAAGAGAATCTGATCATGGATATTCCTAATGTACCAAGTGCTGAAAAAGATGCAACTGATGATCAATAGGAATATGAGCAGGATACGCAAAATATAGTGCCTATTGAGTCTACTATTCCAGATTGGTTAGATAAAGAGTTGAAGAGCAAGATGGTGATAGTAGAGGATTCTCCTCCTAATTGGGAAAACCTTATGGCTAATGTTGAAAAGGTGAATGCTCAGAATAAATATAGGGTTTTGTCCCAAATTGAAAGAGATGGGTTAGACAATGGAGTGGCCCACATTGCTACACCTTCTCCAAATAAACATAGTGACAATGTGAGTGTCTAGGAAAATCATGTGCAAATTGTTGACTTGGGGCACACTTCTATGGAGTAGGATATTGAGGAGTATGAAGACTCCAGTGCTATGATTATGGGTAGGTTGATGAAGGTCATGCAAACTAGGCATGAATTGGAGGAGAATGAGAAACTAAAGAAATACTTGCAGGAGTTGATGAAACCCCTATAGGATATTATCTACTCCTCCTCTGCTGTAGGTTTCTTACCCCAAGAGACAATCTTTGAGTTGGAAAATATGAAAGGCACCCCACATGCTATAGTTGCTTGGTTGCAGGGTATCCAAACCAAAGGAGATGAAGCTATTAAGGGCATCTTGTCAACTATAGTGGATGCCATGAGATCGGTGGATTGGCTAAAGGCTGTATTGGCTTAGGATAAGGAGGATACTAATCTCCTACTACATAAGGCTACAACAATCATGGGGTTCACTGAAGATAAATTCATAAATAGTGGGATTCTTCCTCTTCCAAGAGTTCCTTAACCTTGGGACTAGTTCAAAATCCTACTAATGAGGTAGAAGGCCTTAAAAAAGATCCATAAATAGGCAAGGTAGATTGAGGACACTTTGACTACTATCCATGATAAGTGTATCTCATTCTTCGAGATCATGACAGGAAGGAAGAATTTTTATCCAAAACATCTTAACGTGGAGCAACATAGAAAATGGTTGAGAGGTGTGAATTCTCCAATCAGTGATGGACCAGTCATTGAGCATTAGCTAGATGATGTTGCAACATATATTGTAGTCATTGATAGATATTCATCCAATAGGGCTGATTGGGATGGTTCAGTTAGATAGGCAAGAGATGACATCAAGTCTCTCAAGAGAAGGATTAGGGTTTTGCCTGTGCCACCTATTGCTGAGATGGATAGAGTTTTGTTGGTAGTACATGGTGAAGAAGATCGTGCTAAAGATAAGGATGGGGAGAAACTATATAGGGTTACATTGAGATTTATGCTTCCCATTATTCACATGTATTGGGTCGACCTTTTGGTATCTTGGTCGACTTGGATGAAATTTGTGCCAATATCACATTTCATAATATATTCAAATATCTTTGAGGCCAACCTCTTGTAGGTCATGTTTTATTGTAAATTATCTTTTTGGACTGACCTATCTTAAGGATTCTCTATAAATAAAAGGCATGTTTCCTCATTTGAATATAGATAGGCATATATAAGAGAGAATAGGAATAGAAATAGAGACAATTTTGATATTAGAGCGAATTAGGGTTTATTTCAAGCAAGTGTTGTAATAGAAAGTTGGAATTGTTGCTATATTGGATGACTTAATATAAGAATGATATTGTGTTTTGGTATCTGTCTTGTGGAGTTTCATCTGGCATGGTTATGGTTATTCTATCTTTCAAATTGCTTGTAATTTTATGGTTCAAATTGTTTGGTGATTTTTAGGGTTTTATGTTTGGAATATTTGTAGAGATCTCTAGTCCATTCTTTGTACAATTAGTTGACTATTAGCTGCTTTGCAAAGCTAGCCTGGACTCAAAACTATGCTTAGTTCAGTTATAAAAATTTGTTCATCTCAATTACAATAGAATTATTTGAATGAATGTTTGTGATTTGCAAATCTTTAAATACCTTAGAAGATTGCACTACATCTGTGAAATTGCAGATTCGTCTAGGTTAAACAGGAAGTAGTTTATGAGAGATTGGTTCATTTTGAGCATTTTATCCTTTGAAAATTTCAATCTTAGGGTTAGAATTAGTCTTTGAAATATCTCTGAAACTTCCATATTTTTCTATTTTATTCGATTATTTGAGTCACATTAAAGATTCCAAGTATTAATTTATTGTTAGATCTGATAAATTCAAAGTCTAGTATTTTCTTGTAGTAAGGTCCCATTGTGATTACCAACATTTTCACATTTATCTTTGAGTTTTTTTGTTGCATTGTCAAGACCTAACATTAGAGACCTTGGGGTTATCTCTTTTCTCATAGATATTTACCTTTGAAGAGAGATATAATATCATATTTTGTCTGAGTTGTTTCCATGCAAAAAACAACATCAACAGATTTTCACTAGAAGGAGGGCCTTGAATAAGCAAGTTGCAACATTTCCTAAATGCCATCTCTCCTGAGAGGCTTAGAAGAATAACTAGATCTAATCTAGGAGAAGAAGAATTTCAAGAATTACAAGCCCCTACTAGGTCAAGAAGGACCAGCGAAGGGGAAAAATCATCATCCTCTCACCCACTTCCATCATCTCCATCATCTTCATCTTCATCTAACTCTGAGGAAATTCCTACTCCATAGCCACAACCATTTAGAAATCAACCATTACAACCACCACCTCCACCAATGGATTTTCTTGCTAATAATCTGTCCTCATTGATCTTTAATAATTACAATGTGATGCCAAAGAACCCTGAGCACTTTTCCTCTAAGTTTCATACTCATGACCCCAACAAAACATCAAAAGAATATATAAGGATTTTCTAGACTTGTCTAAGGGATAGAGGAATCAACCATGAGAATGTTGCATGTAGGATTTTTCCTCATTCTCTAGAAGAAGAGGCCTTCTATTGGTACAATCACTTACTTGCTGGTTCCATCCATAATTAGACTAAGTTAGAAACTGCATTTCTACAAAATTTTAAGATCCCCATTAGCACTAATGAGCTACACGTGCAGTTTATTAGAGTGAAAAGAGAGATTAATGAGCCCATTGGATTATTCAATGATAGGTTCCATCAGGCATATACCAGACTCGAGGTACCTTATGCTGGAAATGAAAATACTGCTCTGGAATTTTACCTCGAAGCCCTGGATAGCTTTACGACCACCTTCTTTAAACAAAGGACTAATCCTTTGAATACTTTATTGACTACATATATAGAGGTTGTAAAGTTCAGCATTGATTTAAGGCAACACTTATCAGGACCCTTACCATCCTTAGGACCCACAGCTCACCCTGGACAAATCCAAGCCCTTAACCAAGATTTGACCAGACATGATCCAATCATGAATCTAATACCTTCATTACCTTTGGTTCCTCATCTAGGTCCACCTTTAAATCAATCCCAACCTATGACCTATTATCCTCAGCAAAGAGCTAATCAACCCCTTCATCAGCAACAGGCCGGTTTCCCTACATATTTGCAGAATTCAAAAGTCTTGAATAAGGTTGTTGGTTCTAGAAGCACCCATGGATATCCTTCTAGTGGTAATCCCACACCACCTAACAATCTAGATAAGGATAGGTTGGATGATTTATCTAAACAAGTGAATAGGTTGAATACAGAGGTAACCTATTTAAGAAATCAAAATAGCCAACTTCAGTCTACTTAGAAAAATATACAATCTAACTATGGCAGGGAGAACCAGAACTTTGAAAGAGGTCAGTACTTTGACAAAAATCAAAATTATGATAGACGACAAGGTTTTGGTCATAAATTCAATAGAAGACAAGGCTTTGGTCATAATTTTGATAGAAACCAACAAGGTGGACAAGGACTTGACAGAGGGCAACCACCTAGGTAGAATAGGTCATGGAATACTGACCCTAATAATGGGGGGATTCCTACTCCCTTGGATAAGCCTTCTACTTAGGAGAAACCTCTGAATGGTGTATACTTGGAAGAAGCAGCTTTGTCTGGTTGGTGTAGACTCCATAAGACAAGTCAACATTCTGAGCTAGATTGTGCTGAATTTTAGACCGTGGCTTCCATTTTTCAGTATGAAATAGAGAACAATTCCACTGGTTAGGAAATTATGCCCTCCAATCCCTATGATTCACCAGTTTTGGTACTTAATCATGCCCCATTCCCCATAAGTGAGGAAAATGAACCAGAAGAAGTATCTAGTGACCAAGAGGATGAGGCAGAGAAGGTGTTGAATGAAGATGAGATTTCCTAGTTGTTTACTAAGGAAAAAGAGAATGATAATGGCCCTTTAGATGAAGAGGAAGTTAATGTTGAAGAAGTTTATATGTTTCAACAACCAGCGAAGAAATATGATTTAAGGAATAGACCTAACAGGGGTCAATAGGCTAGAGGTCCTTTCACTACTTTTTATCCCTCCTAACAATTTCAATACTCCACCGGACCCACAAGCTAGTAATAATCCACCTTATCCTCATGTGCCAACATAGTACTTGTGGAAGGGAAACAATGCTAAAGTATCTAAAGATAAGTAGGCCAGTGGCTACAAGGAAGCCCATGCTAACGTGGATGTGGAGCAGTTGGGCGAGTATGTGACTAAGGAGTTCAAGAAAGTAAAGGTAAGTCTTTATGCTTTTGAATATTAAGAGTTCCTGCTATTAGGAATGCAGTTTTGGGGTCATTTAATTCAAATATAACACCACAAGGGGTAGCTACCAATGAGGTTGTTGCTAGGTCTTCTAATTTTTAGACACCTAGAAGTTAGGTTCCACCTATAGACAAAAGGGGAGATAAGGATAAGATTCAAGCTGTACAAGCTGATACTCATCTGAATTTGTTTCAAGGCAAGATGGAAATCCCTCCTTTCCTAATCTCTATTCGTATTTTTGGAAAGAATTTGCATAATTGTCTTCTGGATTTAGGAGCATCTACGAATGTCATGCCTTTTTCTATTTGAAAATCATTAGGTATTACTCCTATAGCCTCTCAAAATAAGGTTACTCAATTGGAAAAAATGAAGGTAAGTGTAGTTGGAGAATTGAATATGATCCCTACAGAGCTTGCATCAGATCCAAGGGTGCAACAGGTGATCAATATCCAAGTTGCTAACATTTCTGATACTTATGGTTTGATCTTAGGTCAAGATTTCACTAAGGATTTGAATGGATATACATCTAGAAATCACTCACATGTGGTTATCATGGAAAGAAGTTCCAAACCATATTATAATTGAAAGAGAACCTCAAATGAAGTATGTAATCACTGAACACCAGAATGTCTTGAATCAGGTGTTGGTGTTTGAGGTTAACATGGGGAACTGTGTTGGCTGCATCAATTACAAAAGATGACAAGGGTTTTCATGCTGTAGGATTCTTTAGATGAACACATTTCAGAGAAAATTAGTCCTAGCACACTGATTGAACAAGAAGATGAAACAAGTGAACAATAGGACATGCAGCTTATTTTGTTGGATAACTTTCAGGAGTTCATCCAGAAATGTATAGAAGATCAAATACAACTGAAAGGAAGCATGAAATTTGAAGAATTGCTTTCCAATTGGTGTAGAGTCCATGATGCCCCTCATTCTGAGTTGGAATGTGGCTTATGTCAAACTATTGTTTGATAGATACATAAGTACATTAATCTAGTTCCATCTACTAGACTTAATGTGCAAGACAAATTAAACAATGATAAAGGTAAAAGCCAAACGCTTCCTTAAAAACCTCCCATTCTCAGCAAAGAACAAGGTAAATTGAAACCAAAGGAACTTGATGGTTTTGGACACTAAGATTCAATGGATCTAAATCTAAGCAGGGTGTAAGAGAAGGATTTGAATTGATCAGTCCTAAAGGTAAGAATTATTTTGCTGCTCATAGACTCCAATTCTAGTGCACTAATAATTTCACTGAGTATGAAGCTCTGATTCATGGATTATTAATGGCATCAAGGAAGAAAGTTAAGATATTACAAATTTTCAGAGATCCAGAATTAGTAATCAAATAAGTAAGAAAACAATATTCATGATGTGATAGAAGAGTGACTAATTATGGGCATAGAGTGTGGGATCTCATTGAGGAGTTTGATGCTTTTAATATCTAGTTGATCCCTCGAAATAAAAATTAGGTTGCTAATTGTCTAGCACAAGCTACTAGCACCTTACAACCTTTGTCACTTTCAGGATTGAATAAATTTATAGTTGAGCTCACTTCAGTACCTTTAGTACCTAACAACGTTACTAATTTCTAGGTATTTGAAGATGATAAGCATATTCTGGACTTTATTACAAGTTGTGATGTGTTTGCTTCCCAAGTTAGAATAGACTTTAGAGGAATCATCAATCTAAAAAATAATACCATTCCAAGAGGTATGGTGTTGCTTGAACGAATTTTCAATTTAGATAAGATAAGAGATCGGGAACAACAAGCTAAAAGGGAGTCTCTCAACACCCAATGTGAAACATATGATATGGAAATGTTTGGTGACACAAATAATGTTTCTATTGGCAAGGTATGTACTCTAGAAGAAAGTAAGGGGATTATTGATGCTTTACATACATATCATGATGTGATAGCTTGGAGTTATGAAGATTTGAAAACATATGATACTTCAATCATTACACACACCATCCCTTTGAGGTCAGATGTCAAACCATTTAGACAGAGACAGAGGTTGATCAATGCTTTTCTAGAACCCATCATTTAGAAGGAAGTGCAGAAGTTGCTTTTAGCACGCATTATATTTCAAGTAAGACACTCTACTTGGGTTGTGAATTTGGTTCCACTAAGGAAAAAAACTGCAGAGATCAGACTATGTGTGGAATTTAGAAATCTGAATAGAGCAGCAGGAAAGGAAAATTATCCAGTTCTTTCACTAGATGAGGTGCTTCAGATCGTTAATGGATCTCAAATGATTTCCTTTTTGGATAGGTATTCTGGATACAACCAGGTTATGGTGCAGTATGAGGATAGACATAAGATTGCCTTTACTACAAAATGGGGAACTTTTGCTTATAGAAGGATGCCATTTGGGTTGATCAATGTTGGAGCTACATTCTAGAGAACCATGGACATTGCTTTTAAGGATATAATTGGTAAGTGCATTATTATTTATATGGATGATTTGACTGTTTTCTCCAAGAAATGAGGCGATCACATACCAGATTTATGCAAGGTGTTCTGAAGGTGTAGAGAATTTGGTATTTCACTTAATCCAAGGAAGTGCATTTTTGGAGTCACAGAAGGAAATTTATTGGGACATGTTATCTCAGAACAGGGCATTTCTATTGATCCTGAGTGAATATAGGCTATTCTAAAGATTCAACCTCCTACAAGTAAGAAAGAAATGAATTCATTCTTTGGTAAGATTAACTTTGTTAGGAAATTTATCACTGGATTTGCAGAGATAGTTAAGCCATTGAATGTTATGCTGAAACAAGAAGAAAAAATAGAATGGAATGAAGAAGCTAAGGAAGCATTCATAGAAATCAAGAAAGCCATTTTTGAAGGTCCTATATTGGTGAGCCCAGACTATGCTCAACCTTTCTACATATATTAATTTTCTTCTGATCACTCCTGTACTGCAATGTTAACTCAAAAGTTTGATCAAGGCGATGAACACCCTATAGAATTCATGAATACTCCCTTAAAAGATGCAGAATTAAGATAACATAATGTAGAAAATCAGACCTATGCTTTGGTCAGAGCAGTGAAGAAGTTCAGGCACTATATCTTGAGGAATAATTTTTTTGCCATAGTACCTGATCTTGCAGTAAAGCTTTTGTTGATGTAGAATGAGTTAGGCGAATAAAGGGCCAAATGGGTGACCATGTTGCAGGAATATGATATGGAAATCCATCCCATGAAATTAGTAAGGGGACAAGGACTTACAAAGACAATGGTTGAAACTGGTCCCAATCTCACAGCTCAACATTATTATCTTTAAGAGGTATCTCTAGGAGATTGGTATGATGAAATCATTTTCTATTTGTTGAATCAACAGTGTCCTGATCACCTTAATACAGTTCAGAGACGGGCCTTGCACCTAAAGAGTGGAATATTTATGATGAAAGGAGCTATCTTATATAAAATAAATCATGAGGGTGTATACTTAAGATGTTTGGGGAAAGAAGAGGATGTCAGAGTGATGATTGAATTTCATGAGAAATATGGCACAGACCATGGTTCTGTATAATCTTCTGTGAACCAGATCTTGAGGGTAGGTTATTATTGGCCTACTTTGTTCAAAGATTCACACCAACATGTGAGAACTTGTCACATATGTCAAACTACAACAAGTAAGGAAAAACATGCAGCTCTTCCACTCCAGCCAGTCATTGAGGTAAAACCATTTTCTCAGTGGGGTATGGACTTCATAGGTCCAATTAATCCTCCATCTTCTATGGGCCACAAATATATTCTTACCATAACTGATTATTTTACTAGATGGACAAAAACTCTTTCTTGTAAACAATGTACTTCAGATGTGGTAATCAATTTTCTTGAGTCAAGAATTATCAATCGTTTTGGTTGTCAACTATCTTTGGTTTGTGATAATAGTCCTCCATTTTAATCACTGAAATTTTCTAATTGGGCATTTGATCATGGGATTGTTATTAAATTTTCATCCAATTATTATCCTTAGGGTAATGGTCTAGTGAAGTTTTCCAATAAAAACCTACTGATAGTTATCTGTAAGTTGCTAGAACAAAATCCTAAGGATTGGCACACCCAACTCCGATTTTCTCTTTGGGCTGACCGCACTAGACAGAAGGCATCTATAGGAACCTCTCCTTATCACCTAGTCTATGGTTTGAAACATATATTTCCTATCCAATTGAAGATCCCCAACCTACATTTTATCAATGAATACTACAATGAAGAAGATAAATGTGAGGCCCGTTTGGCTGAATTGTTGCACTTGGAAGAAAAAATAGATGAAGCCATAGAAAAATCTGCTAAACATCAGGGTGTGGTAAAAAGATGGTTTGATAGGAGAGCTAAGGTGAAGGCCTTTAGAATTTATAACTTAGTTCTCTACTGGGATAAAGCCCATGATCATAAGGGAGAGCATGGTAAATTTGATAAACTTTGGCTTGGTCCTTACCAGATTTCAGAAATTATAGGAGATAATGCTTTTCGCTTGAAAACCCTCATTCGTGAGGACATCCCACTGCCTTTCAATGGGAAGTATCTAAAGAATTATTTTCATCCTTGAACTATTTACAGTTCATCCTGAACTACTTTGGTAGTTTATGCTTTCTTTGGTTGGTTCTTCTTTTTGTTTTTTGGTTTTTTCTTGGGCTCCCTATTTCCTTTGGGTTGTTGCTTTTTTACAAGTTGCTATATGCTTGGGATTGTTCTGGAAATTTCTTTTATAAACTCTAATCAGTTTTTCAGAGTCAAGTGGTGGAATTCTTTTATCTGATGTCCCTTGTACTTGGAATTAGGGTCACTTGTTTTGGATACACTTTGGAATGTATTTGGGTCTCACATTATCACACTAAAATTAAAGATTCTAGAGTTGCATGGGGATTCTTTGAGTGATTTGGCCTAGTGAAAAATCTTATATTCTACTTTAGTGCCACTGTGTTCCTCATCCCTGAGTGTGAGTTTCATTACTTACAAAGGTGAAAAGAAAGGTTCTATAAAAAAAAAAAGGGGAAAATTTTAAAAGTCTGAATAAGTTTCACCTTATCAGGGGTATCCTAGTATCTCTACCGGGGCTATAGACGTCTGACTGGCAGTAGAGCTATGCTTGGGAGGGTCATGGTGATAACCTTGCAAGGGCTATGGATGGTTGACTGGTAGCAAGGCTCTATCCAAGTTGATTTTGAAGTTTTAAATTTTATGTAGCTTGGTCAGATTTTCTCTAGTTCCCATTGTACTTGTCAGAAATGGAATAAATGCACAATACACACGCTTGGACCCTAGTATAGGAAAAGGTTTTCTTGCTTGTGGTTTCTGAAACTTTGTTCATAGGAGTGTTGATGAGAGGATGGAAACCAAAGATTCAGGGTCCATGATTTTAGTTTATTCCTGAAATGTTCTCGAACATTTCCCCAGCGGAGTCACCATTTGTTGTGCAGTTTTTGCACACACGCCCCACTAAAAGTGGGGACCCTCTTTTTCGCTTTTTGGTGTTTTGGCCCTTCTTTTTTGGGGGTTTTTTCGCTTTCTTGGATTCATGCTTTGATATCCATCTTGCTAGTTGAAGTGGCACACTTATGAATTTTATTGAAAATCTTGAGTTCTGAATGCATTCTGGAGTTTTCACTATTTTTCGGGAAAATCCGCCTAGGTCAGGTTCTCCTGGTTTTCTTTTGGTATTCGGAAATGACTTCCTTTTGACCCTATTTTTGGAAAAATTCATATGGTCTGGATTTCCCCAAAGTTCGTTACCATGTTGAATCGCTCGGTTTTGTGGTCGTGGTTGTCTTGTCAACTGCATTAATGGTGTTTCTGCGGATCTTTGGAGGATTGATATATTGGATTTTGGGAAGTAATTGATCATTTTAGTTGGTTCATTTTCTTATCATTTGAGCTAGAGTCTTGGAGCTTTTGGTGCTTTGCTAGATTGTGATTTTTGAAGCCGTTTTGACTGTGCATTTGAGTTTTGTGTGCATGGCTTATATCCTACTTGTGTTCGATGGCTATTTATTGGTGTCATCAGTTACAATATTTTTGCTCTCATGGTATATAAATATTCTCCTTTAATCTATTGATTTCAATTTGCTTCACTTCATTTTCTTTCTGGTCCTTCGTGGTTTCCTGATTCCCTTGGGTATGCACATTTGTGGGGCATTTTTGGGGTTTTCATTGCTGTACCAGTCCACTAGGTTGATTATTGAATGTTTTTTCTTGGTCTAGTGTTGTGTCTTTTGGGTGTTTGCTTGCATTGGTCTTTAAACCTCCATTTTGGTGGGTGAGCAAGTCGTGCCTAGTTCTCTGTGTTTCCATGGTGGATATTTAGGGTTCTTGACCTAGGGCTTGGCCATCCTCCTCAAATTTCTGAGATGAGGAGGATTCTAGATTTGTGTTTGACCTATTAGAGGTCTAGGTTAAGTTGTTGTTGAAGTGTGGGGCTCGGATCCAGAGTTGTTTAAATTATTTTGGTGAAAGTAAGGAAGATGTGGATGGGTTCGGATTTTTGATTATCTCACGGAATTATGATTCCCCTGGATTTCCCCGGCTTATCCCTTTCTTTCCTTTTTTACTACTTTTCTTGGATTTCCTCTGTCTCACCAAAATCCACTTCCTCCGGATTTTCCCGGTGTCCGCAGTTGGTTCATTTTTCCAATTTCGTGCTTTAGTGATGATATATCTGGTTCTCGCCAAAATCCATTTCTGTCAGATTTTCTCGGATATTTTGTGTCTCCTTCATTTTCTCGGGTTATTTATAACTATTGTTGTTTTTGCTAGAATTCGTCCCTAGTGGATTCTTCCGTGTTTTTCTAGGAAAATGTTGAATTGAATGATTATGAGGGATTTGTTTAATAATGATGCATTTCATACATTAAATGAAATTATGCCAAGTATTACTAATGTTACTCCTTTGATGAATTATTTATTTGAGATGATATTTTGGGAGTTTGCATAATTGATTTGTTGGAATCTGCCTGGTTTGGATTTTCCCAAAAATCCTCTCCAATGTGGAATTTGCGAGGGGGGATAAATCTCGAACTTGGGGATATTAATGTCTTGCACTTATCGTTTCTTGTGGATCTCATTATGTTCATTTTTATGTGTTTTTAGGAAGGATCAAGACAGGATGTTGTTGGTCGAAGCAAGGGGAAGGCATCAGAACTAGGTGCAGAGACTTCGACCATATTAGATGTGGAGAAGGTAAAAATAGACATAAAGAGTCGGATTCCTGAGATTAAAATAACTTCTATTTGGTTGGGAATCACTAACACCAACATGGGCATGTGGGACTTCAAGGAATTTAAGGCTGAGATGTCAACACCAAGCCCTCCTTTGTTAGCTAAGAGAATGGTGGACTCTGGATTGGTTCATGTAGCAGGATTACCCTCACTGGTGTAGTGTTATGAGTTGGTGTTGGAATGTGTCAGGAATTATGATAGAGGGAAAAAAAGGATAATTGGTCATTAGGGAAGGATTCTGGCTAGCTTTTTCCCTATATCCAATGCTCCAACTTTTGATATGCTCGACAAGTCACATGTGGTGGCATTTGACAGGGATGGTGCTAGGAAACATTATTAGGAAAATGTAGCTAAGTCATAGTAGGTGATTAACTCTTGGTTGGAGAAACCTAAGTCCCATTTCTCCAAGTTGCCAAAGCAACTATTTAGGCTCAAGTTCAAGAGAGAATACTACAATATTATCACTCTTCTCAGAAGGTTACTTGGGTTGAAGAGTGCAAAGGTGTTCAAGACCTGGATGTTTAATATAATTGCAAGGATGGAACATGGAATAGACTATCACTGGGTAGGTGTTATTAGTGCATTGATTCATGAGCAGTTATGAAATGTCTTGCAAACCAAGACTTTCACTATGAACTCCTAACTATTGTATTCATTGGCAAGACTTCATCCATACAAGGGGTTGAGCAATAGGGGTATCTTTGGGCAAGATGCTATATATGAATTTTATCCACAACTGCACTTAATTGGAGGGAGTTATAGGAGTTCTAATGATGCTTTCATGACGTACATCACCAGATTGCTCCAGGGTGTAGAGCATATGAGAATTTCTGATAAGGCCAAAGAATTGATAAGAAGATATGGGGCATGGTTTATCCAATTCCCAAATTTCTCATACATCAAAATTAATGGTTATCAAAGGGATCCCTATAGACTCCCTAGATATCCTACTAATCATATCATATTGTTGGAAGTCACTAGACAGATTTGTGACTTTGACAATGTTCTGAAGGAGAAATGCACAATATAGGCTTTGTGAATGACTTTCCCTTAAAAATAGGAATGGTTGAGGTTTGTCCCTCTATTCCATTTTCTCATTCTTCTCTACAGGAGATGAGTACTTTCAGTATCCCTTTCCATTCCAAGAGAGCAAGGTTTGACATCACTAGTGAGGCCCAGATGAAGGCCAACAAGGAATATAGCCATATGGCTCATATTGAAGACTATTGGGTTAGCCTTGCTGATGAGTTTCAGGTAAGAAACGAGAAATTCTCTAGATTTCTGGTGGATCTAGTAAGGTTGTATAATGTGAAAGCTATCCCTAACCAGGTAAAGGAAGATGGAAATGTAATCTAGGGTCATGTCTATGAGGCAGTGAAAGATAAGCCAGTTGGAGAAGTTGACTAGTTAGAGGAAGAAAAGACTGAGTTGGATCAGATCATGACCTTGGTGATGAAATATACTAGGATGTGGTTGAATAATAAAATTCTTTAGTTGGAAGGTGAAGATGTCCCTTGAACCTATGATCTAATGGGAGACTTAGAGTCTCACTCTACTTCCGAGGAGTCACTTGAACCAGATCCTAAGGGTAAAGAAAAGGTGGTTTCTCCTTTCAAAATCTAGGTAAGGGATGTTCAAGTTGAGAAGGCTGCAGAGGTAAGTAAACAAAGAAATCCTATCACCAAGAAAAGGATACATGCCTCAAGGAAAGAAGCTGAAAAGGATAAGGAGGAAGAGGAGGTGGAGATTTATCCTCCATTGAGAAAGAAGAGAAGACTTACTAAGCTATCATAGAAACTGGAGGAAGTTCCTAAAGTTAATAAGGAGATTGAGCCACCAGTGGTAGAGGTGGAGAGCTCAAGGGAGAAAACACAAGTGTACATGAGGAGGTCAAGGACTCCTTTCCCAAGGGATGATGTAGTACAAGAAGATGTTCCAGTGAATGTTCCCATTGTTGAACAAGTAAGTGTCTCCATTAGTAAGTGTCTCCATTACTCAAGATACAGGTGATGTACAAAAGGAACCAAGGAAGGATGAAGATCTTAAGGACTTTGAAAAGGAGGGGTTTCAGGAAGGAGACCTCTACAGTGCAAAGGTAGAGATTGACAAGGTGATTCAGTCTCCTTTGGTGGTATATGCAGATTCACGTGTACAAGAAAAATGAATAAATCTCTTCAACAGGAGGAAATATCAACTAAAATCCCTTCACTAGTGCAGACAATCATAGAGGAGTAGGTACAAGAGAAAGATAATCCAATCATGGATATTCCTAATGTACCAAGTGTTGAAAAAGATGCAAGTAATGATCAATAGGAATATGAGCAAGATAGGAAAAATATAGTGTTTTTTGAGTCTACTATTCCCGATTGGATAGATAAAGAGTTGAAGAGAAAGATGGTGATAGTGGAGGATGCTCCTCCTAATTGGGAAAACCTTATGGCTAATGTTGAAAAGGTGAAAGATCAAAATAAAGCTAGGGTTGTGTCCCGAATTAAAAGAGATGGGTCAGGCAATAGAGTGGCCCACATTGCTACACCTGCTCCAAATAAAGATAGGGACAATGTGACTGTCCAGGATTATCATGTGCAATTGTTGACTTGGGGAACCCTTCTATGGATCAGGATATTGAGGAGTATGAAGACTCCAATTCTATGATTGTGGGTAGGTTGAAGAAGGTCATGCAAACTAGGCATGAATTGGAGAAGGAGAATGAGGAACTGAAGAAATACTTGCAAGAGTTGATGAAACCCCTGCAAGCTATTAGCTCCTCCTCCTCTGCTATAGGTTTCTTAGCCCAAGAGACAATCTCTGAGTTGGAAAAAATGAAAGGCACCACACATGCTATAGCTGCTTGCTTGCAGGGTGTCCAAACCAAAGGAGATGAAGCTATGAAGGGAATATTGTCAACTATAGGGGATACCATGAGATCGGTGGATTGAATAAAGTTTGTATTAGCTCAGGATAAGGAGGATATTGATCTCCTAATATAGAAGGCTACAACAATCATGGGGTTCACTGAAGATAAACTTGTAAAGTGTGGGATTCTTCCTTTTCCAAGAGTTTTTGAACCTTGGGAGTGGTTCAAAATACTGATAATGAGGCACAAGGCCTTAAAAAAGATCCATAAATAGGCAAGGAAGATTGAGGACACTTTGACTACTATCCATGATAATGTATCTCATTCTTCGAGTTCATGACAAGAAGGAATAATTTTGCTCCAAAATATCTTAACCTGGAGCAACTTATAAAATGGTGGAGAGATGTGTATTCTCCAATCAGTGAAGGACCAGTTACTGAGCATCAACTAGATGATGCTGCAACATATATTGCAATCATTGACAAATATTCAACCAATAGGGCTGATTGGGATGGTGCAGTTAGATAGGCAAGAGATGACATCAAGTCTCTTGAGAGAAGGATTAGGTTTTTTCCTGTGCCACTCATTGCTAAGCTGGATAGAGTTTTGTTGGTCATACATGGTGAAGAAGATCGAGGTAAAGAAAAGGATGGGGAGTAACTACATAGGGTTACATTGAGATTTTTTCTTCCTATTATTCACATGTATTGGGTTGACATTTTGGTATCTTGGCTGACATGGATGAAATTGGGGCCAATGGCACATTTCATAATATATTCGAATATTTTCGAGGCCGACCTCTTGTAGGTCATTTTTTATAAAAAATTATCTTTTGGGGCTGACCTATCTTAGGGATTCTCTATAAAAACATGCATGTTGCCTCATTTGAATATAGATAGGCATATAGAAGAGAGAATAGGAGTAGAAATAGAGACAAGTTTGATATTAGAGTGAATTAGGGTTTATTTCAAGCAAGTGTTGTAACAAAAAGTTGGAATTGTTGCTATTTTGGATGACTCAATATAAGAGGGATATTGTGTTTTGGTATCTATCTTGTGGAGTTTCATCTGGCATGGTTATGGTTATTCTATCTTTCAAATTTCTTATAAGTTTATGGTTCAAATTGTTTGGTGATGTTTAGGGTTTTATGTTTGGAATGTTTGCTGCAATCTCTAGTTCATAATTTTTGTACTTAGCTGACTGTTAGCTGCTTTGCAAAGCTAGCTTGGACTCAAAACTATGCTTAGTTCAGATATAAAAATTTGTCACTGGCATATTCTAGCATATTCTAGCATTTTGTCACTGGAATCATATTCTAGCATTTTGTCACTAGAAGCTATATTTTGACCCTACTCTGGATCTGAATAAATCATCACCAATCTAGGTTTTTTTACCTAGGTTACCCTTAGAATACTAGGATGAATCCATCTTCAAGAGCATAGGGGACTCTTTGGGGCAATTTATTACTTCTGATTCCATCACCAAATCGAAGTCCAAGTTAGTCTTTTCTTTCTTTTATGTGAGTATCAATGTGAACAAGACTCTTCCTAACTCGGTGAAGTTGTATTCTAAGTTTGGCAACTAGGTCCAACCAATGTGCTAGTAAAATGTTATTGTTTATTGTTAGAAGTGTGCTAAAGTTGGTCACCTTGTCTCTAATTGTAAATGCTTATTTAATTGGGAGTCTCTCTTGATATTTTCTACTGTTAGTTCCCGACCTCCTTTGGAAAATGAGTTACTAAAGGAAGGTATTTCTTTGGCCAAGTCTACAAGGTTGGTTATTTCACCTTCCCCTTAGATCCTCTTAGTGGATTTGTGGGTCCTAGGGATGATCTAACTTCAAGCCTTGCCACTCTAACTTTTAATTGGATTGTTGTTAAATCCATGGATGTTGATGCTTTATCCTCTGGACTCACTTTTGGGGGGGATGAGGTAGTTGGTGGTTCCTTATTGGAGGTGAGTTCTATTGGGACAAGTGGGAAAATGGCTGAATAAGGTGAAATCTAGGAAGATGAGAGTGATGGAGTTATTGATGAAACTATAGATAATATAGAGGGGTTGATGCTACAGAAAGTTGTGGAATAAGAGAACTGGATAACACCAAAGAAAAGAGGGAGGAAAAATAAGGTGGATGTGGAAGGTGAATCCGAACCTAGAAGACCCATCTAGAGACATACTAGGTTGAGAGAGACTATAAATGATATTTCCTTGGGTAAACAGAGGACATTGGACGTGTCCTCCAAGAAAGTTCAAAAATGATTTTCCGACCATGGAATGTGCATTGGCTAAAAAACTCCCACAACCAACTTGATCTGAAGAACTATGCTTTAGAATAGAATATCAATGTGCTAATTTTACAAGAAAACAAGATGAAGAAGGAAAATTTTGAAAATGTTGCAATTTTTTTATGGTCGGGTGCCTCTTACTCCTATAGTGATGTTGATGGGGTGTCGGGTGGAATTTTTTTGCTGTGGAACCCCTCTAGGTTTAATGGATCTAAAAATTTTTACTGCAAGAGTAGTGTGGGAGTTTCCTTTTCCTACCCAAGTGGATCTTGGTCTCTAATCAATGTTTATTCTCCTAATTAGAGGAATGCTAGGAATTTCTTATGGCAAGTTCTTTTTGGTTGGGTTAAAAAAAAATTGGCTCTTTTTGGATGGTGGCTAGGGATTTCAACTCTCCTTTATATCCTTCAAAGAAAAGTGGTGGTCTTGTGGATTACTCTAAAAACATCTTTGATCTAGCTAACTTCCTAAGTTCTACTAGCCTAATCAACATTGATCTTTCTGGCCAAGCCTTTACTTGGACCAATGGGAATTTTGGAGAATATTAAATACAAGTTAGATTAGATAGATTCCTCTATTCTAGTAACTTGACTGGCCTTCTTAGTGCTAACCTCAGGGCTCTACCTAGAATGGTTTTAGACCATAATCCTTTTCTACTGATCTCATATGAGCTATCTATTGTGGGACCTTTCCCTTTCAAGTTTGACATAATTTGGAATTCCCACCCTGACATTAAGAAAAAAAATTATTAATGGTGGAACATCCCTATTCCTAGCTCTCCCGTGTTCAAAATATTCTTCAAACTTAAACATATTAAATGTATGGTGAAAGGCTGGAACAAGCATGTCTTTGGAGATGTTTTCTGAAAGAAAAGAGTTATAGGGGAAAAGTTGAAAACTATACAAAAGAAAATGGAGGAAGGGGATGTCAGTTTGTTGACTTACAACCAGGAAAAAGAGAGTTGAAGGGAGTGGAAGAAAATTCTAAGGAAAGATTAAATTTTCTGGAAACAGAAATATAGGGTCCAATGGTTGAAAGAGGGTGATAGGAATACCTCTTTTTTTCACATTTCAGCTATTAAACATAAGAAAAGGAATAAAATATCTAAATTGATTAATGAGCAAGGGGAGATGATCTCTACGCCCACCTAGATCAACCTTTTGGATGTTGATTAATTTCAGATGGTTTACTCGGCTCCTATTGAGGCACCTAATCTAGCTTTGGATAATTTGTTGTTAAACCATATCCTAACCATCATCAACTAGAATGATAATCTTAGGATTTTCAATGATGTCACTCTGAAGGAGGTCCGGTTGGCTACTTTTAGTATGGGGGATTTCAAAGCTCTTGGACATGATGGTTTTCCACCAGCCTTATTTTAGATCTTTTGGGAGATTGTTGGTGAGGTCTTGTCTTGGCTACCCATGATTTCTTCAAATCTGGTAAGATTCTCAAACAATTGAACCACTCTTCTCTATCTTAATCCCCAAGATTTTTGATCCTCAATCAATGACTAATTTTTGGCCCATTAGCCTCTACAATACCTTTTATAAAATCCTCTCTAAAATTTTGGTGAACCGAATCAAACCCCTCCTTGAAAAACTCATTAGTCCAACATAAAAAGGGTTTTTGCCTAGTCATCATATCCTTGATGTAACATTAACCACCCATGAAATATTTCACTCTATAGATAGATGCAAATATGTGGGTATGACCCTTAAATTAGATATATCAAAAGCCTATGATAAGTTTATTTGGGACTTCACCCCTAAAGTTTTAATCAAGTTTGATCAATCTGTGGTCAAACTCATAATGGAATGTGTTACAATGGTCAAGTGCTCTGTTATGGTTAATGGCACCCCCTTTGGGTTTTTCTATACTGGAAGAGGTATCAGACAAGGTGATCCCCTTTCACCCTATTTATTTATCATGATTGTGGATGTGTTGAGTAAGAAATTTTCTAGTATTTTGTCGGATGGATCTATAAAGGGAATCAAAGTTTCCTCTTCTTTAGACCCAATTGTGATAAAAAAATCTTTGGATGATACTTTCCTATTTGGGAAAGCCTCTATGATTGAAGCTAGGAAATGGAAAAATTGTCTTAACAACTATGTTGCTTGCTCTATTCAATGCATTAACTACAATAAAAATATGATTTACTTATTTAGCAACACTCCTAACCTAGGGGACCAACTAAGAGAGAAATTTTAATGGCCAAGGCTTAGAATCAAGGTTTGGATGCAAGCTCCTATGGCAACTCTAGATCCCTAGCTAGGAGTAATACTATTTGCAAACCTTTCGATAGAGGTTGGTTTAAACTCAACTTTAATGAGGCTGCTAAAGGAAACCCAGGTAGAGATAGTATAGGAGGTGGTATCAGATATTCCATAGGAAATTTTGTGGCTAGTTATGCTGGGGGAATTGGGTTCCAATCTTCTATTATTGTGGAAGCCCGTGCTTTGCTCAAGGGATTACAAATTGTTGTTTCTTTGGGGATAGAGAGCCTTCACATTGAAGGTGGCTCTAAATTTATTATTGATATTGTTAACATTGTAAAATTACTTGGGTGGAGTACAAAGGATATCCTATTGGATATAAGGATTTTTGTGTCTAAGATAAGTGTAAGGAAAATTACCCACATTTATGAGGAGGGCAATCAAGTGACTGATGCCTTATCCAACTTTGGAAATATATGGAATCTCTCGAACTGTTGGTGCAATTTGAGGAACTTACCACCAAGTATTCAAGGCTTAGTATTGAAAGAACAAAGCCCTTACTTAATATGATGATAACTAAACATGTGATTTTGTGGGTTTTATGGGGAGTACACATGCTTGTACTTTGGGCTACGCGGATGGGTATAAAAGTTAAGGTGGCATACAAGTGGCAAAATTTGAAATGTGAGGCAAATTTCATGTTTCATAAAGAGAGTAGTATGAATAATTATGGTGGGTAATTTGTGATTAAGACTTTGCAGGGTCATACATTACATTATCTCCTTCTAGAGATTCTGCTAAACTATCATATTTTGATTAAGGTCATTGATTTAAACAATGATGTGAGAGCTCATTATGAGGGAAAGTTCCTTTTTGGATTTTCCCTTTTCGCTATTTTATCTTTGCTTCTAATACTTGAGTTCCTCGTGTATTACTAAATCTGGCCCCATGCCCATCCTACCTAGCTTTTGTGTAAGGACAACATGGCTGGCCATCCTTTCTTTTCCATCATGTCCTTCTTACCTAGTCACAATCGCTTGAAAATTCCCACTTATGATACCACCAAGATTGTGTTAAGAGATTTACCTCCTCATGCATGTGTCCTACATATTTCCTTTCTTAACCAATACTGCTCTATTTGGCTAAGTATCCATTGTGTGTAGTAAACCCTTCTCCTAACAAGTTTATCTAACTTTTTTCTTTCACAAGTTCTCAGATTTTTTCTTGTGCAAAAAGGCATTATGGGTAGTGATCGTGTGGATATGGAGCCTAGAAACTATGGTGAATTATTTGAAAATCCACTAGAGTGGCATATTTGTTTTGGAGGAGACTTGGCTCCCATAATGGAGAGTCTTGTGGGTCCCAACCCTATTTTTCTACACAATTTTCCAACTCTTGGAAGGACCAAAGAGTGACTCTAGGTGGAATTTATTTTGAGGTAAATGAAGATGTGATTGTGTAGGCGATGAGGTTGTTGAGTAATGGTAATAAGTATTTGAAGCATCCCAAGACCTAGGATAATGACAACATGAATTATTTTTTTGTGGGGAATAAGAATTCAGTCTGTAACTAGTCAAGTTTTGAGTGGAAGGCCCTTCTAGAGTCATGGGACCACGTCTTCCTAGCCCTTATGAAGTACGTGAATCTCGAAGGTAGATACATAACCTTATTTTTCTATCATTTCTCTATCTTAAATCACCTTAGGTATAGAGTTTTGTTAAGCTTTCCTTTCTTCTTGTTTAAGTATTTAGAAAGCATTGTGGAAAAATCAATAGAAGTTGCTAGCCTTAACCTTGATGATACCCCTCCTCTATTATTGCACCAAAGTCTCATTATGAGACTCTATCATTTCCATCTTGAGTCATACCCACCAAAGACCATATCTACTATCCATGTGGAGGAAATTAAACCTCTTTCTATTACAAACATTTCCTCAGTCGAGTCCAAAGGTCCCATTCAAAAATCCCACCTAGGTACTATTGATACTCACAAGCCCAAGCCTGCCACCAAAAAACTTAAGGGGAATGTGGGAAATTACCATACTAGTGTTGTGGCAAGTCTATGTGACCTCATGTTGACCTCAGCCAAAAATGCTAAGAAACCCACCCCAAAGAAAATAGGAAAAAATGACACAAAGGGTTTGATGGAGCCTTTGATGAAAGACATCAGAGGTAAAAATGTTGTGGGCAAGGATTTTGAGGGTGACACATTGGTTGAGGTGACGGTTGAGATGGAAGGTGAGACCATCATCTAGAGGTCAGGGAGATTGGCTAAGAACAACTAAAAAAGGTAGGTGGATTTGGACTCGGAGGAGTGGTTTGACAAAAATATTACAAGGGTGATGAGGTGTCTAGGGATGAGGACGAGTATGTAGGAGGGCCCCACACCATTCATGATAATATTAAAGAGTAGAAAGAGAACTCGGCTTCCCAATCCTTGCACCTATTGGATGTGGAGCATATTGAGAATAAGAATGTTGTTGATGTTGGGGAGGAGTTCCATGTGCTGAAGAATAAAATGGATAAATTGGATAAGAGATTATATGGCTTGACTTGCTTTACTATTAAGCTAATCCAATTTGTTACCAACACTTTGTCAGTGGTTATAAAAGATGAGTTGGATGGGAAGAATGCTGACGATGGTCAAGAATGGATCAGGAATGATGTTGTTGATGTCCTATCAAAGGACTGGGATAATGATAGTTAGTTGTTATTTAGTCTATTTTTTAGCTATCTGATGTGTATCCAAAGTCTATGTTTTATTTTTTGGCTAGTTTATATGTTTATTGGACTTGAGAGTTTTGGCCCTTAGGGATCAATGTGTTAGGGGTACAACACCTTGTAATTTTTTCTTACCTTATCAAAAACAAATCATTCATATTTTCCAAATTTTCCACAATTAGTTTAACTCTATGCTCCAAAATCTTGTTTTAGGACATTTACATGTTCAACAGTGATTGCACATGTATCAATCTGAATGGTAGGGGGTTGGTATACTATTAATTTTTTTCTTTGGGAAGGAGCTTCTCCCTTCAAATACTCTTTCAATTTCACATTTTCTATGAATAACTTATTCACTTCATCATTTATATCAGTTTATTCTTTCTCATATTCTTCCAATCTAAGCTCAATAGCTTTAACTGTATCCCTAGAAAACATTTTTGAGTGAATTTTCATATTATCAACCTCTAATTCTAATGTGTATTGAAGTGTGTTTACCATGGCAGTCTCTCTCATTTCTTTTACAACATAAAAAAAAAATTGGTTTTTCTATTGTTTTTTTCTTTGTCCAAAAGGCTAGGGTTTCAAGTCTTGGATTGTAACCCATGCAAATCATTCCCTCTTCTAAATTCAATTAAGAAATAAACATGGGATCTTCTTGTCTTCTTATTTGATCTTGTAAGAATATCTTTTTTAACTCCATCGCATGAATAATTAGTATATTTATTTCTAAGAGCAATTTTCTTGCTTGTTGGGGAATAATAGCAACATAATTAATCTTGAGTTCTTCAAGAGTTTGGGAAACAATCTAGTCATGTTGTGATTCCTTGGTGCTCATTTTATTAATTTGAAGTCTCTTCTCAAATTATCTCAATGTCATCTTAAACCAAAGATCCTTAAACTCGGGAGTTTGAATAAATTCACCATATTCAATAAATCTAAGGGCAACAATCACCCTTTCATCATCATGCACTTCTTGATCATTATGCCCATGTGCATCCACTCTTTCTTCTAGTTTGTGAGCATTAGTTGCAAGCTTAGGTGGTGACTAATCAACTTCATCATATTTAAAATTAAAAAGTACATCGGCTACCTCGTTAATATCTCCTACTCCAGGTATTTCATATGCCACTAAGGGAGCCATTCCATGTGTCTTCTACCTATAGGGAATTGGTTGCTTATGAGATGCTTCTAACTGTATTGTGGAAATTTCTAGTAGGGGATTTTTGATTAAAATACTACTTGGTTTGATGGGAATCTTGGAGGGTTTTGAAGACTGTCCCTCAAGTTTGTTTTTTGGTTCAACATATAATCTTTCAAAGTTGTCAATTATTCTGTTCATCCTTTTGATAGGATCCTTTTCTTCAACATAGAATCCTTGGAGTCTAGTGTCACTTTTATTCTTTTCCTCCTCAATCCTATTTATGATTTCCCACTTCCTCTTCCTCTAAAAATATTCATCAAGTGTAAAGAAATTTCTTATTACATCTTCTTCTTAATCTATTACATGGGTAATCCTACCTTTAGTGAGAAGTGTCTGGTTTATAAAATTAATACTCCCTTCAAGATGAAAGACCCTTTCTTCTCGTGACTTCAATAAATACCACATCTTAAAATAGTTCTACAATTATTCAAGAGATCCTATGGATAGCTCCTCACATTCAGTTAGGTCAGGGATGAATGTCCCCTTTTTCTATCTTTCATAACATCCTGTTGTATCCATAACATTTTCCACATAAATTCTAAAAATGAAGTTCAAATAGAAAAAAAATTATGTAGAACATATGAGGATTGAGGACACCCATAGCCCCTTATTACTCTTTCGTCTACTAAGAATAACTTGTCACCAAAATTGTGAGTGTGTCCCTACTCTAGCTTCAATTCCAAATGTCTCAATACTTGCATGATTTTATTAGGAAATATTCATGAAATATAACTAAGAGTGGCCATGACCTTTACTATGAAATCATCATGAAATATTACATAATCACTATTTTTAAATCTAATATCCCAAATGTAACACTAAATTTATATAGGAAACCTATTCCCTTCATCATTAGTCATTCTCAAACATATTCTTTTAGTCCATCTACTTTTTTTAGTGAAATAATAAATGACACAATAGAGAGTATTTATTGAAAGTTATGGGAGCTAAGTGTTGGTAAAAAGCTACATTGAGAGGGGGTGAATTAGTTTTGTGCAAAAATAAAATTCATTAACCTTTTATCATCAAAGAATTATAATCATTCAACCATAGTGCATAGACAAGGAAATAAAAACACACCATAACACCAAGATTTTTATGTGGAAACACTATTAGGGGAAAAACCATGGTGGATGGCCAATCTATAATTATGATCTGAGTATACTCAAAGTGAATATTATAATAGGGAAATGCATTTGCATTTAGGAGCACTGCCTAGAGCTCATTGCTCAAAGGTTAGGCTCACTACCTTACAAAGAAAATCAGATAAAATTCATCTGAGATTTTGAACTAAAAAAACTAGCATCTACAAATGGTTAATTATAGTTCTGGTTAGGCTCAATAATTGATGTATTATCCAATAGACTGCTTGTGCACTTCTGCTCTATTGTTCTCATACACACCACACAAATCTTCTATGCACAAGTGAAACTGTGCATTATTGCTCTTCTGTTATGCTCTTATTCACAATTCACACTAATAGACACATTAGAGACACACCAAAATGATAAAGATGAACATATATATATTCGCAACATAGAATTCAATTACATTTTGTCGGCTTCAATAAAGCACAAGAAAATTACAATTGTTGGCCTCAAATTATGAAATATATGAAATGGGTACTATTGATGGTCAGAAACAACTTGGCTAAGACCTAAAAAAAGATATAAAATCATAGAAATATTTAATTAACTGGTTCTCATACATCCACAAATTAAAAATATTCAAGAAGTCAACCACAATATAAGAAAAACTGAGAATAAGTCAACCGAGTCTTCTAACTTTAACAAGAACTAATACGAGCCATTGTACTTCTATATAAACAAAGATAATATTGCAACAATAATTCCATAGGATGCACAATACAATATAATAACTTGAAACCTTCATACGGATCGATAAACAATGTGTTATCAGATACTTTGTTCTTCCTTGGTAATCTTCAATCTTCCTATTGGTATGATCAAATGATAGTGTGTGGATATGATCATTGATTAGGGTTTACATTACTAACAATACCAAGTGATACACTTAGTGTCTCTTTCCAAAATATCCCCCTTTGGTATTGATGGCAACACTTAGTGAAAAATGACTAAGTGCCAGATCATTACCAAGATAGACTAAACTGCCTTCTCAAAATTCCAAAAATTCAATTCTCCCCCTGAGATGATTAGAAATTTTTCACACTAATCTTCTCCTCCTTTGAATTCAATGGAAAAGGTAGGGATTGCATAGAAAAAATGGGTCAACTCATCAAAATTGTTATGTAAAAATGTTACCTTGACTTACTTATGCTAAAAGATGTCTACAAAATCCTTCTTTAGCTAAACCAAATTTGTGTCCCAAATTATTTTGAGACTTTTTAGGATTGTGATATGAGAATAGATCAAATAAGATTGTGTCTCCATGGAATCTAGGTTGGTCAGATCAACAACTCCTATAGATTATTTTCCTTCTTTTAGAGCACTAGTCAATAAGTCAAGTTTTGGACAGATTATGCTCCTGAGTTCACAAGTCTTTGCCACAATTTTATCATTTTCATTCTTTATAATTTTTATCTTATTAAGAAGGGATGTAATTTCAAAATCTTTATTTCCAATTCCACCAGTTAGAGGATCAAATTCTTTAGATATGGTACTTAACTGGTTTTCCAGATCTTTCACCTTTTTCTCATTTTCTTCAGTAAACTGTGAAAAAGATAGACATTTTTTGTAAATTTGACTACCTCCGGATAAAGAATTCTACACATTATTTACACATGTGGTTACAATAATTTTGTCTTGGGCAATCATCTGCTTCAATCCATCACAAATTTTAACATCAAATTTCTTCTATACTTTTACCATGGATGACTTTTCTAATGACTCAAAGTGAGTGTCAACTAATTTTGATAAGTATTTTTAGTTCACAAGAGGGTGAACTAGCGAAATCTTTCATATATGATGGCATTATATTATCCAATACTTTACATGCTAGACTTAGTAGCTCACTGTCCTCAATGCATGATTTTAGTAGCTCTTCTTTTTCCTATGCTTGAGTGATCAGAGCTACTTTCATATTCTGGATTGGTCTTAGTATAGATAGATTGATATTACCTTCAATTAGTTCTGGATCTAGTTCTTCCTTTTGTTCAACCAATAATTTCTTTACTACCTCAAAAGTGTCTCTTCCTTAACTTTTATTTTCTTCAACCAGACCACAAATCTCAACATTCTTTTCTTCATCTATTACTTCAATTATAGGTTCTGATTTGTTTTCATTAATTTCTAGTTCCACAGCTGATACATTTTCAGAATTTTCAACTTCCATAGGATTTTATGTGTTGTATACTGGAGGAGGAATTTGAGTATCCTCAATCTTGTCATCATTTTAATTTATTAGTCTTCCCATCATTACTGGATCCCTTGGCTTCAATTTTCATAGGGATTGATTGTGCTACAGGGATGAATGGGGTGCAGAGCTTCTAGTTGTTCTAGCTTGAGTAGATTGTGCTACCGAACCAGCTGATTGACCTTTTGTTGCTTCCTTAGCTGCTTGCCTTGTATTTTCAGCCCTTTTCCTTTTCTTTCATCCTTCTTTTATCAATTCTGTAGGTACTCCCATACTCTCTATAAGAATTCCAACTTATTTTATGAATCTTTTAGTATTCACAAGATTTGTTAGTTCACTATGCACCGGTTTGTTTTTCTCTGCACATGTTTCAAATATTTCCTCTACTATATCCGCTGGTTTTCTTAGTATATTTTGGGCGTACATGTCCAGAAATTTTCCATCAACTTTGTATCCGATGAGCATGATCCAGATTATCCTAAGATAAGCTTACTCCATCATACATTAATCAATACTTACCATGAAGAAAATAGAATCCTTGTATTTCTCCACAGTAGAGGTGGGAATTATAGACTGAAAGCCCCAAATAGTTGCATTTCTTGTTTTCATATCTCTAGAATCCTATCACGGATCTTTGATCTATTCAACTACTAGTTTTTCCTTTTGCCAATGAACTTTTCCAACTCCTCAAAATTCACCCATGAAGTAACATAACAAAAAAAAAGTAGGGTACTATACTTAAATGAATTTTTCTTTTCTTTCTTTATCTTTTCTAGATTTTCGATTAATTGAATTATCAAAAATTCACAAAGGTTGTAGTCTGCATTTTCCCTTACCATTTGATAAATGACATAAATTGTTGTTCTAGATACTGAGTTATCTCTGCTAAAATAATAGATTTTGTATCCGATAACCATGGATGGAAATTTCACATTTACATCGATAATGTTGTCAATGGTCATTACTCTTCAATCATATGTTGATCCTATAGCATCAGTGATGGTTTGGTTTTTCATATACTTGAAAAAAGGTAATCCACCAAAGGAATTCAGACCGGTTGCTGCACTGATAGCTTCCGTTGTAATCTTGAATGAAATAGTTAGCCACATAAATTCATCATGCACTCAGTTCAAAACATATTGAACCCATTTCGACTCCATGAACATAGGAATCTTAACCATATGAGTGAATTTATTCTCTTCTAGAATTTTATGTTTCGATTTTATACCAAAATTTTCATCAACAATATGATGATTGCATAGATTCATGAGTTTGGAACTTCCTAGTTCTTCAATATTTGCATGAATTTAAACCCTAATGTCCTTTGTGTGTAACACTCCATAAAGAAAAAAAAAAAATGCTCCTAAAGGATCAATCTCAAGGGATTTGTAAGGATGCCACTTAAATTTAGGTCAGGGTTGATCCTTAACTTTGACTACCAGAGGAGTATTCATTTTCCCAAATTAAAATTTTGCTAAGTTTTCGAAAAGAAAATAACTTTTTCCCTGAATCACAATTTAAATGTTGAAACACTTTTGACACTTGAATCTTGCCTCAAATTTCCAATCTTCACCTATAAACTCTCCATAATTCTTCTCTTTCAAATATAAGGTAAAAAGTGAAGTGTGGAAATGACTTTTTATCATTTTACACAACTAACTCTTCTATTGCAATAAACTATTTAACCCTAATTCATTTGGTTACCCTGTATTAATACAACATGATAGATAAAAAATTTGTAGACCTCCATTTTGACATATCTTTTCCTCCAATGAGTTCAACAAAATATAGTAATCATTTATGCTTCTACTAAACACATCCACATCAAATATCTCTTACCTGTCAGGTGATTTTATTTGATGGTTCCCTTGGGCCAAATGCTTGAGATTAATTTTTGGAGGAATTACCAAAATTTGGTTCTAGTGCTGGTACACTTTCTTCAGTACATTGGATTCTCTCTTTACCAATTTCTTCTGCATTCGTTGTTTGACAACATCTACAATTATTTTACTTTTTCCTTTGATGTCATTCTGCATATTTTTCTTTTGATTTACTAGACCTTTTATGTTCTAACAATATGTTCCAATATGACCAAGTTTGTTCCAGTTGTAGCATACAAGGTTTCTCTTACTAGACAATTTGTAGCTTTTAACTTCTTTTTATACTCATTAGTAGTAGAAAGCTCATTCTTGAGACTATCCATCTAATTTTCAAGTGCTTCTTCACTATTTTTAGATTGTTCCAGTTCATTGTCCAATTAGCTGCATAATTCAGATTTTTTTTTAGGGACTATGTCAAGTCTTCTTCATTTTTCTTTCTATCTTCAATCTCCTTTGTCATCTTCATCATGATAGATTCCATCTCATGTTTTAGAACTATATTATCTTTGGTAAGATTTTCACATTCTTTTTATGTTTTCTTTTAGGGCTTTACTCGTTTCTTCTTCTTTAATGCTCTTACTATCATTCTACTTGATTTGATCACATACTTCCTTTCTCTTTTTTGTAGACTTTTTGATTGTTTCTTTCAAAGATTCTATGAATTTCTCAGCATTTGATAGGTTTTCTTGCAATTTCTAAACTTCAACCTTTGACTTATCAAGATCATCTAGGGCCACCAAAATTTGTTGTTGAAGACTACTTTAATCCATTAAAACACCTTTCAAGATCTGCTCAAGTGGTTTAACTTATTTCAAAGGAGCTAGCTCTAATACCAATTATTGAAAACAAGCTACACTGAGAGGGGAGGGTGAATCAGTTTTGTGCAAAACTAAACTTCATTAACCTTCTATCATGAAAGAATTATAATCATTCAACCATAGTGCATAGACAAGGAAATAAACACAAAACAATAACACCAAGATTTTTACGTAGAAACCTTGTGAGGGGAAAAACCACGGTGGATGGCCAATCCACAATTATGATCTGAGTATACTCAAAGTGAAGATTACAACAAGGAAAAACACTTTCATTCAGGAACACTATCTAGAGCTCACTGCTCAAATGTTAGGATCATTGCCTTCAAAAAAAAAATAGATTAAATCCATTTGAGAGTTTTAACCGAGAAATTTAGCATCTACAAATGCCTAATTATAGTTCTGGTTAGGCTCAATAATTGATCTGCTATCCAATAGATTGATTATGCACTTATGCTTTGTTCTGCTCATACACACCACACAAATCTTCTATGTGCAAGTGAAACTACACATTATCACTCTTTTTCTCTACTCTTATTTGTAATTAACACTAATACACACATCAAAGACACACCAAAATGATATGGAT
This sequence comes from Sequoiadendron giganteum, assembly GCA_007115665.2. Lineage (NCBI taxonomy): Eukaryota > Viridiplantae > Streptophyta > Pinopsida > Cupressales > Cupressaceae > Sequoiadendron > Sequoiadendron giganteum. Next base: position 233,892,765 of record CM021105.1, on the reverse strand, counting down.
GATCATATATATATCCACAATATAGGATTCAATTACATTCCATCGTCTTCAATAGAACACAAGAAAATTAAAACTATCGGCCTCAAATTAAGAAAGATAAGCAATGCATACCCTTGATGGTCAGCCACAACTTGGCTAAAACCCAAACAAAGATATACACACATAGAAATATTTAACTAATTGGTTCTCATACACCCACAGCTTAATATATTAAGGAAGTCGACCACAATACAAGAAAAAATGAGAACAAGTCAACCGAGTCTTCTAACTTTCACACAAATTGATACGAGCCATTGCACTTCTATAGAAACAAAGATAATATGCCAAAAAACATTCCCTAGGATGTGCAATACAATATAATAACCTAAAAACCTTCATATAGATCGCTGATCACTATGTTATTGGATACTCTATTTTTCCTTAATAATCTTCAATCTTCTTGTTGGTATGATCAAATGATAGTGTACATATCTGATCATTGATTAGGGTTGGGATCAATGAAAACACCAAGTGATACACATAGTGTGTCTTGCCAACAATAAGTTATGTCTTACTTGCAAAAATCCCTCATGTAGCCCTTTCTCAATTTCAGCAACAAAGTCATACTCAATGTTGACTTCAACATTTTGTATCGTCAGTGCCATCATCAACATATAGGTTGGAATCCTCTCTTAATTATCTATTCCAAGCACTTAGCACAAATAAAAATAAGTTCTTTTTAAATATACTTGGAATTCTTCTACAGAAAATGGATCAATCTGGGAAGGGGAGATATGTATCCTCCTATTGTTTACACCCATTTTCATGTGTAAAGGAAGTTTGTCACTCCTGTAGGTTTTTCTCAATCTCCTATAATCCTCCTCACTTATCTCTAAGTAAATATTAGTGATATATTTATTGTTTAAAATAAAACATTTTATAATTGCTTCTTTTGTCAGCAACACTAATGGTGAACCATCTGGCATTCTTATAGTCCTAGAAACCAAGTGATAATATTGTTCCAATACTTTAATAAACTTGAAATCTACGAAGACATTTGTGACTATCGATTTAGCCAAATGTAAGGTCCAATGATTCAAAATTGGAATCTTCTCATCCATTTTTTCGTAGAAGTGTCGAAACAAATGCCAACATGAGACAGGGATAATTAGGTCTCTACATCCATGGGTTGTAACTTTAAACACCTTCTTCAATCCTTTTTTCTTTAGAAATAGGTAACACATCTAAAATGGATTGTTGTAGGGACCTCTTCTTTGATTTAGAAACCATGGAATATTTCTTTTTACTCACAAGTTGACTTCTTTTGGGTGGAATATTGAAGAATTTACTCCTACTTGATCTATTTAAGTATCTACTTGTAGAAGAAAATTCAATTCTTATACACTTGCTATAAAGCATTTATGTGAACTTACCTAGTGAAATAATAGTTGTAGAGTTTTCTCACTTGAATTCCCTTGCCTTTGGTACACTAATCTTTGTGAATGATTTCCAAAATTTTGTCTAGTCTCAAGTAAAAAAATAAATTGAGCCTGGTCACCTCACTATTAATGTCATTTTGTGCAAAATATTTTAGAGTTTTCCCATATTTTGAGTTTAAATATATGTCATTGATCTTGGGAAATTGAATGGTGTAATCATTTAATGATTTGACAACTTGTACTGTAGTACCTCGCTATCATTTCAAGATAGCTACAAGGTAGCATCAGTAGTATCACCACCTCACGCACACACCTTTGTAATCCCATGGGATGGTGGGTTAATTCTAGCAATTGAGTGACTATTAACCACCATACCAATTTGTCATATCAAGACTGCTATAGGGTAGCGATAGTACCACCACCCCACACACACCCCTTTGGATTCACATAGGATAGTAGGTTAATTCTAATAGCTAAGTGATTGTTCATTTCCATACCACAACTTCAAAATGTACCCCTTGTGAGGCTACAATTTAATTTAGTTGTTAACATGTTCTCACCGCTACCCCATGATATTCATATTTGGTTGTCATGGTATTGTGGTAAGCATTTGTACATTGACCTATATGTTGCACCATCCTGCACATACCTCTATTGACTGTAGTGGTAGTGCAGTATTGGATTTTACTATGCATGTAGTATTTTAGATATCAATTTATTGAAAATATTGAACAATTTTCTAATTTTGCAGTCTCTTAATTTTAGTTTTCAGTGTCAATGAAACATAAGAGATAATTTCTTTATTTGTAATGGGGAGGTTTAGTTCACCTTATTTTTAAGATATATATATGTATTATTAAATAATAGATGTTCATTATATGTTTGCATCTAGAAAACATATGGGACATACAAGAAATTATATTCTAAATAAACAAAGTTAATTTCAAATTTTGAGCCAAAGTAAGAAAACTAAGAAGAATTATTGAACCTAACTTTAAATGCACTTCAAATCAGTAGTGAATGTCTCAAGTTTTGTATACAATTTTCCAACAAAATAATTATGATTACATTAAAAAATGTATCAGTAAAACAACAATGAATAAGAAATACCTATACTTAGATCTTTATTACATTTAGTAATAAACTACACCATACATATAACCAAAGTTTAGATGATAGGATAACCTCTTAAGGTGAAAAAAAATCATCATAATCATCTACATTTCTAGTAAGATCAAAATCCTAATCATTCATGTCTGCGTCTTTATTTACTTCCTCATCCTCATCTGTGACATGTAGTGCATTCTCTCTACCAATCTCTTCATTGATAATAAAAATATCTTCTTCAAACACTCCATCATCATCTTCATCCACTTTTTTGAATGTTTTTTGTAAATTAACATATTACCCATCAAAAATTATATCAACAAAAAAATACTACATTCATACCCATTAGACATATCTAACATGGGTGTGTTAGATATTTTACTTTCATTATGTCTCTTCAAATTACCATTTTAGATATTACCAATGTTTCTCATTTCAAAAGACAAAGGATTTCAACAAACTCCTCCCTCAAACTATCAAAGTTTGAAGGATCTAATACATGTAAAATCATTTTTTCTAATATTGGGTAACCTTATAACTGTCAATCTTGGCCCCTTTTCCAAACTTAATATATTTACCACAATAGGTAAAATATTCTCCATTATGACATGATAGTCATGGGTCTTGAGGCCTCTTAAGACATTAATGTTAATTTGGATTCTAATACTACTACTTACATATCTAGTGGGAAAGCGAGTGGTTGTCGCCCACAAAAGGATATAAAAGTCACGAAAAATCCTAACTTGGGAATTGGGCATTCTAGCAGGTGACTAACATCTTCTCATGGTCGTTCATTTACTTGTCAAACCAGGGAACGTATACTTGAAATGGAGCGGCACTGTATGTGCACTAAGAACTGATTTTAGCCACAAACTATTAGAAATAAATGCTTGAAAAGAATTCTAACTCTGATGCAGGAACATGAAATAAAGTCTTACTAACTTAAGCATCACTTAACTAAAGCAGGAATCACAATAACCATGAATTGGCCTTATGCTATAGGAACAAACACAGGGATGGATTCCTTATGCTAGAGGAATAGTTTAAGACTGAGTTTGCATTAAAACTTACTGGAATAAAATTCTAACAGATAAACAAGAGGAATTAAACAGCTAACTACAGATACTTACTAAGTGGGCCCCCTTAGCAAGCATCAACTAATTTAAACAAGAGTTGAACTCAAAACGTTATTAGCTTTTAATTCATGAACTCAAAATCACATACATGGTTGTTCTGCTTGTAAGAAAACTTTAACACAAAGCTCTACTTTTTATTATAACAGTAACTTTAATACACTTTGTTCTATCTCTACTCTCTAGTCTAATCTCTTCTCTATCATCCCTTCTACTCGTGTAGGAGGAACATTTATTTAAAGAGAAATAGCTAACTAACTAACTATCAGAGAAAGATGCACACGTAGATGCTTCCTAATTCTGAGGAATAGATTTTCATAAATGAAAGTGTATCTATCCAACTGATTCAGAAAGAATCCAGTGCTCCACTCTTCCTAGATTGATGACCATTTAGATCTCCTCCTGATGACCCGGCAGAGTGCCTTCACAGGAACAACATGCTTGGTGTCATGATGAAAGGATCTTCACTTTAGAACCGAGGTTCGCTGTGCATTGATGTGTTCATACTATCTTCAACAACCTATGGAACACATGGAAACAAAGATGAAAGAAAGCATAATAGCATGATAATTATCATTAATCACATACATTAAATTCATCTCATTTATCCAGAAACCACACGTATCATATCTGTCAATTGGGAGGTTAAACAGGGCCATGAATATAGTCATATGGAGATATTGAGCTATAGGAATATAGGAATGCATTGTCATAGAATACTACCCATTAACATGAAAAGTTTATAACTACAGAGTTTTAAACAACCATTAGAAAGAGTAAAGGTATTCAAAAATACATCATGACACTCAAATAATGAGCATATTTTAGGCTCATCATTTGCCCCCTACTTATGCTAATGCTGGTCCTCCAGCATTAACCTTCCTGGTTGTTTCCCTAAAGTTGGTAGAAGTATCATGGCCTTGCATTGCAGTCCCAAAATTGTAGTAAAAGCCTCTATTTTTCTGCAACCTTTCATACCTGTGAGCTTCATTAGTTTCATCAATATTTGTGGCCTAATAAGGCTACAATGGCCACAACAAAATAGGGGGGTGAAATGTCAATGGAAACCACAGTTCAAACCTCTATTGGAGACCCAACTAGATATATCTTTCTGCCCTTCTGATGGCTGCTATAAAATTTAGGGGGCTATGGGTTTTGGACTTCCTTAGACCAACCATTAACCTATCCCATCTTGCTTTAGTCCTGGTAGATGAGAGCTTCCAAAATGAATATGGTCGACCTTTAAACTCATCATATACTTGCCTCTTGAGATCAAATATTTTTATCCTTGCCGTAGGATCATAAAATCCACAAGTAACTATGAGCCAAGTTTTTAGAACAGTTTGAGGATCTGAACTTTCAGGTCTCAAGGGGATAGGCTCTTTTCTTTCAACTTCCTCATATTCTTCTAATTGCCTCCCATAGTTAATTTCATTTGCTGCCCAAGACATAAGTGATCTCAAATGAATGTCACCTATGTAAAGGAGCAGATTCCACTCCGTTTCTACAGGAATGAGCAAACCATGCATGTAAAATTCACACAATGAATTTCTCAACCAATCTAGTGCTACCTGGTATGCATCATAGAGTTATTTGGCTATATGAATGTTGGGGTCTAGATTCTTGGAAATCCTCATTAATTGAAACCAAAGAAACTGTTCTTTTAGGCACATGGCATACACTCTTGGTGGTGGTCTGCATTCCATTATTTTTTCGGCCACCTTCATCATTTCATTCATCTTTTCCTTCATTTCTTCAATTTCTTTCTTTTGCCTTTCAATCTCTTTTTTCAATTTCTTCCTCTCTTCTTCCCAAAGGCTTTGCTGAAATCCAATTTTAGCCAAATAGAGAAAGCTCAGAGTCAGGGGTGAGACAGGTCTCTGAGTTATCCTAAGATATTCTAGATACTCAATCAATAATGTCCTTTTATAAAAAACCAACGCCCGACATGATTCAGAGGGCAATGGTGCTTCATTGAAGGTTTCAATCTATTCAAATTGTTCCTCTTCTTGCTGCAGTGTAGACTCTTGTTGCTACCTAGGAGGAGATTGAGCTTCCTTGGAATTTTCTCAACTGCATCAACCAAGTCATCAAGACTTGGCATCCTCTTTTTGTTACTGCCATCATGTTGTACCTCCCCAACCTCCACTCTTTCATTTTGTAGTTCTTCAGGAATATCAGTTGAATTTTGTGGAATATTCTTGGGTATACTCTGGGAATCATCATGTCTGACTTCCTCTAATTCTTCAGAAATATCTATAATTTCTGGTTGTCTGGAGGTTGAAGTGACTTTACTTCATTTTCTTGGTGAAATCCTTGTTGGCAATGTAATAGGTGTAATAGGTTCTTTTGCAACTTTCCTCTTTTTAGTCTGTCTAGAAGATTCAGACTCGACAAGAGAAGGAGATGGGGAAGCAGTGATGGTAACAAGAGTTGCTGCAGGAAAAGACTAAGGAGAGCATTTTTTCTTTTGAATGTCGGGGCTTGATTCAGGGGTTTGCTTGGTCCTAGATGACTCTCCTTCTTTTTTTTTCTCCTTTTCTTTCCTAATAGAAGATCTTGTTTGCACCCGAGTAGAGGGCTCAGTTATGGAGGTTGCAAGACTAGGTGTTGTAGGAGCAGATGATTCTTGCTCAGCCTCCCTACTCGTGGATTCTATTCTCATTTTTCTTTTCTTGGGCTATGCAAGGAGTGCTCTAGGAGGTTGTGGAGGTTGTAAACCATTTTGGACAATAAATTCTTACCAAGAGAGGGGTGATACGTCTCTTAGTGAATGCTCAATCAAAATTTTAATAAGGCCATGATGGGTGACATAATTATCTTTACCTTTCTGGGTTTCACAGGCACTATGCTCCAAAAGATTCAACAAAATTTTTGGGAAATTCATAGCTAATCTGTGCCTCATATGACTTAAGAGCTTAAAATGGTAAGAATGTAGATAGGAGAAACGTCCCTCATAAGTTAAGTATCTAATTATAAAGGATGCATATTCTGAATATGGGTAAGGTAGCAACACCCGCTTGCATCCCTGCTTTGAAACCTCCAAAGGTCCATCAGTTGGCAATTTGAATTCAGCCCTAGATGAGACAGGATCCCTACTTGTAGGAAATTTCTCTCCAACTGTAGGAAATCTTGTTACTTTAGCAATTCGTTCCTCTATCACTGCTACTGTTAAACCCCATACTGTAGCTTCTCCTTCAGAAAGTGTTCTTAAAAAATCACCTGCAGCCTCTTCGTTAAAGGAATTTATCCTTAGAAAGTAGTTCAACCACCCACAATTACTAAATGCTTGAACCATTTGAGGGTCCTGTGTCAAGACTTCATGAGCCACTGGCTCATGTCTTACTAGCTGACCACCCATATTCAAAAACTGATTCTTCAAGAAAACCCTGAAACTTAACCATTTCTGAGAATTTGAAAAACACCTTTTTCCTACTTTGTTTCTTTCCTTTTCAGTTTGTTTGCCTTTCTTTTCGCCAAAAATGATATAAAATACAATTGCATGCAATGATTTTTAGACACTACCTAATTAATTAGTTTACTTGCTGATAAGGAAAAAGCATGCATTCACTCACATTAATTCTTGGGAAGTACAATTGAAAATTGTTTTTATCAAACGTGGCATTGGCAAAAGAACAAGATTTGAAACAAACAATCCCTACCCCCTACTTAAGATTTGACATGTGTCCTCACATGTGTGAAAAGATAGGCGAAGGATGAACAATAATGACTGATAGACACTTGTAATAAATGAATAAATAAAATAATTGAATGATGTGACAAACGAAAAGAATATCGCATACCTTGTATTAAATGCTCACGGATGTTGGAAGATATCACAGCACAGCCGAAAACGACTGCTTGGAAAAGAGATCATGAATGGTGGTGGTACGGTAAAATGGGTGACATGGATGGGTGATGTAGACAAGAAAGGTGAAATGATGGATGGTGGTGGATGGTGATGGAGAAAGTGGTTTTTGTGAAAATAAAACCTTTATTATGGACGTTCAACATAATTTCAAAGAGATACTACAGGAAGAAGATCAAAGCCCTTTGCTGCATGAAGATCATTGTCCTTAGGGGAAACAAACTACTGCATGAATTCTGCTTTTGATCCAGACTTATGGTATAACCGAAGATGGTGTCCATTAACCAATAGTTTGAATCGAACAGGATCGATTGTTGCCAATTGAACCGAACCATTATCGAATACATTTTCAATTTCATATGGACCAAGCCATCTTGTTGTAAGCTTACCCTGATTCTCTTTATACCTAGAGTTGTAAAGTAGGGCCCAATCACCAATGAAGAAATGCTTTGTGTGGATATTTTGGTCATGCCATTTCTTCCTTTGCTACTGTATTGCTTCTGTATGTTGTAGGGAAACCTTCCGCATCTCATCTAATGCATTCAACTGGAGGAGGCATTCCTTTTCAGGTTCAGAAAGATCAATGTGTAATTGAAGAGCAATCCTCAAAGTCTTATGTTCAAACTCAATTGGCAACATGGCATTTTTTCCATAAAGTAATTCAAAAGGGGTAAACCCTATAGTTCTTTTCCATGTTGTTCTATAAACCCAGACTGCTTCCAGAAGATGACTGCTCTAGTATTTCTTGTGTAACTAGATTATTTTTGTAAGGATGGCCTCCAATTCTCTATTAGTTACGTTTTCCTGACCATTGGCTTGAGGGTGATAAGGGCTTGATTTTCTGTGTCTGATCTTATAGACATTCATCAATGCAGTGATCAAATTTGAAGTGAATTGAGCTCCCTGATCAGTAACAATTTCTCTCAGGACTCCAAATCTGGTGAAGATTTATTCATAAAGGAACTTAGCAACCTTGTTGTCATGTGCATGTGTCATTACCTTTACTTCCACCCATTTTGTCACATAATCAGTACAACCAAAATGTAGGATTTTCCATTGGATGGAGGATCAATTGGCCTAACAAAATCCATTCCCCACTTATCAAAGGGAGTAACCACTACTTGTGGATACAAGGGCATTTCATCAGACTTCGTTGGTCTCCCCATTCTTTGACATCTGTCACATTTCCTGGTATAGGATATAGCATCCTTGTGTAGTGTGGGCCAATAGTACCCTATATTAAGCACATTCATTGATGTTCTTTTAAATGCAAAGTGCCCACCACATGGCTCATCATGACAAGCATGCAGAATGTCATATGTTTCATCTTCTTTGACACAGCTTCGCATGACTTGGTCAGGCCCTGTATAAAACAAATAGTCTGCAATCCATGAAAAGTTAAAACTTTTCTCAATCACCAACCTCCTATCCTTTGATGAGAAGTGAGCTGGTATTTTACTAGCGGCTAAGTAATTTACAATATCTACATACCATGGAGTTCTAGCAGCAATAGAAAACAAATGTTCATCAGGAAAGTTATCATCAATTATTTCAGATGTGGCAGGTGTAGCTATTTGAAGTCTTGACAAGAAATCAACCACCACATTTGCCTTGTCTGGCTTGTCGATAACCTTGATATCAAATTCCTGTAACAATAGTAGCCACCTTACTAATCTACTAGATATGGCAGGTTTATTCATAAGGTACCTTATTACTGCATGGTCTGTATGAACAAATATTTGGTAACTAGTGACATAATTCCGAAACTTGTTCAGAGCATACACAACTACTAGCAATTCTTTTTCTATGATAGTATAGTTTAATTCTGGTCCTTGAAGATTTTTGATGATAAAATACATGGCATGCTCTATGGAATTATCCTTTTGTCCTCACACTACCCCTATGGCATAATCAGAAGCATTAGTGTGTATATGAAAGGGCAGATTCCACTTTGATCCTTGAAGAACAGGTGCTTTAGTAAGTAAGTTTTTAAGCTGCAGGAAAGATTTGTCACAAGCCTCAGTCCAATGGAATTCTGAATCCTTAGTCAATAAGGCATACAATGGACTGGCTATTTTTTTGAAATCTTTGATGAACCTTCTATAATATCCAGCATGTCCTAAGAAGCTTCTAACATCCTTTTGTTTCATAGGTGTTTTTAATGTTAGAATAACTTCTATTTTTGCAAGGTCAACCTGAATTCTAGCTAGAGAGATATGATGGCCTAAAACAATTCCCTCTTGCATCATCATAAAACACTTCTCACTATTCAAAGACAAATTATGCTCCTTACATCTTTTCAAAACTTTCTCCAAATTTGATAATGCTTCTTCATAAGTTACTCCATAAGTGGTGAAGTCATCCATGTAGATCTCCATAGAATCATGAGAAATATCAGCAAAAATTCTAATTATTGCTCTTTGAAATGTGGCGGGAGCATTACACAGGCCGAAAGGTAGGATAGAGTAAGAAAAAGTCCCCCATGGACAAGTAAAGGTTGTTTTATCCTGATCCCTAGGGGAAATTTTAATTTGATTATACCCACTATATCCATCTAAAAATGAGAAATACTTTTTATCAGACAATGAGTCTAATACTTGATCAACAAATGGTAGTGGAAAGTGATCGTTTTTAGTGGCAGTATTCAGCTCCCTATAATCTACACAAACTCGCCACTTCCCACCTTTTTTAGGAACAATCACTAATGGAGACACCCATTGACTGTCTGAAATAGGGTAGATGAAACCAACATCAAGCAATTTTTGGAGCTCATTTTTAGCTATTTCCCTGAGTGTTAGGTTTATCCTTCTTTGAGGTTGCCCAATAGGTGAACAATCTTCCTTAATGTAGATCCTATGAGTACAAAGTTGAGGATCTATTCCCTTTATATCCCCATAGTCCCATGTAAAAGTATTGTATTGATCTTGTAGCATTGTGACCAGGGAAGTTTGTTGAGCTTTAGGTAGCTGATTGTTGATATTCAGATAATGGCCTGGAGACAACTCAATTTGTTTGGTGAGATCATTCATGGAATCAACTAGAAAAGGTGGTGTCTGCATTACTTGTGGAAGCAAATGTTGATAAACTGTAGGGATTTTAAATGGTAGGCTCTCAAGACTCAGTTGTTGTAGGAAAGATTGTTGAGGACAATTATTGGGTTCAGATGGGTTACTCATATCAGAATTTGATTGCAAAATTTGGAAAAGCAAGTCATCTTCACTCTGAAGTTGGGAAAATAGATTAGTTTGTAGCATCATTAGCTCAGCCAATGATTTGACATCTTTTGTTTCTTCTCCTAAGTTCGGCCAAATTGGTTTAGACAAGTCTCATTGAGGCTGGGCAGCGGGTATAAAGCCAATTTCTTTTTTGACTGACCATCAGAGATTGTCATGTCTCCTGAACGACATCCTATAAAGGCATCAACTATGGCTAACCATGGTTTACCTAGGATGATAGGATATCCCCCCAAAGTTTCCTTAGTGGATAATATGGTGAAATCAGCAGGGTATTCCCATGATTCAAGATTGACAATTATATCTTCCACCAGGCCATCAGGTGTTACAGTGGAATTGTCAGCAAGCTGTAGGATGGTGGGTGTAGAGCTAATGGTTAGGATATTCAAATATTCCATAGTATGCTTGGTCATTACATTAATGGCTACACCTAGGTCAATCAAAACATTCTTTACCATCTGACCATTAATATTGACTTGTACCACAGGACTTCCAGGGTCAGCATAGTTTGGCATGACTACCTTCCCTAACATAATATTTGCCAATTTTCCAAGAACATGGATAGTTTGGGGATCCTTTTTCTTTTTTCTAGGTTTCTTCAAACAAGCCTCCTTAATGGCTTTTCCATAAATTGGGACATCTTTTATGGCTTGAAAGAGGGGAATTTGGATATGTACATTCTTTAGCTGATCCAAAATATAAAAGGTAGGCTCTTCCATGGACCTGGGTGTAGTGTCTTGCAATCTCTAAGGAAAAGGTGGTTTTACTAGATACTGTAGGACAGGATCCTTAGAGGTATTTTCTGATATAGGTATCTATTCTATAGGACCAGTCAGTTTTTCAGCAGAGGGAGGATCTTGTATTTCAATAATCACTGGTGGCTGTGGAGTAGGTAGGGTGGTTCCAGACCTAAAATGGATATCATTAATATTCAAGGCATAGGCTGGATACTGATTAGCTTCTGCAAAATACATAGGCTACTGTTGTTGCTGCTTATTATTAGGATTTGGTAATGGCTGAGCAGGCATAGGCATTGGTTTTGGAGGTCTAGTATTTGCAGGAGATGCAGCAGGAGGTGGCATAAGAGCTAGAGGTTGCGGCTGTTGTGGCTGTAGGAATTCGAGAGATTGGTTCTGCCAGTTTTGAGAGCTTCTCCACTCAGGATTTTGCTGCCAGTTACCTTGGGGTGGAGCCCATTGTCCTTGTGGGTGCTGCCAACCTCCTTGAGGAGATTGCCATTGTGAATTCAGATAGCTAGGCCATTGTGGCTGAGAGGTATTCCATGATGGTGATGGGCCCTATGTAGGTTGCCATTGGTTACTATAATTAGAGTAAGGATTTCCAAAAGTTAGAGGGTCTTGAGGCATACCTTGTCTTTGAGCCCATGGACGCCTTTGTGCAACGTTGAATGCTTGGTTATCATCACCTTCTACTACCTTAAATTTAGTAGGTAATTGCTTAGCCTCCATATTAGCCACCATCTTACATCTGTAGTCATGCTTCTTTTGTTGACAATGTGGATAGAACTCAGCCATGATTGCTTTAGCTTCCTCATGTTTCTTTCGAGCTTGCATAGTATCCAACTGTGTAGCCATATTATTTATGATATCATGCTTGAAATCAAACAACAAATTTGAAATCTCCATCCGTGAAACTCCATTATTAGAAGATTTTCCCATTGTGGCCTGATGACCTCTTCCCTTCTTGACACTTGCTCAAGAGTAAGTGCAACATATGCCCTTAATATCATCCTAAGGCACTTGGGTTATATCTCCTCCTCCCATTAGATCTAGAGCATCAATACAGGAATCATTGATTCCCCTCAGAAAAAGTAATTTCTAAGATTCTTCATTGAGAGTATGGTCTAAATTCTTCTTCAAGGAAAACAAAAACCTTGAGACATAGTCTTCCAAGCTTTCATCCTCCTTCTGCTGAATTCGGAATATATCATCACCCTTATTACCACTCTTGCAATATTCCTTATATTTCTCAAGAAACTTAGTTTTCATGAGTGCCCAACTATCAACAAAATTCCTCCCCAAACTCATGAACCATCTTAAATCACCCTCCTTCAAAGTAGCAAGAAACAACTTCAGCTTATGAGCATCTATGGTATAATCATAACTTTGATAGAGGATGTCAAACTCAAACAAGAAAGTGTTTGGGTCCTCAATAACTAGTCCATAGAACTTGGGAAGTAATGAAGAAGGAATATTTTTGAGGTTATCATTATCTTTCTAGGCAATAATAGGGAATTCAAAAGCAGGAGGTCGATTAGGTGGATTTTGTGCCATATTTGCTTGATGAAATATCAGAGCAAATGGATTTTCCTGGGGTTCTTCGTCAGCAAGGTCAAAGGGAAATTCAATGAATGGGTCTTCAGCAAATGGATTGATATCTTGGTTTCCTTCTTCCTCAAATAGATTAGAAGCTGGTTCAAAATCGTTATCAGTGAAGGAAGGGTTTGGTAAGAATTTCCCTAGAGCGTCTCTTCTTCTATGCATGTAACAAACTCAACTGAAAATTAAAGGTTTTGAAAATTTCTGAGTAAATACACCAAGCTACTGCTAACAATGACAATGACAGGTTCTTAGCTTGACACCATCCTTGGCAACGACACCAAAAATGGTTGTCGCCCACAAAAGGATATAAAAGTCATAGAAAATCCTAACCTGGGAATTGGACATTCCAGCAGGTGACTAACATCTTCTCATGGTTGCTCATTTACTTGTCAAACCAGGGAACGTATACTTGAAATTGAGCAGCACTGTATGTGCACTAAGAACCGATTTTAGCCACAACCTATTAGAAATAAATGCTTGAAAGGAATTCTAACTCTAATGTAGGAATGTGAAACAAGTCTTACTAGCTTAAGCATCACTTAACTAAAGCAGGAATCACAATAACCATTACTGGCAAAAAAAACCATGAACTGGCCTTATGCTGCAGGAACAAACATAGGGATGGATTCCTTATGCTACAGGAACAGTTTAAGACTGAGTTTGCATTAAAACTTATTGGAATAAAATTCTAACAGATAAACAACATGAAGTAAATAGCTAACTACAGATACTTACCAAGTAGTCCCCCTTAGCAAGCATCAACCAATTTAAACAAGAGTTGAACTCGAAATCACATACATGGCTGTTCTGTTTGTAAGAAAACTTTAACAAAAAGCTCTACTTTTTATTATAACAGTAACTTTAATACACTCTATTCTATCTCTTCTCTAGTCTAATCTCTTCTCTATCATCCCTTCTACTCGCGTAGGATGAACATTTATTTAAAGAGAAACAGCTAACTAACTAACTATCAGAGAAAGATGTGGATGTAGATGCTTCCTAATTCTTAGGAACAAATTTTCATAAATGAAAGTGTATCTATCCAACTGATTCGGAAAGAATCCAGGGCTCCACTCTTCCTAGATTGATGACTATTTATATCTCCTCCCGATGACCTGGACAGAGCATCTCCGCAGGAACAACATGCTTGCTGCCATGATGAAATGATCTTCACTTCAGAACCGCGGTTCATTGCGCATTGACTTGTTCATACTATCTTCAACAACCTATGGAACACATGGCAACAAAGGAAAAAGAAAGCATAATAGCACGATACTTATCATTAATCATACACATTAAATTCATCTCATTTATCCAGAAACCACACGTATCATATCAGTCAATTGGGAGGCTAAACAGGGCCATGAATATAGTCATATGGAGATATTAAGCTATAGGAATATAGGAATGCATTGTCATAGAATACTACCCATTAACATGAAAAGTTTATAACCATAGAGTTTAAAACAACCATTAGAAAGAGTAAAGGTATTTAAAAATACATCGTGACACTCAAATAATGAGCATATTTTGGGCTCATCAGCGAGTTTGAGACATCGACTATAAGAATTGTGCTTATTGTTCCTTTGTCCAAACATAAGGAGCACTTGCTTTTCTATATTTTTCATCATCATATTTTTCAACACAAATATTTTGACGAATCTTTAGTTGGAAAAAGTCTTCATGCGATGAAATAGTATCAAAAGCACCAAAATGAGTTTATAGAATAACATAGGCTATATTTTTCTCAGTATGCATAAAATCAACAAAATTCCTAATGTCTATATCCTTAAATTATGACAACTTATATAATATCCACAACCTTTTTACACCGATTTCATTACATGGACCATATCTACTACAATCAATCCCATAATTTTCAATAAATGACATTATTTTTGGTCCATTCTCAATAATATAATAACCTATTATTGGAAACGGTGCTTCACGATTCTCTTCTTGACCATTGAACTGTGTTTTTGTAACACTCTTCCATTTTTCTTTCTGGATTGGACAGTGTTTCCTTGTTTTGCATTGATTTATGTTTCTGGATATTTCGATACTTTCTCTCGCATGTGTATTTGAGCACTATTCATTGAGCGATAGACTATATTATGTGATGTGATTTGGTTTATCTAATGCTTTAGTTTACATGCTTTAATTGGTGTAAAGATGTTAGTTGATATAACATGTAATTTCCTATGAGATTATTGGTATTATGATGAAAGTGTTAGTTATGATGATTGTATTGGTGAAGGGGATGGGTTCGCATCACTCGCTTGTGAGCGCCCTACGAATTCATGATTTCCTCTTCACAATGTGTATTATATGCTAGATATATTATATGAGGTTGTTTATTTGGTTTTCAGGTTGTAGGTACATGACATCAACTCCACCTAGTTTCATAGGTTTGAGCATGTCGATCCAACAGTTAAGTTGAACAGGAGATAGTAGCTAGGTAACATGTGTCAAGTCTATGCCCTAGCCTTAGTGTGTCGTCAGTCGTGTGTATCGAGTCATTGATTTCCTTGCTTTAATCTTATTTAAATTCTGAAGGATTCTTGATTGGAAATAGATATTTAGAATTATTGCATTAAATCATGTTGATGGTTATTTAATTAAAATTATATTTTGTTGATTGAAATTATTATTTAAATTAATTGATTAAATTTAATCTATTTAATTAATTAAATTTAATCCAAAAGGATGAATTTAGTTATTAAATAATTAAATTAATTAATTAAATGTGATGCAAGAAAATGAAAGGAAAGAAAGGAATTAAAATTAATTTTGGAATTTAATTTCAACTTGTGGGAATTAAATTAGAAATAATAATTAAATGTTTATTTGGGAAATTAGTTTCAATTTTGGGAATTAAATTATTATTTCAAATTGCATTTTAAATTGAAAGGGGGTTTTCGAAAAGTGAAATTAAAATTAATATTCTAAATGTCAATATTGCATGCAAAGGATCATATTTGGTTTGAGGATATTTTTGATTTAGGACTGAATTGCATGCTTTATTAAGGGGAAGAGATTATTGAAAATTCATTCATTCTGAGAGAAGATATTGAAAGGAGGATTTTAGGGAAAATGGCACAGAGAAGGGTTGAAAGAAGTTTTTGATTGTAGAATCGATTTGAGGAAAGTTTGTTTATAATTCGTTGAGCTTTTGGATTGGATTCTTGGTATGGTAGAAGAGAATTCGTGAGATCCTTGGAGGAGGTTTTGCATCAAAAATTCATCTTTGCTTGTAGCTTCTTGAATCAAGTTTTCTTCTTTGTTTTTATTGTTCTTGATTGCTTTTAAAATAGTAGTGATTAAAGATTTGTTTGTTAAATCTGTTTTAGAAAAGAAATTTGTTATTAGAAGAAAGGAATTAAATAAATTTAAAGCTTTTGTTTTTGTGAAAATTCTTGAGTGGAAATTGTGAAAAATTTTGTAGAATTTGATTTATTTGAGGAAATGGATTGTTTTGATTGTTAAATCAAACCTAGAGGTTGAACAACACATTTGGATTTGTCTTAGAAAATTTAAACCTCTGTAGAAAATCAGTTTATTTATAAAACCTATTGGGTGGAGAAATCCAGAGGATTTAAAAGCTTCTAGTTTTAATTTTGATCCTTTTAATTTTATTGTTCATGAATTCAAAAAAAAAAAAAACAGTTTAAAAGAATTAGTTTTTAAGCTATTGTGAAATTTGGATTTTCTGAAAAAGTTTTACAATTTCACCTATAGGTGAATATTTTCACAAACTTCTACAATTTTTCTATTGTTAAAATTTGTTTTTATATATATATATATATATTGTATATATACATATATATATGATTATATATATATAATACATATATACATATTTTATTTGGAGAAAATATTGATTTAAAACCAGAATCACCATTCGTATGACGGATTTGATTTCCGTGGTTGAGGACGAAATTGTCCATATTTATAAAAATCCGAAATCTACAATATAATAATAAAATTTGTGGTTAAATTTTTTTAGTTAGTGGTTGGTGGGGGGGTTAAATCCCCACCACCCACTCACATGTGGGAGGTGCGACTACCATGAGGTAGCGCGCCCACCACAGTGGGGGATGCATTGTCCCATGGCAGTGCCACCTCTCACAGTACTAATCATCGGAGGATGGGAAGGATCGGCGGTACAGCCGCCCCCTCCCCATAAATGTTATAAAATTTGGTTTTAATGTTTAAAATACAGTTTGCAAACTTAAAGGTATTCCGTCCACCATCCAAGGTAGCATGGAATTCGAGGCTTTGTTTTTTTGTCTTTCATATTAAATTTATATTAAATATATAAATACTATACAAATATATATATAAATATATATATAAATAATATGATTAATATATGTATATGTATATTTATATTTTGGAAATTAATGATATAAGTTATAGAATTTGGTTAATAAAGTTCTATTTTATTTTGAATAAAATAAATGGATATTTTGAAAAGATAGAAGATATAGTTAGATGTAAGCAAGTGATTAAATATATATTTAATGTATATAAGGTATGAACTTTTTATATATATTTAATATTTTAATTTATTTGAAATATTATTTTCAAATTAGTATTATTGGAGGTTTAAATTTGAACTGGTTAGTATGCATAATTTAGTTTGATAGGGAAAAGGCAATTTAAATAAATTGATTAAATTATATGAGTTAGTTGGAAAATGGAAGAAATCTAGTTAGTAGTGGACTTATGTTGGTTTTAGAAGTAAACATGGAATTTGATTTAAATTGATTAAATTCGTATTTCTTATATTTGTAAATTGAAGACACTTGTTTAATTATTTTATTTATTTATTTCTATTAGAGCATTAAACCATTGTGAATGGAATATGAAAGAGTTATGGATTTAGTATATAAAAAAAAAATAGTAATTTCCTCATGATTGCCTTAAATGTTCTATTTTCCCTATATTTCGTAAAGGGAAGTGAGTTAATTGTTTTAGATTTCCTAAGATGGAAATGGAAATTTGGATTATATGATAATTTGAGTTAACCCAATTATCATGTCTTTGACTTTGTCAATGTTAACTATTGAATGTGTATGGATTTAAGAAATCCAAATATTAGAGTTGATTATTGACTTGAATGCTTCTGTAGCTATGTCGTCAAGTTGCATGGTTGGATATGGGATTATGTGTTAGTCCAAATTTGTAAGTCTTCCAGAGAATATTAGAGGAACTAAAATGGTTGTTGATTATTTATGTCAACCAATTATTTTCCCTTGGGTAGTGCATGGTGTCTATTCAGTATTTACCCGGTTTCCACGAACGGGGATGTTTTGTGCCTCCTGTGAAAGGAGTGGTCTATGTGTTATGTTGCCTCCAAGATGTTTGAAGTGAGTTCTTTTATTTTTTTCCTCCTTGAGTTGGAGTGGTTTGATGTCTAGGTTGCATGCACTTGTGTTTCCCTTGGTGATTAGTTTGGTATGGTGTGTTTTCCATTAGAAGAGTGGCTTCTATTAGGCGCCAGAGCCCAAAGAGGTAAACTAGGTAACCTTCAGGAGTGATTTAATCAAGTGATAACTAAATTAATGTACTTAGATGATTAGGATGCCTTCCACACTAATCAAGATAATTTATGCCTCACTCATAGAAATAAGGGCTCGTTTAGACTTGGGATGAGTGATAAGGCCTGAAATGGCATAGTCATTTATCTTGTCAGTACGAGAGGTATTTGATGCCGCATGAGTGAGTATGAGGGCTGGGATTCAGTTGAGGTCACTAGGATTACCAAAGCCTATGAAGGATGCCTAGAGCAGATCTCATGACTACTATGCGATGACACTCGATCTAGGACAACTGTTGGTATTTATTTTATGTGTATGGTTCTTTGAACATACTTGATCTATTTTTATGTCTGGAAGCAATGTGACCTATGTTAGTGATGTGAGAGTTGTACTTGTGTTGGGCATTTATTTGGTTATGTCACTTTGAGTCAGTATGAGTCAGCCTTTGGTTAGTGGTTGTAGATTTTTGTCCATGTTACTTTCTTACTATCTCTTAGCATGGGGGGTGGGCCTTCGGGACCACTTGGTTGGGTGGAACATGCACCATACACCATTGGGTCCCCTTTATCTTTAGTACTTGGTGGTGAGACATCTAGATGGATAGCTTGTGGTTCTTATTTTTTTAAATTCAAGCATTGTTGTATTTCTATTTGTATATGTTATTTATCCCTCTTATGTTATGAGGTGGAATGTTGTAATTATAACACTTATGTATTTTTGCCTCATTCAGGGAATAAGTGATGTGACTATTGGATTTAGTAAATGATTATGGAATTGTATCTTGGATGTTTATTTTATTATGTCATGTGGTATCCTTATGTTGTATGATGTTTATTTCATAAAGTATATAATGCTATGGTTATATGTATGTTAATGGGGTTTTAAGTAGTCTCGATTACCTAGCCTTAGGTGATGTTGTTAGTTATAGATGAACATGTATATCTAATTCACTTTAATAAAATATCATAATTTAGTACACTTTTGTAGTGAATTGAAACTTCTTCTAGGGTTGTGTGGTGGGGCATTATAGGTTTTTTTTATGATATGGATGATCCATTTTAAGGTAAGCATAATCTCCACAACAAATACACTTACACAAAATTCTTGAGTGCCTCACAAAATCCTTAAAGTTGCAAGCCAGACATCCATGATATCCATGAACATTGAGACTAGACAATGTGTCATACACAAGAAGATCATGAATCATAAACAATAAGGAAGATCTTAAAATAAATTTGATTGAATGACCATCTCTTAAAGATTTAATTTATTCAATTCTTTTCCATAATTCGATCATCTCATCATATAACATCTCTAGATAAGAATCAATTGTATTTAAACTCACACATTTCTTTCCTAGTATAATCAATGATAGCATTACGAAAAATATTTTAGTTGCTAACCATGGATGCAAGTTATAATTTATTAAAAACACAAGCCAAGTTGGCCATTTAGTACTTTGATATGAGAATGGGTTCAGCCCATCTAGAGCCAAAACCAACCTTATATTAAGAAAAAATTAGGCCATTTGTTATCAAATTCCATCCATGTCTTAGAATCAAGCAAATGTCATTATTTTCCATCAATGCTCTTATTTTGGGCATTCCATTGCATAAGTTCAGAAATGTCTCTACACCTATACATTTGAAGTAATCAAAATATTACTGAAAACTGGTGAAGAAATTTTCTATGAACCACAACTAATTTCAACCCTTCCCTATACCTTGCTTCATGGAATTTTGGACATTTGCTCTCACTTGCAATATTCTTGCAAAATAATACATATCCATTCACAAATGTGTGGATGTTTTCACACCCTAAGCTTATCTTAGTGATTTCATTTCTATATTGACTTTGTTTTGTTGAAAATGTGGAGTCAGGTGGCAACAATGAACTTAATAATACCAATTATTGATCTACACTCATTTATTGAACCAAACATTAGTTGCAAGTTAAGAATTTGAAGGATTGTTGTCAAACAACTTAACCTGAAATTAGTATACACAATTTTTGAAGCATCCTCCATCAACTTGGCCCAATCATAATTTAGACCCTCATTCAACATTCTATCAACTTCAAACCCTTTGTATAAAATTGTTACCTCTTCATCTATGTCTGGTGCCACTTCCTCTATGTTTGGTGTCACTTCATCTATGTTTGTTGCCTCTTCATCTCTCACACTCTGCCATTCTATCATATCTTTATAATAATTGACATTCCAAGGGCTTATACCCCTATGCCCATATCTTATCATATGTCAATCAATATGACTTCTTTTTTTCACCTTTCCAGCAAGATAGCCATTACATGGACATAGATATGTGTCCATATCACTCTCATCGAATATTATCTCATCAAATGTATGGTATTTCAATCTTTGACATTGATCCATCTATAATATTCTACACATAGCAACAAAAAAATGTAGAGTAAGAGACAAAAATTATTATTCTAAATTGAAAGTAATTTCCATAGCAATAGAGATATATAGAGAAAATAAAAAAGAGAGTTTAACTATTGTATTGCAAAAAAACAATTTTTATAGTTTATATTCAAATTATTGATTACATTGCATTACACATCTTTAAAACTCAAAGCATTACTTTAGATTCCATAACTAATAACTAGATGCTGATAGATGACAAAATTTCAATTACAATATAGTTTTTACAAATTCAGCCTAAGCACTTATGCAATTAATTCATATTGCATAACTAATAACTTGGAGCATCCACCAATTGCATTTTCTTGTCATGGCATTCCACGAGACCACATTTCTTTGACGCATTTTTTCAAAAATTTCACTGCCTCGTCTATGCTACCACATTTGTCATGTGTGTATACCAAATAATTTTATCAAATAGTTCACTGCATTGTTTCTATGGCTAAAATCCTAAAACAAGTGCTTTCGAACAAGCTAATGATGCTTGGAATTTTTTTATCAAAGCATAATAGTAAGAAATAGCATAGAAAAGGTAGTGAACTTGTTGAAAAACTTCCTAAAATAAATGTGGTCTCATGGTGATGGAATGACATGAAAATCCATAACAAGTCACTTATCATGGCATTCCATCACCATGAGACCTCATTTTTTTGAGGCATTTTTTCCAGAGTTCATTGCCTTTCCTATGCTACCACATTTTTCATATATTTCTACCAAAGCATTTTATCAAATAGCTCACTACCTTGCTACTATGGCGAAAAGACTAAAATGGGTGATTTCAAAAAAGCTATGGATGCTTGAAAAAATATATCAAAGTATTATAGTAAGCAACAAACTATGGTCACATGGTTTTTTCTAGTGCGAAAATCAACTTGATTTTATTTCATTTATTTTTTGCAGGCTTTAAACGCATTTTTTGGAAATTTTGCTATTTGAAATGGGGAAAAATATTTGTGGATTTTTTTGTACTTTTTAATTGTAGAATTATCATAGTTAGTGAGAAATGAAAATGTTCATGAAAGGAACAGATGTGTAGAGCCTTCAATTATACCCATACTATGCAATGACACTGAATCATTTATCATACCATTTTTTCTTCACAGGGTAGCATTTTCTTGTGGAATAATTGACTGATATATATCTTGTTTCAACTAACCACCCTCTCACTAATTTTCATTTATATTATAATACTTCATGAACTTAACATAGTAAAGGTGATTATGACACAAATGGCCACTACTATATGGCATCAATCAAGGAAAGCCAAAGGCCACAAGATTTTCTGGACAAGTTCCATTGAAGTTAGGAGATCTTAAGAGTTCTCTCTCAAATTTTGAAATTTTTTTGGAGGTCCACCTTGAGATCTATGAGAGATTAAAATATGTAGTCCATGTATATGCTCAACAATGGTAGGAAGAGAAGGCTTTGGAAATTTTTAGAAAGGAAACTCGCATAGATCCAAATGATGCCCATGCATTTATCAAGATGGGAAAGTTATTAATATCATCAAACCCTAGTACAACCTTAGATTCTCTTAAGATGCAAAAGTATCTTCTAAAGAAGAGTAGAGAATAATTACCCATTCAATTTTCAAACAACAATGGGGTTATTCATTTTGAGTGTGATGAACTAGAGTTGGCTCAACAAACTTTTATGGAGGCATTAGGAAATGATGTTCTACTTCTACATGAATATTTGTGGTTAGTTTTATGTTACTTTTACTTGTAGGATTCTCATAGTTAGTGAAAAAGGTAGTGTTCATGAAGGAATGTAAAAGATGTGTAGAGCCTTTGAATTATACCTGTACTCTGTAATGGCATTGAATCATTTATCAAACCATTTTTTCTTCACTACAGGGCAATTCTTTCTTGTGGAACAGTTGACTGGGACAAATCTTGTTTCAACTAACCACCCTCTCATGAAATCTTATTTATATTATAAGCTTGCTTGATATTATCATAGTAAAGGTGATTATGGAACCAATAGCCACTACTACATAAAATCAGTCAAGGAAAGCTAGATGCCACATGATTTTGTGGATAGGTTCAATTGAAGTTAGGAGATCTTAAGAGTTCTCTCTCAAATTTTGAAAATGTTTTGGAGGTCCACCCTAAGAACCGTGAAAGATTAAAAATTTTAGGCCATATATATGCTCAAAAAGGGATGGAAAAGAAGGCATTGGAAATTTTAAGAAAGGAAACTCACATAGATCTAGGTGATTCCCATGCATTTATCGAGATGGGTGAGTTATTAATATCGTCATAACCCAGAGAAGCCTTAGATTCTCCTAAGATGCCAAAGTCTCTTCTAAAGAAGAGAGGAGAGGAGGTAACCATTCAATTGTTAAACAACATTAGTGTTCTTTATTTTGAGAATGATGAACTAGAGTTGTCTCAACATACTTTTATGGAGGCATTAGGAAATGGCATTTGGGTTGAATTCATAAATAAATGCCTGAGTGCTAATTTTGTAGTTTTTCCTATGATCTTTAAGGATATGATATTCTTCCATCGACTAGAAGAAGGTGCCATTTCACTTGAGTTACCATGGGATAAGGTTACAAAAAAAAATAATCTTCCTAGGTTGTTTAAACAGCTACATGATACTAAAAAATAAAATCTTTTATATAGGCTAATATTATTCAAGTTTCTTGATTATGTGGACACATATCTACATCTTCCAGGCATGGCTAAATCTTGGAATGAGATCCAACTAAGCCTAGAATTTATTGAGGGTGCACTTAAGTTGGATAAAAACTCATCAAATTATTTATCTATGCTTGAAAAAATGAAAATGAAAATAGATGGCTGGTTTAAAGAAAAGAAACAACCAAAGTTGCACAAAGTGAATCAAATGCAAAGAATTCTTATGTTAACATTTCACTTGGAAATTGGAATTATTTTTTGAGATTTTCACAATGAGAGGAGGGATCCAAAGGTGGATGAACAATATCTTGAGAAGGCTAGATAACTATATTGTAAAGTGTTGGCACATAGAATAGGAAACATTTATGCTACAAATGAGGTAGCCATTGTGCTAGCTGAAAAGGGCCAATTTGATATTACGAAGGAATTTTTTTAGCCAATTACCAAATTAGTCATTTATTTACTCATTTATAACCGAGTTATAAAAAATGAGTAGAATTTAGTCATTTTTAGTTATTGTGACTAAGAGTTTTTGTCACCTAGTCATTTATTTTCCAAATTCTACTTGTGATTTGTAAAATCCAAATATTTCATGGATTTTTCCTATAGAGTTGAGAGGGATGAGTATGTTACTACTATGGCTCAGCAAAGAATCCTTCATCTAGAGTTTCCTGAGGCAACTATTCAAGTATAGGTCCTAAAGGAAATGAAAGCCAAATTTCATAGGATGACTAAAACAAAAGGAAGAGCATTAGTAAGGAATAGTGGTGTTTTTTTGTTGTTAGAGTGGGATCTTTTCTCTTGCATTTTCTTTGATATGATAAAAAGGTGTGATATATACCTCTACAATTTAGAGGAGGAACCTAAAATTGTGATACAAGGATCTACATTCAATGAGTAGTGGGATAGATTGGTTATGTGGGCAATAGCTCCAAGTACAAGAAAACTTGATGTTGTAGAACCTGGACCAAACTACATGGGAGGATTTATAATAAAGAGAGTGTCAAAGACATCAACACTTGAGGTAGAAAATATTTTAGTGCATGTTTATTAGTTTACAAGAGTCATGGTTGAATCAATGACTATAAAAAAGAGCAGTTTAGAAAACAATACAATGACTTGTTGGTTGAATATGGAAGGATTGAACCAAAAAAAGATGTAGTTGCAAAAAAAGATAGCATTATTAAAGGAGAAGCTGAAAAGTTTTCAATTAAGAGAAAAAACACAGATTGGTGTTGATTCTCCTACTACTCCACATGATCCAAAACATTCTGACCTTACCCCTTCAACAAGCTCTTCATGCAAAATTGTGTCGTATAATGTGAACTATACCTATTTCAGTGGTAGAGCTAGACACATCATAAGTACCATAGGTTGAGGAGAGTTACTTAAGGAGTTAAGTGATTTAAAACAAAAATGTGACAATCACAATAGGGAAATCCTTAAATTAGTAATATGAAGATTGTCACTACAGTCTTAGAGCACTTAAACAGGGGGATAAATAATAGACTAAACAACATTCATGATAGATATTCCTCCATGAAGTCTACTATAAATAAATTTGGCAATGATAAGGAGAGGGATATTTCGCTTATAGAGGTATGAATTCCAAGGCTGCAAGAATTGAGAATGATGTCCATTGGTTCTAGGCAAGATGTCATCCCCCTTGAAAGTCTTTAGCCCACCATTTCTATTGTACATAAAATAAAAGAGTTCAACGGAACCATAGAGCCTTTGAGACTATGATGAGAGAATTGGTAAAAAAAATTCATGAAAAAAATAATGGTCTCCTCCCATCTATTCTAAGGGATGATGGTAACATAAAACCTTGAAGGAGTGGAGAAAGGTGACTAATGATATCATTTCAAGTCAAGTTGCTTTGATTTGTCAGGGGCATGATATGGCTACAGTAAAGAGAAACATGGACATGCTTTCTCATGTAGATATTGTCCTAGAAGAGTTTGACAAGGAAGACAATCATGTTGTTACCAGATATACACCCTATAGACAAAAGTACGATAGTGTCATGAAATTTAGCTGGCCCACTAAGGACAAATTCTAGGCCTAGAAGAGAAAATATATGGATGTATTGGAGGAATGATATGCATTCATGAGGTGGTGAATGCAACTTACAAATATGATGAAGAATAGATGGGAGAGAAGCAATTCATAGACTAGAAATAGTGTAGATTAGGCTTTTTTTGAACTATTGTGGAGATATTATTTTCTTGCCAACATGGAAATTGGTGGCATAAAGGTTGACTTGGATGGGTTAGTTTCGTATTTTTCTATTGATTTTTATAATTTATAATTTTTTATTTGGCATGTACATGGAAAACACTTTTGGAACATAAGGAAGATAATTTGGTTCTATTACAATGAGTAAAAGATGCCTTTTGGAAGTTCGGTGCATCTTCTTTAGAAAATAGATACGAATTATGTCTTGTACACTTTCCTCCTTATTTCAATTATGCAAATATAACCATCTGAGGGAATCTTGAAATTGAAATGGAAATTCATGTCAAACGAAAATGAGACTCTAATTGTAATTTGACATGATGCTTGTTGCTCTCATGTATCTATAAATGAGATTTCATAGCCAATTACATAGGTCTTTTTATGGTTAAGCAATTTTG
Source organism: Sequoiadendron giganteum (assembly GCA_007115665.2). Classification (NCBI taxonomy): domain Eukaryota; kingdom Viridiplantae; phylum Streptophyta; class Pinopsida; order Cupressales; family Cupressaceae; genus Sequoiadendron; species Sequoiadendron giganteum. The sequence goes on along the minus strand of CM021105.1, from coordinate 233,866,397 downwards.
AGCTCAAGTATGAGTAATTTTTTAGAGTTATCATACATTAGCTAATAATTAATTAATCTTTAATTGATTATTAGTCTAATTTATTCTTTGCACTCAAACTAAAATTAGAATTGTTCTACTAATTGAGTTAATATTAGATCAATATGTCTCATCTTATGTGATGTTGACACTTGTCATGATCTGACCCCTTCTCATTTAGTGATTTTCTCTTATAAGCATTCAAATCTCTTCGTAAATATCTCTCAGATATTATCTAGAACTTTCATATCTTCTTGAAAGTCTCTTCTATAGCTTTTCCTTATTGATAAATATTGCACATATTGTTTGTAGATCTCATGTGTGGAATGTGTACCTATTTGCTGTTTGATCTTGTGGCTCATAGATTTGTGCTTGTTTTGCAATTCTAACATGGTATTACTGAATACCTTTTTTAAGGTTTGCAGGATTTGAGTTTTTTTTTTAAAACCATTTATATTAAAAAAAATTATTAGTAGGACAATACCCAAGGGTACCACCAACCTACCATTATGATAGGAAGTGGCCCTTTGGCCCCGCCCCCTATGTTGTGCGTACCATAGGGGGTATCACCCACATGCCACTTTGGCAGGGAGGAATGGCCCCCCTCGAGCTCCGTGCTATGGTGGCATGGTGGGCTCTAGCCACCCCACCTTATTTCACAATTCTAACATGGTATTATCGAAAACCTTTTTTAAGGTTTGCAAGATTTGAGTTTTTTTTTAAAAACTATTTATATTAAAAAAAAATAGTAGGACGGTACCCAAGGGTACCACCAATATGCCATTATGGTAGGTGGTGGCCCCTTGGGCCCCACCCCCTCTATTGTGGATACTGTAGGGGGGTACCCCCACCTGCCATTTTGGTAAGGAGGAATGGCCCCCCTTGGGTTCTGTGTTGGGGTGGCATGGTGGGCTCCAGCCTTGCCCCTCCTTTTTTATAATATTTTTTAAATCCATTATTTTTTTTATTTTTTTAAATGATTTTTTTTTTTTTAAATTTATTTATTTAAAAAAAAAAATCTTTTTTTTTTTAATTTAAAAAAAATGTAATGGTTTTTCGGCATTTCTAGCTTTAAAAAAATAGTCATATTGTGCATTTTTTTGCAAAATAAATGTACTATACTTGGAGGATTTTTTCTAGTATCCTAAATTTGGCAGACCTTCATATTTGGAGGCGTTTTTGAGAACTTTGACAGAGATTTTCGTTTTCCCTTCTCAACCCCTATCCATTAGCATTTTCATTTTTGCACCTCAACTTCTAGAGGTCATATCTAGGCCATACGATGGTCTTTTTGAGTAGTAGCATTTTGAGCACTTCCTAGTGGTGTAGGTATTTTCCAGTTTGGGCTTCTGTTTTTTTTTTTTTCTAGAATTTTGGTTTCTTAATGTCGTAGATGTTCAATTCTCGTTTTGGAGACTTTCACGAGCCATATCTTCTACATTCAGACATATTTTTGGGTGCCAATGTTTTTTAAAGTGCATGTTTTTTCGTGTACTTCATCATGGTTTTATTAGGTTTTTTTTTCTTTTAGAGATTTTTGTTTTCAGTTGTACTCTATTTTTGGATATTATAGGCACACATTGCATGCATTTATCTTATGTAAATGCACTAAAATAAAGTGCCATAGTAGGTGTATTATGGGATCTTACACATCACTTTTTTTCTTATTGTAATTACACTATGTTATAAAGTGCCATGGGGGTTAATGTTTTCCTTTTTTTCCTTTATACCTTTCTCATGCATGTGTGACTTTTATTTTCACACCCTTTATATCCACTTCTACTTTCATGTCTACACATTTAGATGTTCTTGGTTCTTTATCCTGCACTACATTCAGGAATTCAATTTCAGTGTACTTGCCATACCTCTCCCTTGTTAGCATTATGGGGTGGTTTCTACTGTTGATGCTAATGCTTCCTTGCTTCACGTTGGAGTGAGCTATGCATACAATATTTGTTCCTATGTACTAGGCACATGTATCAGCTGGTTACCCATGCATTTTGGTGAGATGGAGCACTTACCATATGGACACTGGGTATGTGTAGGATCATCATGGAAAAACAAGGCCCTTAAGTGGTGATGAAAATTTAGAAAATCAGAGTTAGGCAACTTGACATAAAAATTTGAATAAGTTATCTATATTATTTAAAAAATATGTAAGAATAGAATTTGTAGCAATTTAAATTTTGTTTCTAAACTACTAGGTTTATTTAAAAAAATAAAAAGTATATTTGGTGAAAATTTGAAATTTCAATGCAGTGGTACTTAAATTTCAGGTAAAAAATAAGAAGTAGGTGTCTGTCTGACCACCCTAACCACAATAAAATGATAATATTTTTTTATAAGATTTTAGATATTAATAGAGGAATCATGTCTCAATGTGATGCATGTTATTTTGTAATTTTTTCCTAGTAAATAATTAATTATGAATTTTTTATTACAACTTTAAAAAAATATAAAAACGCATATGTCTGACCACCTTAACTTGGTCAAAACTTCATGAATTTCATTTTTTTTAATCCTACAGTAAGTGAAGCATAGAATGTGACACATGTTTTGGATTCAAAAAATATGATATCGTTTAAAAGTTATACATGTTTTTCAACCAGCCTATCAATCAGGACTTTAGTCGTAATTCAAATAGAAAATGAATAACAATTATTTATTAAATTCAATGTAAAGCATAATTTATATTGGTGGAAAGCTGAGAATATCCTTTAAAAACCCTTTTTGTTTCATCAATTGTGGGTTAAAAAACCATCATCAGCCATATGGACCATCATATAACTTACATATCGCCACTTTTTGGCCCATCATGATCCTGCACATACCCCACTATTGCATTCCTATTTTCGAGGTGACCTTCCTTTTTCACTTGATCAGTTCTTCAAGATTTTGGTACTTTTTCCATCTATATCTCTGAGTTCCATGTGTTTTCCTTTGTTTTCCATCTGATTTGAATACTATCATTATGGGAACTCATGCAAATTCATGTCTTCTTGGTCCTAATCATCATCTATTTCAACAAAGGTTCTTGTCTCAAAATTTCAGCAATCATTCTTTGATAGTGTTTACAACTTATTCATGCTCTAGTGGTGTTCTTTGTGTTCATCCTTTGTTCCTATATTTTGGGACAACCTTGTCTTTTTTGGAGGCTTCTTTAGTAATTCACCCGGCTTTCATCTCTTTTTGGAGTAGAGTTTTTCCCATGAGGCTTTCTCTATTTCTCAACATTATAGAAATTCTTTATTTGTACATGGCTACCTTTTGGCCTTGTTTGCTGAGACCCATCATGCATTACTTTTTATGGTGTTTAGCTACTCCATAAGTTCATATTAAGGGGGGGTGTTAGAGTTATCATACATTAACTAATAATTAATTAATATTTAATTGATTATTAGTAGTACTTAAGCTAAAATTAGGATTGCTTTATTGATTGAGTTAATATTAGGTCATTATATCTCATCCCATGTGATGACACTTTTCATGATCTGATCCCTTTCTCATTTAGGGGTTTTCTCTTATAAGCATTCAACCCTCTTTGTAAATATCTCTCAAATATTATATGGAGCCTTTATATCTTCTTGAAAGTCTTCTTTAGCTTTTCCTTGTTGATGAATATTGCACATATTGTTTGCAGATCTCTTGCGTGGAAGGTTTACTAGTTTCTTGTTTGATCTTGTGGCCCATGGATTTGTGCTTGTTTCACAATTCTAACATAATTGAAAAGGTCTTAGTAATGTATTTAGATCTATAATAGGATTAATTACATTAGAAAAGATATATGAATGATAACTACAATTTCCTAGATTAGTTTCTCTCCTTTGTAATTTTGGCTTTAGAATTATGAATAAAGGAATCAAGGTTCATTTATTCATTTTCAATCACTCTGATTGAATGTGTGATTTCATATTTTTCTTTAGTTCAAAGAGTTGAGTAAGTGCTTAAATGAATCATAGATTTGAAAGTAAAATTCAAGGATTGTTAAGAAGTTTCTAATTCTAGACATATCAAGTTTTGTGTTACAAAGTAATATGAAATGGTCTACAAATACTTGTTTTGATTTGCTAATGTATTATAGTTTATTGCATATGTGAATCTGTTGCCCTCAAATAAGGATTTGGTCCATTTTTTCAGGCATCTTTGATGTTTGTGAGCCTCTTGTACCAGACAAAAACCATAAATATTTACAATAATTTTTGACACACTTGTAAATGTAGTATAGTAGTATGAAGTACTCCTCATTTCTAGCTATAGGTACAATTCGTTAAAGGGTCTACCAAATCCTTAAGGAATTTTGTCTATTTGCATCTAATAGGAATGTATCTATTTTTTTTCAATGTTAGTGATAAAATGACACAAGAGTTTCATATAGAAATTTTTGGGATCACCCTCTTGGGTTTAATAGAGGTTGAAGAGTAGAGGTCTTTCCTAGCAAGCTATTACTTGTTCGTTGACCAATACTTTCCTTTAATTATCATTGGATTCTATCATATTCATAGGTAAATGGTGAGATCAAGTTTGGTTGTAAAAAAAACCAACAAAATGAAGACTAGGTAAATTACTGTTAAAATGATCTCATCTTCTTGTGTCATACTATCTTCCCAAGAGAGACAAACAAGACTTTCACGACTCTCAATGATTATATCTTCTTTCACCAAGATACATTTGTCACTAATAGGAGAGGTATCAGGAGAAGAACAATTATGATTTTCCTAATTGGCTATGCTTGCATCCTCTTTTGTTATGGAATTCTTACAAATCTAATAGATACTAGGAGGGTAGCCCACATGCTTGTCAAAAGTTTTATTTATTTTTCCTAGATTATGCTCATGAGTAAGGAAAATAGAATCATACAAACCATGTGATACTCTATGAACACTAAATTCTTGAAAAAATAACATGCTATTGTGAAGAAGTAAACTATACAATTTTAATATTCTAAACAAGGCAATTTATTGATTACGCAACTTGCAATGAACTAAAAATGGAATGTTTGTAAATACAATTTTTATTTTTTGACAATGCGCTAAAATGAAGCAAATTAAGCTAGATTCACTAAATTTGATGGAACAACAAAATAAAAAATTGAAACTGGAAAGTAACAATAGAAAATAGAAGCCTAAAATTGAGATTTCCATTTCCAAAAATGCAAATAATGATCTATTAGGAACTCATTCACTAGTAAGGGTGAATGGGTCCTAGCTAAGGATTTTTGAAATGTTTTTGAGATGTTAGAGTCTTTATGTCAAGCCTGATCAGGGAATTATTCACTAGTAAAGGTGAATAGGTCCCTGATTAGGGTTTTGTAACTTTTTTTAATCATTTTCAAGGTTTATGTAATGCCTTTCAGTTCCAGGTTTGAGATAATAACTTTTAGTTCCAATTTTTCTAGAAATGCAATCTTAAAATGCAACAAATCAGGATTGCAAAGACCTAATTTGAAATGCAATGTTGTTTTGATTTTCAAATATAATTTTATGAGATCTAAGTGATATGAAAAATGAACGATTTGTTTTTGTATTTTTCAGATTTAAGAAATGCAAAAAAATATAATTTGAAGCCCTAAATGAGATGCAAATTTCAATGTCAAGTAAGAAACCCTAAATGAGACCTAATTCAATTCAAATTAAATGCAAATGAATGCAAGATATAACCTAGGATGCAATTAAATAATTCCAAATAAAAAAATTACAATGTTCAATAGGTTGGGATGACCAAAATAAAACATAGAAAAATAGACTCACCACTAGTAGGGTATCGATGATGAACCTAATTTTCAGTAGGTGTGTGTGTTTCATTCAATTATGAGGGACAAAATGCATAAATAACAATCATAAATGATTCCTAAATATTACAGAAACAAAATGTTAGGTTTTAAGAGGGTAAAATAATGTCTACCTTGATGGAAAAGTAAATTGTTTTAGGGCCCACTAAGGACTCATTCACCTTGAGTGGCGAATGGGTCCTTGTTAGGGCTTCCAAAAGGTGCTTTCTAGGTTTTTCTCATGTCAATCTATAACTCCAAATTCTAGATGTTCACTTCCTAGGGCATTACCAAGGACTCATTCGCCTTTAGTGGAAAATGGATCCTTTTAGGATTTCGGAAAACTAACTTCTTGGTTTTATTCTTCAATATCCGCGCTTTTGGATCTTAGGTCTTTAGCTCTTGAAATTTTGAGACAAATATTGTAGTTTAATTTTTGTATTCTTGCACTATGAATCACAACTTTGTAACTTGACAACTTTGACAATTTTGCTTCAAATTTTTTCTCCACTTGATCTTCAACCTGCAAATCTGTAAAAAAATATTCAAGAGGAGGAAAAACTCGTTGATTGTTAGTGAGTAGGGATTTTCTTAAGTCAAACACCTAGTAGGTAATTAAACCAAATGATAAAATAATGAAATTGAAGAATGGACATGAAATAACGAAATGTTGATACCTTGGAAGCTGTCTTGGAGTATAAATATACAAACTAACATGAGGTTACCATGAGGAATATGATGGGGCTTTTCAATTTTGAAGGAAGGAGGCTAGGGTTTTAGGGTTTCAAGTTACCCATGGTGATGTGAATTATAAAATTTTGAAACCCTCTTGCTATGTTTCAACGGTGATTTGATACCAAAGGTAACCAGTCACTTAAGTGATCTGTTTGAGCTATTTCCTTCATGATCTTACTAGCCCCTTTCACCTAGCCTATCATTCTTTTTCTAGCACCGGTGGTGTGGGAGCACCTCGACCCTTGAATTGCGGAGCACCTCGACCCTTAAATTGTAATAATTTAGGCACTTAGCATTTCCTGGACCATGTCAAGAAATGGTTAAATAGTTGTAACCAAATGTAGGCATACGGGGATAGTGAACAGTTTATGTAACTACCCGAGAATCTCTATAAAAAAATAAGTTGTAATCGAATGAGAGAGAGAGGGAATAGAGAGTGCGAAAAAAAAAAAGAGAGGAGAGAGTAATGAGAGGAGAAGCAATTGGGCTCTCTAGCCTTCGGCCAGAGAGCCATTTAATGTACAAACGTTAATTTAGAGTTAATATTTTGGAATGTTATTTGGAAGAATTTCCTTTTCCATCGTGTCTCTATCTACCTTCTGGTTTTGTTTGTTTTGCAGTTTGTGAATAGAGTTTAGGTTGAGGACTGCATTATTTGAAGAATGTTTAGATAACCATTGTTGGTTATGGTTTTTGAGTTCTTTATGATAGTCCCGAAAACCTTACAACCCTTCCTAGAGCAACCCACAAACCATATCATGGGTGAGCTCAAACATTGTGTGGAGCAGAGTGGTTGGCTCGGTGTGGAATAGCGGTACGATGGATGCTATTGCTCGACCATTATAGGGGAGCCATCACATGCTGTGTAGACCCGCAAGGTGTAAGGGAATGAGAAAATAGGAAGCGATTGTGGAGGAAGGATAGCTATGGTATGCAGAGTGAAGGAGGATTGTGAAGATAACAGGAGTAATCTTGATTTGGGAGATTAGAGACAATGTATCGAGGCTGTAGGAACTTGACAGTGTTGTTGTATGTCTTGGTCTATAGCAATCAATAGTGGTCAGTAGTTGTCAAGAGTCTATAGATGCTTTGTTGGTGAGAAAAGTGTGAAGGTGTCGATGCTTCAGGATATCTTGTGTGTGTGTTTTGTGTCTGTTTTATGATATCTAGAATGATTGAGATTAGCATTTGAGTTATACCGCATCAGAATGGTATCAGAGCTCAGAAGGTTCTGAGTGTGTAGAAGGCAATCTACACTAGCCAGTAGCATGGGTTCTTGGTTGCACGTGGATCCCTCCAAGCTATAGTAAGGACGTTGTGAAGATCTCAAGCTAGGGTCTTTGTATTGTATCCACCACGATGCAGCTGGGTAGAAGGTGCAATGAGAGCAACCACTTAGAGAAGGGTGGGAAGCATCTTCCAGAATCGTGTGTGGGTGAGATGGCAGTATAGTGGTGGTGTGAAGCAGCAGCATGAAGAGAGGAGGATAGCAACCAGCATAAACTCCATTGATGGGAGTCATGTAACAATAATGGAGGAAGTAGCAAATACCTTGATTCAGTGATGAAGACATAGAGGTGAACATTTGAATTGCAGCAGTCTCACCTCGGCAGTTCCATGGGACTTGGAAATCTGTTAAGTCTGGGAGTATGGTGCGGGAGCACCTCAACCCTTGAATTGTGGGAGCACCTCGACCCTTAAATTGTAATAATTTAGACATTTAGCATTTTGTGTACCATGTCAAGAAATGGTTAAACAGTTGTAACTAAATGTAGGCATACGAGGATAGCGAATAGTTTATGTAACTACTCAAGAATCTCTATAAAAAAAGAAGTTGTAACCAAATGAGAGAGAGAGGGAATAGAGAGTGCGAAAAAAAAAAAGAGAGGAGAGAGTAATGAAAGGAGAAGCAATCGAGCTCTCTGGCCGAACAAACATTAATGTAGAGTTAATATTTTGGAATGTTATTTGGAAGAATTTCCTTTTCCATCGTGTCTCTATCTACCTTCTAGTTTTGTTTGCTTTGCAGTTTGTGAATACAGTTTAGGCTGAGGACTGCGTTATTTGAAGAATGTTTAGATAACCATAGTTGGTTATGGTTTTCGGGTTCTTTATGACAGTCCTGAAAACCTTACAGCCCTTCCTGGAGCAACCCATGAACCATATCAGGGGTGAGCTCAACCATTGTGTGGAGCAAAGTGGTTGGCTTGGTGTGGAACATTGATACAGTGGATGCTATTGCTTGACCATTATAGGGGAGCCATCACATGCTATGTAGACCAGCAAGGTGTAAGGGAATGAGAAAATAGGAAGCGACTATGGAGGAATGATAGCTATGGTATGCAGAGTGAAGGAGGACTGTGAAGATAACAAGAGAGATCTTGATTTGGGAGAGTAGAGACAATGTATCGAGGCTACAGGAACTTGACAGTGTTGCCATATGTCTTGGTCTATAGCGATCAGTAGCGGTCAATAGCTATCAAGAGTCTATAGATGCTTTGTTGGTGAGAAAAGTGTGAAGGTGTCGATGTTGCAAGATATCTTTTGTGTGTGTTTTGTGTCTGTTTTATGATATCCAGAATGTTTGAGATTAGCATTTGAGTTATACCCCATCAGAATGGTATCAGAGCTCAGAATGTTCTAAGTGTGTAGAAGGAAATCTACACCAGGCAGTAGCGTGGGTTCTTGGTTGCGCATTGATCCCTCCAAGCTATAGTAAGGACGCTGTGAAGATCTCAAGCTAGGGTTTTCATATTGTATCCACCATGATGCAGTTGGGTAGAAGGTGCAATGAGAGCAACCACTCAAAGAAGGGTGGGAAGCATCTTCCAGAATCGTGTGTGGGTGAGATGGTAGTACGGTGGTGGTGTGAAGCAGCAACATGAAGAGAGGAGGACAACAACCATCATAAACTCCATTGATGGGAGTCATGTAACAACAATTGAGGAAGCAAAAGATGCCTTGATTCAGTGATGAAGACATAGAGGCAAACATTTGAATTGCAATAGTCTCACCTCAGCATTTCCATGGGACTTGGAAATCTGTAAGTTTGGGAATATGGTGCGGGAGCGCCTCGACCCTTGAATTGCGGGAGCATCTCGACCCTTAAATTGTAATAATTTAGGCATTTAGCATTTGGTGGACCATGTCAAGAAATGGTTAAACAGTTGTAAATGAATGTAGGCATATGGGGATAGCAAATAGTTTATGTAACTACCTGAGAATCTCTATAAAAAAAGAAGTTGTAACCGAATGAGAGAGAGAGGGAATAGAGAGTGCGAAAAAAAAAGAGAGAGGAGAGAGTAATGAGAGGAGAAGCAATCAGGCTCTCTGGCCGTAGAGTTAATATTTTGGAATGTTATTTGGAAGAATTTCCTTTTCCGTCGTGTCTCTATCTACCTTCTGGTTTTGTTTGTTTTGCAATTTGTGAATACAGTTTAGGTTGAGGATTGCGTTATTTGCAGAATTTTTAGATAACCATTGTTGGTTATGGTTTTCGGGTTCTTTATGACAGTCCTGAAAACCTTAGAGCCCTTCCTAGAGCAACCCACAAACCATATCTTGGGTGAGCTCGACCATTGTGTGGAGCAAAGTGGCTGGCTCGGCGTGGAATAGCAGTACAGTGGATGCTATTGCTCGACCATTATAGGGGAGCCATCACATGTTGTGTAGACCCGCAAGGTGTAAGGGAATGAGAAAATAGGAAGCTACTGTGGAGGAAGGATAGCTATGGTATGCATAGTGAAGGAGGACTAGAAAGATAATAGGAGTGATCTTGATTTGGGAGAGTAGAGACAATGTATCGAGGCTATAAGAACTTGAGAGTGTTGCCATATGTCTTGGTCTGTAGCAATTAGTAGTGGTCAGTAGCTGTCAGGAGTCTATAGATGCTTTGTTGGTGAGAAAAGTGTGAAGGTGTCGATGCTTCAGGATATCTTGTGTGTGTGTTTTGTGTCTATTTTATGATATCCAAAATTTTTGAGATTAGCATTTGAGTTTTACCGCATCAACTGGGGCTTAAAATTTTATACCGTCCAGGGTTGTATCGGTCGGTCCCACTTGAATATTCTAATGTTTGTGCATGTTGTTTGGTTAACTATCTGATCATGGGTTTTGATCTAGACCATTTCTCAAAAACCTCATAGGTTTTCTTGCTGATTTCATTAAGAGGTGCGAGGTCCACGAGATTCCGCCATCTGGCATGTACGAAGGGGCGGGGTTTTTTCCCGAGGTGCCAACGATGACAAGTGGTCGTCTTTTCACCGGTGGAGGGATTTAATTATGGGATCAATAATAATTCTCCCTCGTAGACCTCTCACAAGCACAGTAAATTTCTCAAAAGTATTGTGAGGTCTGTGAAAGGGTGACACGTCGCCTGGTTCTTGGAGCGATAGGGCTAAATGGGACCCACTTTCTAGTTGTGACCTCCTGCTTTCCTGGGTTTTAATTGGTTGTGGTTTTTGAAGGCGCTGGGTTGGATTTTCAACACTTGATTGACTCAATCTGAGTCGTCCAACCTTCTAGGTATGTTCTACATCAATGATGTAGCTTCAAAGAAATTATAGATCATTTATGTGACGAGCTTTCACACTCTGAAGCTTCTTTTATTAATGGCTTGAGCATTCCAGAGGATTTCCTCTTGATTTTCTCTAGCATGTGAATGATGCACTCCTTATAGAAGCAATTATGGTGGCTACGTCAACCACTTATGGCTCAAATTCTTGTTTTGCATTCAAGAAATCAATATCCCTCGCACCAATTCACTCTATAAATGCTTTCTGAAGTAACCTAGTGTTATCATTATATTTTTTGAGTTGTTTTTTTTGCAGGTGGTGGTTATTCTGTTGTATTTTGTGAAGGTATGGATAAATCTATAGGGCACAGGAGTGCTCAGGTAAGAGCCAGGAGGTCGCTAATTTTGAAGGACCAACCTACTCCAAGAACACCTAAGGTCATTATTAAGAGTGCTGGCAAAAGACGAGAGCATTGTGCATCCCCTATGTTAATTTCATCAGATTATGATGATAACGGGTCTGAGACTGACTCGGATTACTGGTGTTACCTTGCGGCTTTGACTGAGCTCACGGGAGTGAACGGGGAGGCCCTTGCAGTCAAACCAATAACTGCATTGGCACTGGGCCAAGTTGTTCGATGTGGCACTGAGGTGGCTGGAAAAATTAAGGTGCTTTCACTTTTGACTGAGGCAAGAACTCAGATAAGTTGCTTGTACTGAGGCCATGTGTGTACTTAGTGGTTGCTGGTGTTGGGTCTGTTGGGCGGTGTTTTTTCTGGTGTTTCATCTTGTTGATGTGGACATGCACATGCCTGACATGCTTTTTATTTTTTCTCCGACTGGTTACTATGTAACCATTTTTTGATTCCTCTGATCATGCACCTTGTTATCCAATGATGAGGAATGTGAATTCGAATTTCATTCTAAATGAAATTCAATTTTGAAATTAACAATATAGCCTAATGCTTTGTTGCTCTCCTACCCTATAAAGGAGATTTAACGGTTCATTATGAGGGTCGAGATTTTGGATCCATAAGGTTCTGAGTATGTTTAGTTAATTTTATTGTAGGATTTTGAAGGTATTATTTAGGAAATCATTTTGGGTTGGGAATAGTATGAAATAAGTATGCTATACTTTTGTAACTATTGATATCGAAAGAAATCTAAAAGAATTAAGACAATTTTCTCTCCTGTTTATGTGTCATGGATTATGAATGGATTTATCAAGGGTTGTTCATTCAGTTACAATGGTGTATTTGAAAGGGTAACTTGTTATCCTCCTTTAACTTAATGAGTTAATCAAATTCTTGAAAACAAATTGCATGTTTATGGTTATATGCTCAGGATTCACTAAGGAGTATTGTTTTAATATACTGAAAGATCTCATAGTAGCAAAGCATTATGGTGATAAGTTCATCATATCTAAATTATGTTTTATATGACTCCCGCCCAATGAATGAGGCACTAGATAGTGTCGGTAAAATTCTTTCAGGTGTAGGACTGTGGCTCTACGCATGGTGATTCAATATCTGAACATTTTTACAAATATCAAATGCTATCTCTTTTGAGACATAAATCTTATGATAATTTTTAGTCTCTTTGCTTTGGGACATATGTTATTATTCTTAGGTTTTTCCACAACCAAGGTAATTGTTGTCCGATTGCGTGTGTGGGGACTACATCTATAGAAGAAGTGTTCTCATCAGCCATAGAACAATCTTATGAACACATGAAGGTTTACCCACTTTGGTCTCACAGAGCCAAGAGTGTACGAGGTGTTATTCTTTCACTAGATCTCGTTAGTTGGCCACTAGCCTTTGCAGTTCTTTATAATAGAGGTTGGCTACCTCTTATTGAACTACAAATCCTATGTGGGAAAAAACACCAACATAATGGCGACTCTGCTGGGGATAAACTCAAAATTTGTGATTGCAGACGGTTTTATTATAGATTCATTGTATAACCATAGGTTGCACATTAATGGGGAGTTCTAAATCACCATTTGCATAACCATAGGTTGCACATTAATGGGGAGTTCTAAATCACCAGTTGCAGATGGTTATAGAGTCATATCGCAGATTTTTTGTTCGGAATTTACATAGTGAATTTTTTCAACCTTATATGGAAGAGGTTATTTAAATGAACCTGAAAATCCTATGATCTATGGTATCCTATTGGAAAAGGATTCAGGAGTTCTAGAATCATTGGATGAATGGTGGTTTTATTGGGGAGAACTTCTGAGAAATTTAAAAGAAAAAGAGAAACAAGGAACTACAAGGGTTGAAGGATGCTATCTATAATCTTTTGTTAAGTGAATTTGAATGTTAAAATTTGGATGGTAACGGATTGTGGTTTTGAAGGAGATTGGTAGTGGTATGGTACAACTCTGTTGTGGGTAAAAACCCAGAATCTAACAAGATTTGGAAGGAATTTCATATTTATTTTAATATAATCCTTTGTTGAAGAGGTGGCGACTCTGTCTGAAGAACCAATTAATGAATGAAGAAACAGTCCTAGATCTGTGATATTTATAGTCAGGAAGAAGAATTTAATACATGCTACCAAAATAATAAATTACCAGGTATTTACTCAAAACTAAACAGTTCACTAATTTCAATTGTGATGGGTGTTTGCAATTAAGGATGCAGATGGTTCCAAACTAGATGTCTAGCATCAAGAAAGGAACAATGATTAGTTTTTCCATACTTTTGATGATGCAATATGTATAAGCTCATATGAAATAATTTTTATGTTGCATCATATCTTGGAAAGCAAGGAATACTATTTGCAGTCACTAATGGAATCACGGTTGTGATAGTAAATAATATGTCTGATAAATATATACTATTGATGAAATTTTAAATGGGTATAAGTGATTTCCCATATGTAAAAACAAACATAACTATGCAAAGAGAACAAGTTGCATTAATCACTTCGAGATGTTTTGTAAATCAAAGGTATATGCTTTTTATTTTCAGTAATGTCAGTGGTTACCCAAATCCAATTCCTAAGAAGATTAGGAAGTATTTGCCTAAATATACAAGGGAAAGTGCATAATCAACCTCTAAGAATTAAAAAAAAATTGTAGATGTAATGCGGGATTATGAAGTCAGTCATGAGGATGTTTTCATGAAACTTTTTATGCAATCCTTGAACGGTGATGCCAGAGATTGGTTTTCCTATTTACTTGCCTTTAACTCATGGAATCAGTTGGTGATAGTTTTTATGGAGCAATTTGGTGAACGAGTCAATCCAAACATATTAAGAAAAGTTTTTATGGGAATTCACATAAAAGAAGAGGAGCTAATCCAATATTTTAATCTCAGGTTTTCAAAAGCTTTAAGAGAAATCCCTAAAGAAATAAGACCAAGTGAGGCTGAATGCTTAGTTGTATATCTTGGTGCTTTTGAAAAAAGGATGGGTTACTTACTATTTTCATGGGTTTTGATTAGCTATGGTTTTTCAAGGCACTAGGGTGGATTTTCAATGCTTGATTGACTCAATTTGAGTCATCTGACCTGCCAGGTTTGTTCTACATCAACGGTGCAGTTTTAGAGAATTACAGATCATCTGTGTGACAAGATTTCACACTCTAAAGCTTATTTTATTAATGGCTTGAGCATTCCAGAGGATCTCCTCTTGATTTTCTCTAGCGTACGAACAATGCCCTCTTGATAGAAGCAATCAATATCCCTCGCACCAATTCACTCTATAAATGCTTGCTGAAGTAACCCAGTGTTATCATTATATTTTTTGAGTTGTTTTGTTTGCAAGTGGTGGTTATTCTCCTGTATTCTATGAAGCTATGGATAAATCTATAGGGCACAGGAGTGCCCGAGTAGGAGCTAGGGGGTCGCTAATTTTGAACGAGCAACCTGTTCCCAGAACACCTGAGTTCATTAATAAGATTTCTAGCAAAAGATAAGAGCATTGTGCATCCCCTGTGTTAATTTCATCATATTCTGATGATAACGGGTTCGAGGCTGACTCAGATTACTGGTGTTACCTAGCGGCTTTCACTGAGCTCATGGGAGTTAACAAGGAGGACCTTGCAGTCAAACCAATAACTATAGTGGCACCAGGCCAAGTTGATGGATGTGGCACTGAGGTGGATGGATAATTGAAGGTGGTTCCTCTTTTGACTGAGGGAAGAACTTGGAGTGGTCGCTTGTACCAAGGTTGGGTGTGTCCTTAGTCGTTGCTAGTGTTGGGTCTATTGGGTGGTGTTTATTCTGGTGTTTCATCTTGTTGATGTGACTTTGCGCATGCCTGGAACACTTTTTGTTTTTTCTCCAACTAGTTACTATGTAACCAATTTTGATTCCTCAAATCATGCACCTTGTTATCCAATGATGAGGAATGTGAATTGGAATTCCATTCTAAATAAAATTCAATTTTGAAATTAACAATGTAGCCTAATGCTTTGTTGCTCTCCTATCTTATAAAGGAGATTTCAAGGCTCATTATGAGGGTCAAAATTTTGGATCCATAAGGTTCTGAGTATGTATAGTTAGTTTTACTGTAGGATTTTGAAGGTATTATTTAGGAAATCATTCTAGGTTGGGAATAGTATGAAATAAGCATGCTATACTTTTGATATTACTGATATCGTAATAAATCTAAGAGAATTTAGAAAAATTTCTCTCATGTGTATGTGTCATGGATTATGAATGGATTTATCAAGGGTTGTTCATTCAGTTTCAATGGTGTATTTGAAAGTGTAACTTGTTCTCTTGTTTTAACTTAATGAGTTTATCAAATGCTTGAAAAAAAATTGCATGTTTATGGTCATATGCTTAGGATTCACTAAGGAGTATTGTTTTAATATACTGAAAGATCTCATAGTAGCAAAGCATTATGGTGATAAGTTCATAATATCTGAATTATGTTTTATATGACTCTCGCCCAATGAATGAGGCACTAGATAGTGTCCGTAAAATTCTTTCAGGTGTAGGACTATGGCTCTGAGAATGGTGATTCAATATCTGAACTTTTTAACAAATATCAAATGCTATCTCTTTTGAGATATAAATCTTATGATAATTTTTAGTCTCTTTGCTTTCGGACATCTATTATTAATCTTAGGTTTTGCCACAACCAAGTTAATTGCTGTCTGATTACGTGTGTGGGGACTGCATCTATAAGAAGAAGTTTTCTTATCATTCATAGAATAATCTTATGAACACATGAAGGTTTACCCACCTCGGTCTTACAGAGCCAAAAGTGTAGGAGGTGTTAGTTTTTCACTAGATCTCGTTAGTTGGCAACTAGCCTTTGTAGTTATTTATAATAGAGGTTGGATACCTCTTAGAGAACTGCAAATCCTATGTGGGAAATAACACCAACATAATGTAGATCTTGATTTGAAATAGGATGTGAAACTATGCTTGCAAGTAGATCCTCAATTCTACATCAACATTCTGAGCTCCACAGTTCATGCTTGAATGTGCTATGCCTTGCGTGGGTTATATTAGGATGGTTAGGATGAGGAAATATGTAAAATATGCATCACTCACATGTGTCACTCACACCCACCTTTGGGTAGTTGAGTCTCACATCCTGTTTTAGATTTATTAGCCACCTCTCATAACCATTTCTTGTCTTTACCTAAGTAGGCATAACCATGTAATTTGGCATTTACGAAGTAGGTAAAAATATAACCTATTATGGGCACTTGGGAGTTATTACCCCTCTTGGAATGATTTTCCATTATTTTTCTATATAACCAGCACTCACCCCTCCCCTTGGCTAGTAATATGGATTGCTAGTTCAATTCTAAGGGAGTGTTGAGTTTATTCATCTCTTGATCTACTTCCTTGGTTTCTTTAGTCATTTTGATCTTAGGTGATTTTAGAACCAAATCTAACATGGTATTAGAGCTGGTTGTGAGTTGTGGGTTAGTACTTTTCTCAATTCATTCTTGAAAGAAAATTATGATTTTCTCTTGCATCTGATGATGACCTAGAGAATCATAAACACTTGATAGAGATCTTAGTTTCTAGGGGGGCTTTCTTCTATTGCATTTTATTGCAGGTATTTCAAAGCTTCTTGGAGATATTTTGAGCTCACCATTGAGCTTAGAATAGCTGAAAATAGTTAGATTCGGCTTTTGTTTCGTCCAAATTGGACACTGGATGTGAGATCTGTGAATGATTGAATAAAGAGGCTTTTTAAGAGGTTCCAAAAGGTATCTATGAAATCAATGCATTTTTCAGTCCAAATAGACCTCACCATCTCATTCAGAAGGTATCAAAACTTAAAGGTTGACTACCAAATCATGAAAAATGGAGAAATTGACTTTTGAGGCAAACAATTTGTGATCCCAAGTCATAGAACCCCTTCTACGTAGGTGGTATGGATTTTTTTTATAAAAAATTTAATGAAAATTTCTCCATTCAAAAATTATTATTTCAAAAAAATATATATCAAATGGAACTTATTATATTTGTAAAAGCATTTTCAAAAATTATAGAGAAAGCAAAAAAAATGCAAAAAAATGAAAGAAAAAAAAAGGGTATCAAGGGTACATGTGCTTGTGCATTTCCCTATACCCAGAGGTACGCATGCTTTACCAACTTGCGACACCCCTTAAATTGCAGCAACAACTTTTAAATAGTTGTGATCCATTTATAAAGGTATTTCAGTGTGGTTTAGGGCCCCCACATTTTAAAACTAATTTCTAATTATTTTAAGAATTTTTTCATTAAATTCAAAAATTCTTAAATGTTGCACCCCTCTGTACTATGAGCCAAATGTAGCTGCAAGATATTGACCTGCACCACCCTCGACTTCTATGTGTCATCCAAATTTAGTAGTCCTTTTGGTGGTCTCACTAAAGTAAGTGGTCTTTTTGGAAATTTCCCCCAATTTCATGATACCTCTAAATTTGGAGGTTTGGTTAAACTAGAAAACAACGATTTTTATATAGCATTGATTAAAATTGGTCGAGTCGAAATTTAGAGGTGGTTTGGAAAAAAAAAATCATGATATTTTTTTACAAACTTGACCCCCTCATCATTAATGTTTTGTATTTTGTGCTTGAATTTTAAAGTGTAATATCATCTAGGCATATGGAGGTGTTTTTCAACACAATTTTTTTGATTTGGGGTAAAATTTTGTGCTCTTAGCAATGGTGAAATCAATAGGTGATCCCATTTTTCAAGAAAAATAGGTTTTTCAACAGATCTGAAGGACATCCCTCACTTTTTGAACTTCAAACAAATGTAACTTTCATGTACAACCTCAGATTGAGGCAATTCTTTTTTTTAAAGTGAATTTTTTTCCAACAACTACACACTGTTGTTATTTTAAGGTTCTCATTTTAAAATTTTATTTTACTTTCAGTACTTGGGTCCATTTTGAACACTTGTAAGACTCTAGAAAAAAAATCCAACATTGTAAATGCATTGATTTAGAAAGTTCCAAATCATTTTTTGTTCGGGGGATACTTGATTGAGTGAAAAAAGGGGGGTGTCTCTATGTGTTTCTTCTTGCTTTTTTCTCTCAAATTGTAAGAAATATCTAAAATGGATAAAATGGTTCCTTTACTCACACCATACAATTACTTTGAGTGGGAAAATGAAATGGAACTTCACTTAATAAAGTTAAAATCATGTAGAATAAAAATGGGTATTGATAAGAAACCTACAAAGGATGAAGAAAATCCTAAATGGTTCATTAAGTGTGATGAAGCTTCTCACACCTTATGCATGGTTGTGTATCATGATCTATCCTTTCATATTATGTCTGCAAAATCACCAAATGAAGTGTTGAATAATTTGAATACTCTATATGGTAAACACAATGATTTAAGAGAACATTCATTGGAGAACAAGCTCATAGCATTGAGCACATGTAATTTTGACACCATTCAGGATTTCTTTAGGTGAGTTTGCAACTGATCTCATAAAGGAGGAAGATAAATTGATTCAAATGGGCATTATTAAATCTTCCAAGTCTCATTCCTTGGCTGCAAAACAAGGAGCTAACAAAAAAAAAAAGAAACAAAAGAACCAATGAGATATAAAGAAAGATTCAAATCATTCTTCATCTACTTCTTAAGTAGACTCTAAATTCTCTTCAAAAGAGGATTCATCTAAGAAGTTTCTTAACCCAATTTAATTGAATATTTATTTGGATATGGAAAATTGAATTATTTATGAAATTCAATTCAATATTCAATGGAGATTTTAGAATATTTGAATGTTGAATATAAGGAGTTTATTGATGTTTGCTTTGTGAATTTATGAATACTATTTGATATTCCATAAAGAATTGAATGTTACTAATCAATTTGCAAGTGTAAGTGTGTGTAGTTGTAGGGCGATAGGTTGAAGGATGAGAAAAAGGTTGAAGTAGGATTGTTTAGCTGGATCAAACAATGAGCTAGTTGGAATCTAGGTGAACACACCAAAATGGCATGATGATTGGAATTTGATTGATTTGCATATATAAGAAAGTAAAATGTTTATGATTTTAATTTCTTCAGTGCTTGGAAATGAATGGCTAGTAGATTTAATTTTCTATTCAAACCTTGTTATTTGAAGGAACTAAAAATGAGCATTGTAAAGAAAATTCTTTTCTTTAGTGTAGAAATATATATATAAGTATAAAGAAGCTTGAAATGAAAATTCAAGTTCATTACTTAAAATGATATAGTATGGAACCTTTGTGTGGTTCCAAAAAAGAAACTTGTATATGAATGTTATTTAAAAACACATGTATATATATATATATATGTATGTATGTATATGTATATTACATGTATGCAAATCGAACACACATAAATATATATATATATAATACACAAACACACACACACACACACACACACATATATATATATATGTAGATATACATATTCAAATTTGAATCAAATTAAGTTGATAACAGATGCTTTAAGAGTGAGACTATGGAAAATTCAGTGAAGGTTACAAGGAAAACCTGTGATAGTTTTGGCCTACACAATAATAAAGGAATTATTCAAAATTAGAGGGAAATTATTATAGGAAACAACCATAATATTAGTACCCAATCACATGCAAAGTTGTGGGATTTGATCATTTTTTAATAAAGGAGGTGAAAGAAATAGGAGATTGATTTGGAAGAAACTCGACAAGCACCCAAAAGGAAAAAAAGTGATCAAAGTTGTACGAAAAATCTGAGGAAAGCTTCTATCGAAAGGCTCATCCATTGAGGTAACTTGATTCTTGAAAGAACATCGATATCACTATCATATTTATTTTCAGTTTCTTTAGCTAGTGTTTATAACTACATTTGATGGTAGAACTGAATATATAATGGCATATTTGTGTGTTCGACTTAGGCTAAAGGTATATTTCTTGCAACCACCCTCTGGGGAATTCGCATGGCCTACAACCTATCCATGTTAGTATCTTGAATGGATCCATTAAGCTATTTGTGCTAGTCTAAAGCATCAAGATCAATGAAGTGACTACTAAGAGTGTTTTCTCAATAGACTAAGCCATACCTTGGCTATCAAAGATCATATTTTGATTTAATGTGAACTATTTTATGTTGATTTTTAAAGTTTGCCCTGTTGAAACTATGAAAAGATGTAATAATCCTTTGTTTTACCTTAAGTATGTGTCAACAATGTTATCTTTAAAAGAAAACGCTTTCCATTATTGACCTAGCCGATAATGACAAAGGGGTAAATTGTTGTTTTTTGTAGGACTATGGTAAGCATATGTGTATAAGAAGAAGCCTTGATTTGAAGAATTGATGGGATGTTAGAGAAGGGTTTCTTTGGAAACTTGTAAAGATTGATCCTCATGATCGATAGTATAGTTTATTTGGTTTAGAAGCGTATATGAGCTTGCATAAAGTATAGAGAATCATGCATTAAGTTATAAGGTAGTATACTCGAAAAGGTAATTTCGAACGAAACTTGAGGTAAAGATAAAAAAAAATTGACCATTGAAATGGGTCAAAATATAGAATAACCTTGGATTATTTGATGGAACCCATGTAGAAAAAAGTATTGTTTATCCTGAAACCTCGTTTGTTCTTAACTAAAATATTTTATTAATAAATTAATAAAAAATCATGGTTTATATATAATATTAAAATTTCTCATAGTGATTTGAATGATGGAAGAGTTCAAGATCTAGATTATAGAAATTTTGTTCTTAAGGTTGAAACTATGCTATTTGATTTATTTATTTTCTATCCATGATGGACAAACCTCTTTAGAATTAAATAGTGAACAATTAATTGTAAGTTAATATGTAGCATGTAAACAACTTAAGATCAAAAAAATGAGTAAATGACATTAAAACTCTTTAAATATATATTTTTAGTTTGAAACAAAATTGTATTGATGCAAACAAATGTTATTCTTTAGCAAAAAACATTGTTTTGTTGAAAATTTATCATTATAGCTAGAAACAACTTTGCTCTATAAACCGTTTAGCTTGCAAATAACTTATTTTATAGCTATTTAGTAGGAAACAACACCTGTTCTATTCAAATAATGAATGTTAATATGTAAATAACTTGTTTTATGATTGTTTAGTAGGAACCAATACTTCTTTTGATTAAATAATTTGTTTTTTGACTGTTTAGTAGGAAACAATACTTGTTTTGATTAAACATTGAATGTTCATATGTAAATAGCTTGTTTCATGACTATTTAGTAGGAAACAATACATATTTTGTTTAAACAATGAATGTTATTATTGAAACCTTAATGATAAAATATAAAAGTATGTGAGAAATTGTTAGTATAGACTTGCTTAGATCATTTATTTGACAAGAAATACCAAGGGAATACTATTTTAAGATTGCAATCTGAATTTTATAATTATTTTGGAATGTACACGGAAATGTAAATATTAGTATACATATATATGTGTATGCACATAGACATCATCTATGTACATAAACATACTTGTGACATACCTTCTTTTGTTTTTAGTACATTTTAAAGGAAAAATGCTTAAAATGTAAAGTAGAAAATAGTTATAAGAATGATATGATTGATTGTTGAAATACTTTGTGAATTATAAAATCTGATTTCTATTTAGAGTATAAATTTCTATTCTTTTTCTTCTTTTGAAAATATTTGTGAAAGAATTTTTAAATATTTGAATAGAATAGTGATACCTTTTTTGAATAGAGCACCTATGGGTATTTGTTGCTAGAAGGTAGATAGCTATTATAGTAGAAAATTACTTTCACGAACGAGTGCCAAAATGGAGTTTAGAGAATATAGGTTTGCTTGACTAGAATTTATTGTTTGTTATTGTTGCAATACACTTAATATGCTTGGCCAAAAAATATAGTTCATTATGTATGAATGAATGAACTCTGAGATTTCACTCACTACCATTCCTAGCATAGATCTTGCATGTTCCTTTTCTAAATTGTAGGTAGAAATTTCTTGTTGATGTATGGGAACACACCAGATTCCACCTTGTAGGTTGTTCTCTTGCTAAAATTTCCATGCAAGGTTAGGCGTTCTCTAAGTCGAAAGCATATCGAGGAAGCATAAGATTTGTGGTTGGATGGTAAAGTGCATCAACCATGTTTTCTTCCACCCATGGAGGCGAGCATTGAAAAATAACCTTATTTTTTCACCAAAATATTATAGTCTATCATGTAACTTGATGGAAATCATTCATGTACTTGAAATAAAATTTACTATGTAATGACATTCCGGCCTTAGGATATAAATAAAACATGATATTTTAATTTTACTTTTGAAGCGAATATAAGAATCTTTGACTCATTTAAATGGACATGTGTAGCTATGAGTGACTTTAGCCACTAGTTATGCCTTTTTAATTATGAGTATATTCATGTGTCATTTACAATAATATTAATTAATTAATAATTTGGAAAAGGGTTATTACATCTGGTATTAGAGCTTAGGGTTTACTTCTAGGCCTTTTGACTATACAATAGTTGACTAGGGTAGTTGACCCTTGACCCAAAATTGGAAGTCCTAAAAAATGACTAAACTTGAATTGAATTGAGGAATGTGAAGGTCAAAGGTAGGATGAAGGAAAAGGAAAATTGTTAGAACCCAACATAAGAATGATGCAACTGAAGGACATGCCAAGGTGGAGGTTCCATACAAAATTATCAATGATAAAACTCTAGCTCAAGCTCTGACACGACTGAATCTAAAGAGAGTCTTGACGATTGAGGAGAGGTGAACATATAAGATCAAAAATCCTTCTACAATCTTAGATTGGCCTCTAGGGTGTGGATCCAATGCACCCTTGTTGACCAAATAGGAAAAGGAGAGCCTACGTGCCTAGCCATCCTCTTTTGTAAAGTTTGATGTGAACTCAGATAATGATCTAGGGGAATGTCCTCTTTCTAATACTGAGAAATCAGAATGATCTAACTAGAAGTCAATTATAAATAATGGTCTATTGACTCATCTTAAATATAATAAATAAAATCAAATGGTATTTTGGTGTTTTCAATGAGAGACTCTAAAACATGTGTATCTTGCTTGAATGCGTATGTCTTCTATGTTGAGGGATGTATGCATATAAAAATTATGTGATGTAGCATAATAAAATTTATTCATAGAACCTAGTCTTGAGATGTGATGAACGTGACTATTTTGTAGGATAAGTGTGAGATGTCATGGTGACCACCAAGCAAGATGAGGCTGGTAGTGGTTCTGATAATGAATGAAACAAGAGACTGGAGAAAATTATCGAGATTTTGAATTGGGATGAGTCTTGCATGGATCACATAGAGCAAGAAGTCAAAGTGGCACACAAAGACCAAGACCATAGGAATGTAGAAGGAAATCAAGAAAATGACTCTCTAGGGGTAGGTTCACAAGGATGAATTGAGGAAGATCTTGGGAAAGACCTCAAAAGAGTAGCACCACCAAGATTCAAGGGTAAGGCTATTATAATAGGAGCTGAGGCTTGGAATTTAGAAACGGAAAAGTACTTTGGGCTCTTTAACCTTTCTGAAGAGACTAAGGCAACATGGGATACATATCAGCTCTTAGGTGAAGTCATGAATTGGTGGGATAAAAAGAAGTTAGAACAAAACCTTCAACCTACTGAGATCATTTGGGAACTCTTCATCCAAGCTTTGAGGAAGATATGGTTACTATAGATTTTCTTTGAAAGAAAGTGATAGAATTTTAGAACTTAACCCAGGGAAATATGACTATGATTTAGTATTGGGAAAATTTCACTAACCTATTGAAGTATGTACCCTAATATCAAGGGGATGAATGGTTTCATATTCAAAAAATAATAATGGGACTGAAACCCCACATAGGAGTTGAGTTGGATATGCATGAACCTCATACCATGAATGAAGTCTTTCAAAAGGCCACCAAACAGGAACAAAAGTTGCAAGGGTTATCAAATCTTCACAAAAATTCAAGTTCTAAGTCTCATTATCGAAAGAATAAATTTCATAAGGGATACAAGATCCACTAGATTCATAATCTCAAGAGGGGAAGTGAATCCGAAGAGAAGGGTGGAGATAGTAATGGTGGAAATAACAAGAAAGAAAAAATGGTAAGGGCAAAGGCAACCATAAGAAGAAGGGATTTAGAGAGGACAAGGCAAGAGTTCACAAAGATCCTCATGATGGATGTAATACTTGTGGAGGAGACCATTATGCCTAAAATTATCCTCAATGATCAAATCATTGAAGGAAGGAAGTTACCAGCAAACTCACCAGATCCACGCTACAATAGAAAAAAAACAGGCATACTATGAAGCTTCACCAATTTAGCTAATGGGTAAGCTCTATAGCCAATTTGTCTCTATCTTAATTGATATTGTAGCTAATAAATGTTACATAGATCCTAGAATAGTATCTAAGATACCCATTAAACCTGGGTACATGGAAAACTCTTGGACAGTCTAGTATGGTAATCTAGCAGAGTGGAGGGTAGATACTTGTCTCTTTTGAAGTGAGTTAGAACCTCCAACATTTCAAACTCAGGTCAAACTATATGTGGCACCCTTGGGCTTGTATGATGTAATTTTGGAAATAAATTGTTTAACTAAGCATAAGGATTTAGTGAACTATGAGGATAAGGTGGTCAACTATCTAGATGGTTATGGAAACCCAATTGAGGTTTGTGGAATGTAGAGACCCTTAGATATTAGAATTTTTGTTTGATGCAAATTAAGAAGGGTATTGAAAGGGATGTAAAATTTACACAGTGCATGTTATTAATCCTGATAGTAAGCAACCATATTTAGATGATTATCCTATCCTCAAGGAGTTCCAAGATCTATTCCCTTATGAACTTACCGAATTGCCTCTAAAATGGGAATTCGATTTCTCTATCGACCTAGTTCCAAGAGTTGAGGCTCAATCCAAGGCACCTTATCAGATCACCACCACAAAACTCTATGAGTTGAAGGCCCGACTAATGGAATTTATAGATAAGGAACTCATAAGACCTAGTGTGTCTCCATGGGGATCATCAGTTATTTTTGTGAAAAAGAAGGATGGAACTTTATTTCTATGTATAAATTAAAATTTTTTGAACAAGGTTACCATAAAGAACCATTATCCACTCTTGAGGATTGATGAATTAGTTGATCAAATGAAGGGAGTAATAGTGTTCTCCAAAATTAATCTTTTGTCAAGGTACCATAAATTGAGGATTGGTGTAGGAGCAACCTAGCAAGAACATGCCTCCATGAGGAAATCTTAAGTTTTTGGTTTATAATTGATAAACTAATGATGCAATAATGTCTAAATGGCTACATTAATCTTGTAATAGGTCATAGATAGTCATTTTGGGAATAAAATGTAAAAGTTGCAAAAATTGGCAAAATGTTGTCATAGCAAAATGGTGGAAGGTGAACAATCAAGTAGTTAGAGATTTGGTTTGAGAGGTTGGGTTTTATTTATAAAGGAATTTTGGAGCCTCAAAAAATTAGAGGAAGGCTAGAGGATGATGTATGAGGAAGAAATTCAATGAAATTCTCAATTTTTCTATTATTTTCTTGTAATTTCTTGATTTCAAGCCACTGTACAACCATGTTTTGGGTATAAATCCTCTCCTCCTCCTTTGGAAATTAAATTCCTATGAATATATATATATTTTTAGTTTATTTCATTTAAAACCATTCATCTTTGTAAGAGTTATGAGTAATTTTGTCCAAGCAAGTAAAAACCCTAATCTAGGGTAAACAATCACCTTTAAAATTGAGTTTCTCTATATTCTACCATTCAAATATTTTGGAAACTGGTGAAAGGGTAGTTTGACATGTCCTTTAAAATATATTAAAGTTGTAGAGAATGGAAAGGAGGTTTAGGGTAGATTCTATGATGCCCTAGGTCTAAAAAATGTGTAAAATTATTGGAATGATAGTGTATAGTGAGGTTTTTGAGAATTTTGATTGCAGTGTATGTTCTTCTTGAGAAGTTACTAATTTGAAAGGGTTTTTGAGTGTATTTAGAATCCTTTTCTGCTAGGGTTGGGTAAAATAATGTGTTTTGAGTCTAATATTATTGACTGTCCTATGAGGGTGGAGATGTCACAATCCTAATTAGGACAGTATATGCATAGATTGATATCCTCCATCTTCAAAGGTTATGAAGTCATGTAAAAATTGTAGAGTCATGCAGGACATTTAATTGAGTTGATATTTCAAGAAGATTCCTCTAATGTTTCTTGTTGAATTGAATGAACACAAGAAGCCAAATTAGGCTAGTTAATATAGTTCATTTTTTAGAGTTCTCATATTTGAGATGTATAAGTTGGTGTTTGGGTTTGAGTCTATCATTTTGATGTTTTTTATGGTGGTTGTGGGTTCAACAAGAAGTTTTATTTCCTTAATATTAGTTTGGGTGTTATGAATCAAGAGATATGTGACGAAAGGATGAGTCCTAGTTGCAAAGACAAGCATGAATTCAGTTGAGTTGATTTTATTTGAGTTGATTGTGCTCCTAAATTGCATCAAGGATTAAGGAAGAAGATATTCCAAGACTATATTCAAGATTCTATATAGACATTATGAGTTCACAATGGTACCTTTTGGTTTACTAATGCACCAACGACCTTTATGAACCTTATGAATAGTGTATTTAGATACAGCTTGGATGATTTTGTCTCAATCTTTATTAATGACATCCTAGTCTACTCAAAGACTTTTGGGGAGCATGATAGAAATTTGAGGATAGTGTTTTAGCGATTGAGAGAAATGCAAATATTTGGAAATTTTTCTGAGTGTTCCTTCTATCAAGATATAGTGCACTATTTGGGCCATACTATTTTAGCAGAAGGAGTCTTTGTGAACCTCAAGAAGATCAAGGAAAACATGGAATGGCTAGTTCCTCAAAATGTGTCTAAAATTTGTACCTTCATGGGCCTCGTTGGATACTACACAAAGTTTGTGGAAGGGTTTTCCTAGATTGCATCTCCTATTACCTTACTCCAAAGAAAGGGAACATGGTTGGAAAGGAATGAGACATGGGAGAAAGAATTCCAACTCCTAAAGGAGAGGCTCATGGACACACTAGTGATAATTGTCCCTAATCCTGATGGTAGATTCACAGTAATCACAAATGCTTCAAGAGAGGGATTGGAAGCAATACTAATGCCATAAAAACAAGTGGTAGCATATGAATCAATGAATCTCAAGTAGCATGAAGTGAACTATGTGCCTCATGATTTGGAATTGGTGGCAATAGTTCATGTCTTATAGATGTGGAGGCATTACCTTTTAGGAAAAATGTTTGAACTCAAGATAGACCATTTTCTATTGAGATACATCTTTACCCAACCAAACCTTAATTCACGTCAAAGAAGGTGGTTAGAATTCCTTAGCGACTATGAATTTGGAATTGAATACGTAAAAGGGAAAGAGAATAGAGTAGCTAATGCTCTTAGTAGATGAAAACATAGTACAATCATGATCTCGACAAGGTCAAATTTGAGGAAGAAATTAGTTCACAATTTGCCAAGGGATGAGCACTATGAGAGAGTGAAGAGCACCTTAGCAAAAAATAATTTGGATCATTAATTTGATGGGTACAAGATCAAATCGGATGGTATTTTAAGATACCAAAGAACAATGTATAGTCTTGACTCTAGAGAGTTGAGGGACATAGTTTTGGAAGAAGTTCACAATGTACCTTATTCAAGGCACTCAGGTGTAGCCAAGATGATCATATAGTTGAAGACTATATTTTTTTCCTAAAATCAAGAAGTATGTAGTGGATTATGTAGCTAGATGCTTAGAGTTCCAGTGAGTTAAGGTTGAGCATGCACATCCAACTAGGCTATTGTATCCTCATGACATACTTGAGCATAAATGGTAGCTAATCAGTATGGATATTGTACAAGTGTTTTTGTTGAGAAAGAACAAGAATGAGGTTATTTTTTTCATGATTGATAAGTTGACCAAGGTTGGACACTACATTCCAAGAAACATTAAGGATGGATCATTGACCCTGGCTAAGATATTTTTTCAAGAGATATTTCATTTGTGTGGGGTGCTAAAGACTATAATTTTTGATAGGGACACATAGATGACTTCAAGGTTTTAGATGACCTTGAATATGACATTTAGGACTTAATTGAATTTCATCTCATCTTATCATGCTCAGAATGATGAATAGACAAAGAGGGTGAGTTCGGTAGTTGAATACCTCCTCTGAATGTATTGTATGGACCAAAAATATAGGTGGGAAGAATATTTTCCTTTGTTAGAGTTTTCTTACAACTCCTATCATATATCCTTAGGAATGACACCATTTTAAGCCTTGTATGGGTGTAAGTTTCGTACCCCCATCAGTTGGGATGAACTGGAGGACAAGATCATATTAGGACATGAAATTATTAAGGAAATGAAATAATGTGAGTTATTAAGAGCATATTGAATGATGTGGCAGACCAATAGAAGAGTTATTTTGAAATGGACTGAAATCTTAGGAAGTTCACAATAGGGGACAAAGTTTTCTTGAGAGTCAAAACTCATAAAATCTCTATTTCTTTTGGAAAGTCTTCCAAGTTGGCCCAAAGATATGTGGGAACATTTGAAGTCTTGGAAGTGATTAACCTAGTTGCATATAGATTAGCTCTACCACCTACTCTGACTCAAACTCATAATTTTTTTCATGTCTCTTTCCTTAAACCATATCATCCTGAAGCAAATCACGTGCCTTCTTCGCAATCCTTACAAGTACATTATCTAGGAGTGGTGCTAGTGGATCTCGTTAAAATCCTAGATAGACGCAATGCTAAGTTGTAAAGTAGAGATATTTCTCAATTTAAGGTCCAATGGGACCAGTACTCAAAGGATAGTGCAACTTGGGAGGATGCGAAATAAATAGAATTCTCCTTTCCACATTTTCTTTCTTGAAAGAAAAACTCAATAATTTAGTTTGAAATTTTTTGATTGAGATACTATGATATTTCATGCTTTAAATTTTCTATGTTGAAATAGAAATATAGTTATTGTGATGTTGAAATAGACATATATTTGGATGTGATGTTGAAATACATATATATTTTGAGATGATGTTTAAATAGACATATATTTCATGTGATTTTGAAATAGACATATATTTTGATGTGATGTTGAAATAGACATATATTTTGAAATGATGTTAAAATAGACGTATATTTCATGTGATGCTGAAATAGACATATATTTAGATGTGATGTTAAATAGAAATATATTTTGAAATGATGTTGAAATAGACATATATTTCATGTGATGTTGAAATAGACATGTATTTGGATATGATGTTGAAATAGGCATATATTCTGAAATGACGTTGAAATAGACATTTTTTTTTTGTGATGTTGAAATAGACATATATGTTGATGAGATGTTGAAATAGACATAAATATTCAAAATTTGATATGATGTTATTTAATATGAATTAATAGACATCAGGACAATTCCTCTTCCAAGAGGGGAAGGATGTCATAACCCAATTTCATTGCATTTTTTTTAGATATGAAAAATTGAATTATTGATGAAATTCAATTAATATTCAATGGAGATTCTAGAATATTTGATTGTTGAATATAAGGAGTTGACTAGTGTTGACATTGTGAATTTCTAAAAACTATTTTATATGTCATCAAGAATTAAACGTTAATGATCAATTTACAAGTGAAAGTGTGTGAACTCGTAGGGTGAAAAATTAAAGGATGAAAAAATGGTTTAAGTAGGACTGTTTAGCTAGATTGAATAGGAAGACAATTGGAATCTTGGTGCACACAATACAATGGAATGATGACTAGAATTTGATTTATTTGCATATATAAAAAAGCATTTTTTTTATTTGAACTATTTCAGTGCTTGCAAATAAATGGTTAGCAGATTTAGTTATCTATTCAAACCTTATGATTTGAAGGAACTAAAAAAAAGCAATGTAAAGAAAATTATTTTCTTTAGTGTAGAAATATATTTATATATATGTAAAGAAGCTTGAAATGAAAATTCAACTTCCTTACTTAAAAGGATAGTGTATGGAACCTTTTAGCCATCCCAAACAAGAAACTTGTATATAAATTTTTTATTTAAAAACACACACACACACACACACACATATATATACATTATTCGAATGCATGTTAAGATGTGAATGAAATAATTTAAATGCATAGAGATAAAAATATATATATATATATATAATACACATATATATACATACATATACATATGTATACAAGTTCAAATTTGAATTAAAATTAAGTTCATAAATGATTCTTTAAGAGTCAAACTATGGGAAAATCAATGAAGATTACAATGTACGCCCACGGTATTCATGGATTGCCCAATAATAGAGGCATTATTCAAAATTAGAGGTCGGCTATGGTAGGAAACAACCATAATATTAGCACCCAACTGCATGTAAAGTGAGGGGTTTTGGCCATTTTTGAATGAAGATGGTGAAAAAAAAAGGAGATTGATTTGGAAGAAAATCGACAAGCACCTAAAAGGAAAAAAAGAGATCAAAGTTGTAGGAAAAATCTGAGGAAAGCTTCTATTGAAAGGCTCATCCATTGAGATAACTCGATTCTTGAAATAACATCGATATCACTATCATATTTCTTTTTGCTTCTTTAGCTAGTGTTTATCACTGCAGTTGATGATAGATCTGAATGTATAATGGCATACAACGATACCGTCTATTTGTTTGGCTTAGGATAGAGGTATATTTGAGGAAACCACCCTTTGCGGGATTCACATGGCCTATGACCTACCCATGTTAGTATCTTGAATGGATCCATTCGGCTAGTTGTGCTAGTTTAAGGCATCAAAACCAATGAAGCGACTGTTAAGAGTGTTCACTCAATATAGTAAGCCATACTTTGGCTATTAGAGATCATATTTTGATTTAATGTGAACCATTTGGTGTTTATTTTTAAAGGTTTGAACTTGCCCAACATATGAAAAGAAGAAATAATCTTGTGTTTTACCGTCAATATGTGTCGAAAATGTTATGTTTAAAAGCAAACAGTCTCAATTATTGGCCTAGCCAATAATTTCAAAGGGGTAAATCATTATTTTATGTAGGACTATGGTAAACATATATGTATAAGAAGAAGCCTCAATTTGAATAATCAATGGGATGTTAAAGAAGGCTTTCTTTGTAAACGTGTAAAGATCGATCCTCGTTATCGATAGTATAATTTATTTGTTTTAGAATTAGATATGAGTTTGCATGAAGTATAGAGAAACATGCATTAAGTTATAAGCCAATATACTCGAAAGGATAATTTTGAATGAAACTTGAGGTTAAGATAGGAAGAACCCAAACATAGAAATGGGTAAAAATCTAGAATAACCTTGGTTTATTTGATGCAGCCTATGTAGGCAAAAGTACTGTTGATCCTAAAACCTCTTTGTGTTCTTAACTAAAATATTTTCTTAAGAAATTCATTGTAAAGCATGGTTTCTTTATAATATTAAAATTTCTCATAGTGATTCCAGTGATGAAAGAGTTCATGCTTTGGATTATAGACATTCTATTATTAATGTTGAAACTATGCTATCTGATTTGTTTATTTTTTGTTCATGATGGAAAAACCCATTTAGAAATAAATGGTGAACAATTACTTGTAAGTGAATATGTAGCATGTAAACAACTTAAGATCAACAAATGAGTAAATGAAATTAAATGTCTTTAAATATATTTAATTATTTTGAAACATAACTATACTGATGCAAACAAAAGTTATTCTTTAGTAAACAACTCTATTTTGTTGAAAATTTATCATTATAGTTGGAAATTTTTTTTCTCTATAAACTGTTTAGCTTGTAAACAACTTATTTTACAAATTTTTAGTAGGAAACACCACCTATTATGTTCAAAAAATGAATTTTCACATGTAAAAACTTTTTTATTACTATTTAGTAGGAAATAATACTTTTTTTGATTAAAGAATGAATGTTCATATGTAAACAACTTAATTTATGGCTGTTTAGTAGGAAACGATACTTTTTTTTATTAAACATTAAATTTTCATATATAAATATCTTGTTCCATGACTATTTAGTAGGAAATAGTACACATTTTATATGAATAATGAATGTTCCTATGTAAACAACAATAGTAGAATATAACAATATGTGAAAATTTGTTTTTTTTTTTTTAAAAAAAGTGGAAAGCCATTATAATTATTTTAATATTAAAATATAGATATTAGAAAACCCAGGTTCATGAGAGCATACCAGCAGGAAAGATCTAGGAATAAAACCCCTGATTATATCTCAAATAAGTACATAAGATTGCTAATTTTATTTCATGGTTGACTCTTCCCTAATATCAACCTCTTTACATTGATAGACAACATACCCCTTTTACATTTTATAAAAGTAGTCCCCCTTACATTTCCAACATATAGAACCATCACCATTTGAGTATCCAATCCCATTTATTAACCCTTTACATTGACAAAAGATAGCCCCATTACATGACCAAAATAGAAACCCGTTATAATTTTTGTAACTAAACCCTTTTTCATAACATTACAAAATAAAATTTTAACTTGAAACTCCTCAGTAGGTCAACCAATTCAACGTTTTTCAACCATGGTCCATCTTCAAGTCCATCGACATGAAAACACTATTAATGAGAAACTAGAAAGTCCCATTGATTTCCCATGTCACCCCGACGTCCCAAAAGAACCATCACGACCATAATCATCAACAAGAGTCTCCCTGGCGTCAACCAAACAACCTTATCGCCAAGAAAACAAGCATTCGAGATATTCTTAAATGTTTTATCAAGGTCCCAAGGCATCCTAATGACCTTTAGATCAAATGCACTTCAAAACACCTCATCAATAGGAGTCACACTGATGTTCAACTAGACAGACTCATCGGAAAAACAATGTGCTTTGGAAGAAGTTCAAAATGTCCCATCAAATTACTATCTCCTTGATGTCCCAAAAGAACCATCATGACAATAAGAATCGACAAGAGTCTCATCGATATCAACCAAACAACCTTATTGAAAAGACAACAAGCATCCGAGATAATATGAAATGTTTCATTGAGGTCCCAAGGCATTCTAATGATTTATAGATCAAATTTTGTTCAAAACACCTCATCGACATGAGTCACACTGATGTTCAATTGGAACAGATTCATCGGAAAATCAACATGCTTCGAAAGAAGTTCAGAATGTCCTATCCAATTAGTACCATGACTCCCCAGTGTCCCAAAAGAACCATCACGACCATAAGCATCGACAAGAGTCTCACCAACATCAACCAAACAACCTTATCAACTAGACAAAAAGAATTAGAGATAGTCCAAAATGTTTCATCGAGGTCCCTAGTCATCCTGATGACCTTTATATCAAATGCAATTCAAACCATCTCATCAGCAAGAGTCACACCAAAGTTCAAATAGAACAGACTGATCGGCAAAAAAACATGCTTTAGAAGAAGTTCAAAGTGTCTCATCAAGTTTTAATGACTTGTCAATGACCCAAGTTGGACAACCTTTCTTTGGATTGCCAAGAGTCACACCGATGTTCAATAGCCATCGACAAGACCACCAAAAGTGGTATAACATTATGAGGTCCAATCGAAGGCCAATGTAACCTCGATGCCAGTGAGATTGGTAAGTATCTCCTCGATGAAACTTCTTGACTAGACTTCTAACATCAATGAGAGATATAGAACTCACACCAATAGTTGAAGGTCACACTGACGACTTCCTTTAGATTCACTTCAGAAAGATCAGTCACTTGTCACACCGATCCAATCACTTTGAATCTTTAGAAACAAACTACATCGGAAAGAGTCACACTAATGTTCAATAGCCATTGTCAAGATCACTGAAAGCAGTATAAAATTCTTAGGTCCAACTGAAGGCCAATGTTACCCCAATGCCATTGAAATATATGAGACTCACCTGGATGGAACTTCTCAGCCAGACTTCAAACATTGATGAGAGATAGAGAACTCACACTGATAGTTGAAGGTCACACCGATGACTTTCTTTAGATTTGCTTTGGAAAGATCAGTCACTTGTCACATCTAACTTATCACTCTGAACCTATAGAACAAAACTACATCGACAAGAGTCACATCAACATTGAATATCCATTGACAAGACCACCAAAATTAGTATAAAATTCTTAGGTCCAATTGAAGGCAAATGTTACCCCGATGCCACTGAGATCGGTAAGACTCTCCTCGATGAAACTTCACAACAAGACTTCTTGCATTAAAATGAGTTAGAAAACTTACATCGATAATTTAGGTCACACCGACATCTTTTTTCATCAAGACTGATCACATTACATACCAAACATCTTCAAGTTACACTAACATTCAATAGCCATCGAAAAAATGACCAAAATTGATATAGCATTCTCAGTTCCAACCGAAGGCCAATGTTTTCCTGATGCCACTGAGATCGACTAGAATCCCCCCAACAGAACTTGTCAACTAGACTTCTAGCATCAAAATGAGTTAGAAAACTCATATCGACAATTCAGCTCCCACCAAAAACTGTTGTTGGTAAGAGTGGCCACATATTAAACATTTTGAAATTATTAGTATAGACTTGCTTAGATTATATTGTTTGACAAGAAATATCAAGGCAATACTATTTTAAGATTGCAATCTGAATTTTATAATTATTTAAAAATGTATGCACAAAATTAAACATTAGTAGGCACATATATGTGTATGCACACATACTTCATCTAATACATACACATACTTGTGACATACCTTCTTTCGTTTTTAGTACATTTTAAAGGAAAAATTCTTTAAAATCTAAATAGAAAATAATCATAAGAATGATATGACTGATTGTTGAATAATATGTGAATCATAAAATCTAATTTATATTTAGTGTATAGATTTGTATTATTTTTCTTCTTTTAAAGATATTTATGAAATAATGTTTAAATATTTGAATAGAATAGTGATACCTTAGTTGACTAGAGAACCTATGGGTAGTTGTTGCTAGAAGGTAGATAACTATTATTCTAGAAATTTACCTTCCAAGATGGGTGCCAAAATGGAGTTCAGTGAGTATAGGTTTTCTTTACCAAAACCTATTGTTTGTTGTTGTTACAACATGCTTTATATGCTTGGCCAAGCAATATAGTTCATTGTGAATGAATGAATGAACTCTATGATTTCACTCTCTTCCATTTGTAATGCCCTACCAAGTAACCTTAAAGGAAGTTGCAATTAACATCATAAACGAGCCAATTTTTTTTTATAAAGTGCATTTAACATACACATTCACTTACTAATTAACAACCACCTCTAAGACTACAAGGTTAGGATTACTTAAACCCACACATACATAATAAATATAACCATAGCATTATGAACTTTATGATATAAAAATCATACATCATAAGAATACCACATAACATAATAAAGTAATCATCCAAAATACAATCTCATAATCGTTAAGTTAAAATATTACAATGCAAGAATAACAACAAGAACCGCGAGTTGTCCATCTGGATGTCTCGCCACCAAGTACTAAAGATCGATGGGGACCCAATAGTTTTGGTGCATGTTCCACCCTACCAATGTGGTACCCAAAGGCCCACCCCCCATGCTAGGAGATAGTAACAAAGTAACATGGACAAAGAGTCTACTACCTCTAACCAAAGGCAGACTCATACTGACTCAAACTGACATAACCAAATAAATGCCATTAATAAGTACAAATCCAGTTCAACTCAAGTACAACACAAGTACAAATCAAGTACAATACAAGTACAAATCAAGTACAATACAAGTACAAAACAAGTATAACTCCAACATCACTGACATAGGTCACATTGCTTCCAGACATAAAGTAGATCAAGTATGTTCACAAAACCATACATATAAAATAATTAACAACAGTTGTCCTAGATAGAGTGTCATCGCAAGGTTTGTCATGAGATCTCCTCTGGGCATTCTTCATAGGCTTCGGCACAAGTAATCCTAGTGGCCTCAACCGAATCCCAGCACTCATACTCACTCATGCGGAATCAACTACCTCTCATAAGAACAAGATAGTTGATCTTGCCATTCCAGGCCTTCTCACTCATCCCAAGTCTAAATAAGCCCTTGTGTCTATGAGTGAGGATTAAATTATCTTGATTAGTGAGAGTTAGTCCTAATTTTCTAAGTACATTATTTTAATTATCACTTGTTTAAATCACTCCTGAAGGTTATCCAGTTTACCTCTTTGGGTTCTGGTGCCTAACAGAAGCTACTCTTCTATTCGACAACACACACCCAAACAATCCACCAAGGAAACCACAAGTGCGTACCAACTAGACATCATAATCCACTCCAACACAAGGAGGATACAAATAATAGAAACTCGCTCCAACTATTTTGGAGGCAACAACACATAGTCCACTCCTCTCACAGGAGGCAAAAAGATGAAACCACATAACAAGGTCACTCCATACAAGGAGACACGGATCCCATAATCCGCTCCTAAACCAAGGAGGTGCAAACATCCCCGTTCGTGAAAACTAGGTAAAACTGAAAAGACGCTATGCACTACCCAAGGGAAAACAACTGGATGGCATAAAGATTCAACAACCCTTATCCTCTAAGTTCTTCTGGAAGACTTATAATTTAGGACTAACACTAAATCCCAAAACCAACAATGCAACTTGACGACATAACAACAAAAGCATTCAAGTCATCAATCAAAACTAATATTTGGATTTCCTAAATTCATGCTAATTCAATAGGTAGTGTTGACAAAGTCAAAAACACGATAACTAGATCATCTAAAATAATCATAACCCCTATTTCCCTTTTCGTTATTGGAAATCTAAACAATTACACTTACTTTCCTTTACTGAATACAGAGAATTAAATCCTTTAAGATAATCATGAGGAAGATACTACTTTTGGATATACTAAATCCATATCTCTTTCATAATCCAATCACAATGATTCAATTAATCTAAATAGAAATTAATAAATAATATAATTGATTGTCTCATCAATAAAACAACTTCTTAATTTACTTTTAAATCGACAAAAATCCATGCAAGTAAACTCTTTCCATTTCCTAACCAAATCTTACGTCTCATTCAATTTTCTATTTAAAACATTCAATCACTTTAATATAAAACATATTGTTTCTCTAACCATTTTCCATATACACTAATCAATCCATTTTTAAATCTCTATTCAATAATACATTACATGCATCTCATAATAATAATTGAAAATATTCATGGATATATATATACATTTCAATATGTTTTCTTCAATCATATTAACAAAATAAATATTTCCTTTTAAATCAAGTAATTACTTCTATTAAAAATTATCTTTCTCTATACATTTTCTACACATACTAATCATTTCTTTTAGAACACTAATAATACCCAATTTACAAATAACAGAATAAAATAATATAAAATATTATTTATTCTCTCAAATGGATATATACCTTCAGTATATATATACTAAATATAAATTAATATATTTTAATATATTTAATCATTAACATATCTTCTATTCTTTACAGAATATCAAATTGTTTACTTCAAAATAAAATGTCCCTTATCATCAATTTTCTAAAATATAAATATATTTTTCCAATTAAGTCAAATTAATAATTGGACCTTTTACACATGAATTTAAATTTTACAATTCAATTTTAAATTATGCATTCTTTAAATCAAATATTTAACTCCTTCAATTAAATTTTAACATGCCATTTTAAAATAAACAATAATTTCTCATACGTTTATAATTTTAATTCCACTAATCTAATATACAAATTTTACTTAAAATGATATAAATAAATATAATACTTTAATATTATAAATTATAATATAAAATATTATTAAATAATATTTTAATATTATAATAACAATCCATAAAATATTAATATTTATAAATATCAATTTATTATTATTTTATTTTCAGAGCAGCCATGAGAGAATAACTTAATAGTAGTCTCATGTTTCAAGCATAACTCAAAAACTACGATCTGGGTATTTACGATTTTTTGACAGGGATAAGAAAATTTTAAAATGAAAAAACCATTAAAATTTCCTGAAAACCCAGTTTACGAAAGTGAAGTTATAGGTGACGTAATCAGACCATTTTACCATGAAAAATATAACTATATTATAGATTTTAAAATACGTTTTCTAATAATAACAGAGGATTTTATTTTCTAAAAACATTTTAAATGCATTTTTCAATCTCTATGTTTGATTTTCAATAACAACAAAATCGATTTTCCCAAATAATTTAAATTCAACTAAAGTTTTCACAATTTTCACTCAAGAATTTTCACAAGCAAAGGCTGTAAATTTATTTAATTCTTTTCTTCTAATATCAAATTTGTTTTCTAAAACAAATTTAACAAATAAATCTTTAATCACTACTATTTTAAGAAAAACAATCAAGAACAATAAAATACAAAGAGGAAAACCTGGTACAAGAAGCTACAGGAAGAGATGAATTTCTGATGCAAGCCTCCTCCAAAGATTTCCTGAATTTTCTTCAATCCTCCAATGAATCCAATCCAAAATCCAACAAATGCAACAAAATTTCCTTCAATCAATTCTACAATCAAACTTTCTTCAACCCCTTGTGCCATTTTTCTAAAATTTCTTCCCTACTGTAAAAATGTATTTTTCTAAAAACTTTTTGCCCTAAAATTAAAACATATATTTTTTATAAATCAAAAATACATAATACAACCCTAATTCACATTACATGCAAATTAGATATTTCAATTTCAATTTCAATATCAATATTTACAACCCTAATTCACATTATATACAAATTAGATGTTTCAATTTCAATTTCAATTTCACTTTCAATTTCACTTTCAATTTCAAATTTCAATTTCAATTTCAATTTCACTTTTTGAAAACCCACTTTCAATTTAAAATGCAATTTCAAATAATAAATTAATTTCCAAAGTTGCAACTAATTTCTCAAATAAATATTTAATTACAATTTCCAATTTAATTCCCACACGTTGAAATTAAATTCCAAATTTAATTTTAATTCTTTTATTTCCTTTCATTCTCTTGCATCACGTTTAATTAATTAATTAAATTATTTAATAACTAAACTCAACCCCCTTGGATTAAATTTAATTAATTAAATAATTTAAATATAATTAATTAATTTAAATATAAACTTTTATCCACATTGCATTATTTAAATTAAATAACCATCAACATGATTTAAATGCAATTATTCTAACTATCTATTTCCAAATCAAGAATCCTTCAGAAATAAATAACATTAAAGCAAGACAGATAATGACTCGACACACACAACTGACGACACACTAAGGCTAGGGTGTAAACTTGTCACATGTTACCTAGCTACTATCTCCCATTCAACTTAACCGTTGGATCGACACGCTCAAACCTGTGAAACCAAGTGGAGTCGATGTCATGTACCTGCAATCCTGCAACCAAATAAACAACATCATACAATATATCCAACATATAATACACACTGTAAAGAAGAAATTACGGATTCTCAGGGCGCTCGCAAGTGAGTGATGCAAACTCGTCCTCTTCACCCATACACTCATCAAAACTGACACTTCCATCATAATTCCAATAATCTCATAATAATATCTCATGCTAATTCTACAACATCATTAATCCATAATGCATGTGAAACAATAATAAGATAACTACATCCCACAATAATAGTTGTCGCTCAATAGTAACAATCAAAACATCATAACAAAATGTATCCAGTATCAAAGTAACTGCAACCAAACATAACATAAAGCAACTTGAACAAGAATCAAAATGGAGGGGTATTACAGCATTCCTAGTATAGATCTTGCATTCTCTTTTTCAAAATTATAGACAAAAATTACATGTTGATGTATGGAAACACATTAGATTCCAACTTTTAGGTTGTTTTCTTGCTTAAATTGTTATGCAAGGTCGATCATTCTTCAAGTCAACAGAATACTAAGGAAGCATAAGCTTTGTGGTTGGGTGGTAAAGTGCTTCAATCATGTTCTCATCCACCAGTGGAGCTGAGTGTTGAAGAAAAACCATTGTACTTGATGAAAATCATTCATGTACTTGATATAAAATTTAGTATGTAATGACATTGTGGCCTTAGGATCCAAGTAAAACTTGATGTTTTAATTTGAATTTTGAAGTGAATATAAGAACATTTTACTCATTCAAATGGACATGTGTAGCTATGATTGACTTTAGCCACTAGTTATGTCTTTTTAATTATGATTATATTCATGTGTTATTTACAATAATATTAATTAAGTAATAATTTGGAAAGGGTTATTACAAGAAGGACAAGCCCACTTGTGCATATTGCAAGAGGAGTGGACATAAAGAACATTCTTGTTATGTAAGAAGGCTATTGATGAAATAAAACATGTTCTTGAGAAGAATAAAATCAATTTTCCTTCTTGAATGATTGATTCAACTTCTTATCATTCCAAAAATTCAAAATAATAAGAATCTCATAAGGAAAAAGGCCATACTATAGGGGCAAGTAAATCAAAATGTAAAGTTCTTTGTGCTTCTATAGGTCTTGGATTAGGGAGACAACTCCTAGATTATGGAGCTTCTCATCATATAACATCTATATAGGCTATGTTCTCTTCTTTTAAGCCTTAAGTTATGCCACATATTTTGATGGGAAAAAATACATACATGGATGCAATTGGGAAAGGATCTATTGATATTAGGGATGACAGTTTCAATGATGTTTTGTGTGTACCTCATCTTTCAAACAATCTTCTTTCCATCTATCAGATCACTCATGACAGAATAGTGAAGACTATGGAATTCACACCTAATTCAGTTATCATAAGAGTCTTGGAAAGAAAAGAGATAATTTCTACTAGTATGGTTGATCATGTATCTCAGTTACACAACTTTTTAGACTTTGCACCTGATGATGGTTTTGATCCTTTGGTTGTTGATCACACTCCTAGTGTGAATTTTGATTTTGAGGAGACCTTTTGGCTACTTGAACTTGGGTATTCTTAGATGTGATCTAGTTATTGAGCCTTGCATTCTTTCTCCTCCATGTATTGTTGCTTCTAAGGATACTTATGTTGATACATTCATGGATTCATGTGACTCAATATAGTAGGATACACATCATCTTCTAGATATAGCTACTTCATATGACTACTTGAAAGAGATTGAAGGTTTGTTTATAGAGTCTCATACTTTAGACTTGGGAGAAAATATTCTTGAAATTCATCTTCTCTTTGATGAAGTTGATTCTTCTTCAGTTGTTGTGGAGGAACCTTTGGATCCTTTTCTTCATTCTCCACATGATCATTCACCATAGCTTGACATGATTGTGGATACCTTCAAGTAGCATTTTGAGGAGGTACCTTGTCTTCAAAGGAGATATTAGATTCTTGGATCTTGTTCTACATACATCTCCACTAGGTTCTAGAATGCCATCTTCATCAGTGTGGCCTAGAACACCTGATTTGATGGTGGTATCTTTCAACATCGACATGGAGACACATGACCAATTTTTAGAGGCTTATAACATTTTTCACTTTCTTCCTTGATATTACTTATAGGAATGCGAATATTTTCTTCATAAACCTTTGGTTTTGTTTCTTCTTAAGGGAAGGAATGTTGTTCAATGATCATGGTCCATCTTCTACATCTAGTTTCGAGCATCCACCATTGGCACAATTGACTACTTGAGGGAAGGCTACATATTATTTCTTATCCTTTCTATTTTGGAAGGGGCTTCTTCCTTTCATGGTATTATTTCTTGTGTTTAAAAACATGTTTTCTTTTCTCTCTTTTAGGGAGGATTATTGTCCCACTGGCTTTTCTCCTTTTCTCTATTTGTGAGATATTATGTTTTATATGGGTACCTAACATGTCCTAGTAGCCCAGACCCATCCTTGTGTCTTTTCACCCACCCAAGATATGCTTAAGGAGGGTGTTAGTGTAGGTTTTCTTATTTTCCTTATGATAGGGAATATTGATTTTTCCTACACACATTATTAATCTTTCTTAGGCTATATTAGGATGGTTAGGATGAGGACATGTGGCATAAATCCATCACTCACATGTGTCACTCACACCAACCTTTGGGTAGTTGAGTCTCACACCCTCTTTTGGACTTATTAGCCA
Organism: Sequoiadendron giganteum; assembly: GCA_007115665.2. NCBI lineage: Eukaryota > Viridiplantae > Streptophyta > Pinopsida > Cupressales > Cupressaceae > Sequoiadendron > Sequoiadendron giganteum. The sequence goes on along the minus strand of CM021105.1, from coordinate 233,823,780 downwards.
TCTCTCATAACCATTTATTTTCTTACCTGAGTAGGCATAACCATGTAATCTGGCATTTACCAAGTAGGTAAAACTCCCACCTATTATGAGCACTTGGGAGTTATTAACCCTCTTGGAATTATCTACCTTTATTTTGCTATATAAGCAAGACTCACCCCTCCCATTGGCTAGTTATATGGATTGCTAGCTCAATTCTAGTGAGTTTTGAGTATATTAATATCTTGACCTATTTTCGTGGTTTCCCTTAGTCATTTTGATCTTGGGTCATTTCACAACCAAATCTAACATGCCTTTGACATGATAAAATGATCTTGAATTGCTACAATAAAATCTTGATAATCTGTATTTGAATTCCATTGAAAATGCTTTTGAAATTCTCTATAAAACTCTTGTAAAGTATAAGGATTCTCTATAAAGGTTGCTAGGAGAAAATATGTGAATTAACACCATATTTATACTAAATCTAGAGATTAACCATGAAATTCAAATAATTCAAGATGACACCAGATCTAGGATTGAAAATTATTAGAATCCCACAAAAATTAAATTCAAAAATGGGTGACCTATGTGAGGAGGACCGATTTCCTAGTAAAGGAAAATAGGTCCTATCACAAGTTTCTAGGACTGTGCTTTGAGGGATGGAAATAACATCAAAAACCCACCTCAAAAATGCATAAAAAGTGAGGTCCTATATGGAGAGGACTTGCTCACCACTAAAGGTGAATGGGTCCTAGCACCATTTTCTAGGACCTTTATTTTTCCAAATTTAATGTTATGCCATATTTGTCATCCCAAAAATTTCACTAGAAAATGAAACAATTTTTTTTTAATTATTATTGTTATTATTTTCTAAACATAACCCCACTAAAGAAAGCCAACTATTCCTAAACATAGTGTAAAACCTATACAAATCTAATGATTTGCTTGAGTAACATCACTGAAGACCCATTGCTCAAAAGAAGAGAGTGACCTGGTTATTGAATAAGAAGAGACACACAATCTTAAACTGAGAAAGGTCTAGTTTTGAAAAAATATGTCATTTGAGTGCTCAACATATTTTTGATGAGGGATTTTTGTTAAAATGTGTTGACACTAATGACACCCGACAGCCTCATCTTATATTTTTCTAATTTAGCCCATAGCTGAGGCAATATTAGCAAGTATAAATACAGTTCATATTAACCCTCCAAGCAAGTTTAAGATCGGTCATGGATACCTATGCTACTTATGGCACCGTTATAAACATTATCATTTATACCAAAGTAGCATTAACACTATTATCATCCCTTATATTATTATTGTGATATATATATATATATATATATATATATATATATATGACTATCAAGATAACTACAATTATAATAGCACCGATGCTTAACCATACAAATTTATTTATTTTCATTTTACTTATATCACTTAGCATTAATGCTAGTATCTTTATGAGATTTTAGTCTCATTCGTAAGGTAAATGTTACTATCACCAAAATCATTATTGATATTATCCCTCATGTGAAGGAATGTAATCTTGCTCTTACCAATATTGTTGATTACCCAACTATAAAAGTTACAATAATATTACTACTATTATTCTTACACGATTATCTATGTTAATGTCAATCAAAATTACTTCGTAAATTTAATATACTATTAATGTTAATTTCCAAGTTGATGTCCGTACAAATTCTTAATTTATTACTAACCATATTTAAACCCTTAACAAGAAAATGATAAGGTAATTATAAGTACAAAATTCTGAGTGATAAAAACATGACTTTATTAGAGTAAGATTCTTATAATTCACTCCAACTATTAATTTTCTTATTTATTTTTAATTATTATTAATTTAATTAATCACCTCCCCTAATTAGATAAATAAATAAATTATTACATATTTATTTTCATTTTAATTTAATTTTTTAAAAAATAACATGTACTACTAATTATATATATGTTAATTCTCTTTTATGCATAAAAAAGTTTAACAAATATAAACAATTATATATATATATATATATATATTCATAATATTATTTTAAATTTAAAATAAAAAGAAGAGGGTTGATTAAAGAGGAATCCTTCTTTTATAAATATCTCTAATAATTCTAGTGCCTATCCTTATATACAAGCATGGTATATATTCCCCTTTATGAATATGTTGAATATGTATAAACATGTTATAAAATTCCACCCACTAAATAACAAAACAAAACACATTTATTTAGGCACATGAAGCCTAATCTTTTTAACATGTAAGATTCCTTGATTTAAGGTGGTCTTAAAATTTATGTATTACAATGAAGACTAATGTAGGCAATGTAAAGTGAGGTAAGTAATGGGAGGAGGATTACCTCATACGTAAGAGGATAAGTTTCTGAAAAAAAAAACAATGTAATAGTTATCAATTCTAACTAAAGGCTGTCGACTCTTGCTTACTGTAAGGAATGGGTATCTCCACGCGATGTCACTTCATTCTACAAATATATATATATTTAAATCTCACATGAATGCAAGCGATATTAAGAGTCTAATATTAATGATAAAATCCACATTCGTGAAGAGGTTAGTACGTAGTTAACCCAGCAGTCAATGAAGAGATCTGCACATAAAATTATTGTGACGGTAATAAAAGAAACACCTATAAAATGATGCGTTTACGGAATTGAATTGGCAACTACTGTACGTAATGGTTTGTCTTGGTATCCTTTCCATTTGCTGTGTGCAGATAAAAAACTCCGTTTTTGATGGGAGAGGAAAAGAATATTGGAAGTGATAGGAAGTGATTTCTCTACGTCAATGCACTAGGGGAGAGGAGCCGATACATAAGCACCCAAAACCGCACGGTTTAGTTGGCAAGCCACGTGGACCAATAGCATTTTTAAAAAATAATCCATTATAGAAAAAGGTTAATTAAACAATAAATTATTATTTTAATTTTTTTTTTAAAAAATTTGCCACATGGAAGGTCCAATTTTGTCCACGCGTCGAAAAAAATGAAAAAAAGACCCATCGACCGATATAGACGCACCTCGGGTGCCACTACCTGTGTGACTCAGCATCCAAAGGTGACAGCCTTGCCATGTCAACTCTTCCCAGTCCGCCACCCTAACTATCCACTACTCAACATTTATCACTCGCCGCCACTTCCTATTCCTATCTACAGTCTCAAATAAATGCTGCCACCTTTCCTAAGCTCCATGCTAGCCTGCATTTATTCCGAAATGAACTGAATTGAATGCTCCCAGTGCGTCGCTCTTTTCGCCATTCAACCAGCCTTTCATTTTCCCAAGGAAACATTTCATCTTCACTTCTTCGCCGGTACCTGCTCGTTTTGTCGTCTGCAACGTTCGCACTCTCACCACAACCTGCAATGCTCGGAGACCATATCGTGTTTGAGTAGAAGCCGATATAGAGACGGGTAGACGCTAGTTACCGAAAATCGCCAGCAGCTCCACTTCTGCCATGCAAGCAACGAACGGGTTCCTCGCCGCCATGAACGGGTTCCTCGCTGCCATGAAGGTCACCGCAAGCAATGAAGGGGTTCGTCGCGTGTTCGACCCAAGTGAGCTTGCTCACTAAGGCTGGCCATTGTTCTTCTATTTGTGTTCGGTTTGCAATTTCGCTTTGTTTTATTGGTTTTTTGGTGTTGCAGATTTCGTTTATTTTGCTGAAGTTTACTGTTTATGAACACTGCATTATTTGTGTTCATAAACACACTAAATCTTTGGAAATTAATCTTTTTTTCAAGCATCACTTTGTTTATATTAAATATATTAATGCAGTTGGCTGTTTTCTTCTTTCGACATGTAATAATGTTTGTTCTTTATATGGGTTTTGGTCTGTACGGTTTATATTGCAAATATTACGCTCATATTTACCTCATTTCTCTTTCAGTAGGGTTTATTTTGATAATATAGCATGCATAGTTTAGCATTTATGTTTTGGTAGGGTTTATTTTGCAAATTTTATAGTCATATTTTAGGGTTTTCCTATTCTCATAGGATTTGCATTGACATTGACTTTGCATATCATATTCTCACAGGTTCCGCATTATCATTCACTCTGCTTAGCATAATCTCACAGGTTCTGCATTATCATTCACTCTGCTTGTCGTTTTCTCACAGGTTCTGCATTATCATTCACTCTGCTTCTCGTATTCTCATACGTTATGCATTATCATTGACTCTGCTTAGCATAATCCCACAGGTTCTACATTATCATTCACTCTGCTTGTCGTTTTCTCACAGGTTCTGCATTATCATTCACTCTGCTTCTCATATTCTCATACGTTCTGCATTATCATTGACTCTGCTTAGCATAATCTCACAGGTTCTACATTATCATTCACTCTGCTTATTGTTTTGTCATAGGTTTTGCATTATCATTCACTCTGGTTATCGTATTCTCATACGTTCTGCCTTATCAGTGACTCTACTTAGCATAATCTCACAGGTTCTGCATTATCATTCACTTTGCTTATCGTTTTCTTATAGGTCCTGCATTATCATTCACTCTGCTTCTCGTATTCTCATGTGTATGTGTATGTGTATGTGCATGTGTATGTGACTATGTGTATGTTTATGTGTATGTGACTATGTGTATGTGTATGTCTTTGTGTATGTGACTATGTGTATGTGTATGTGTATGTCTTTGTGTATGTGACTATGTGTATGTTTATGTGTATGTCTATGTCTATGTGACTATGTGTATGTCTATGTCTATGTGTATGTGTCTATGTGTATGTTTATGTGACTATGTCTATGTCTATGTCTATGTGTATGTCTACTTCTCTATGTGTATGTCTATGTGTATGTCTACTTCTCTATGTGTATGTTTATGTGTATATGACAATGTGTATGTGTATGTCTTTGTGTATGTGTCTATGTGTATGTTTATGTGTATGTGACTATGTGTATGTCTATGTCTATTTGTATGTGACTATGTGTATGTCTATGTGTATGTTTATGTGACTATGTGTATGTGTATGTCTATGTGTATGCCTATGTGTATGTGTATGTGTATGTGTATGTATATGTGTATACCTATGTCTATGTGTATGTGTATGTCTTTGTGTATGTGTCTATGTGTATGTGACTATGTGTATGTGTATGTCTATTTGTATGTGACTATGTGTATGTGTATGAGTATGTGTATGTCTATATCTATGTCTATGTCTATGTGACTATGTGTATGTCTATGTGTATGTGTATGTCATTGCTATTTACACCTTTGTCAAACCTCCACCATTTGCAATACCTGCAATGGAACACTTCAAGTACTCCATTGAAGTCAATGTACCAGTTTTATTAGAAAGTATAGTGTCAACTTGCCCAAGTTCCTCATTTAAATTGGATGTTCGAGCTCATGCATGATTGTCAGTTTCTTCATCATAGATGTTTTGGTCTTCATCAATGAATCTATATTGATACTATTATCATTTTTAATCAAATAACTGTATTTTGATTTATGGTTTTACAATAGGCATTGCTTAATTAATGTAGCTCATAAATTTTTGTTATCAGAAAATCAGCCACCTCCCAAACAAAAACAAATGCATGGTTAGTTTTTTCATCAGTTTCACTCAATCTTACATGTATGATTTTGTTCTTAGACTTTTTATGAATATTTTATATGTATATGTATATGCATATGTAGTATATCCATATGTATATGCATATGTATGTGCATACATATACATATGCAATTGTATATACATATATGCATATATACATGTATATGTATATATGCATATGCAAACAAAAAATGAAGTTGTTTTAGATGTAGAGTGGAGCAAATGGATGGAACATGCATAATTTGAAACAACAACACCATTACACTCTCCCTTAAGCTATGCATTGTACCTTACATTCGTTATACTCTCCATCCAAAATGCATTGCATATGCATATATATATTTACATATGTGTATGTGAATATATACAGCCTAATTGGATGTATGCTTTGTTTGTTGTTCAATTAAAGTGACTATAAATATCGACCCCTCTCCCTTATAGCTAACTATGATGATGGTTGACTCCTACTTATGCTATAGCCATTTCTTATATAGATACTGAAATATAATTTCATACAACATTATCAAATGTATATATAACTTCGAACAACATCTATGGTATAGATGGATGGTTAATTTGTTCATCCACTATAATCAATCTTATAGGTTTTGCATTGTCATTGATTCTAATTTTGGGTAATGCTCCATCAATTTTTTATCTGATTTATGTTTGATGTGATCAAGCCTATTTATGGATGAAATAAACCTTACATTGTGGAGGACCAACGTATAGGTGTGGGCCCCAACGAGCGCATGGCCCATAGCACATTAGGGCCCCTGCTTACTTATTAGGGGAGAGGAGTCGATACGTAAGCACCCAAAACCACACTGTCCACACGGCAGGCCATGTGGACCAATAACATTTAAATGAAAAAAAAAACCTATATCCTTCAATAAGTTTGTAATGCAAATGTTTCTATATTTTCTTAGGTGCCATTGGTTATTTTGGGGGTGTTATCTTTTGCATAGGTTATTTTCCATCATATTAGTCATCCAATTATTGTACCTTAATTTTGTGTCTTGGAAATATATGGGGGGTGTTCTATTTTTTTAGGTTCTGCTTCATCAACATAGACATAGACATATACATAGACACATAGATAGACATATACATACACATATACATAGACATATGGATATGTATATCAGATATTAAATGCACACGTAATTGTAATTATTTTGAAAGAAAACAATTACCTACTGGCAGGCAAACATGATGAAGTGTATCCAACTTGTATATGCTTAAGTTCTTTGCATCTTACTTATATATATATGCATATGTATACACATATTCATATACATATACATATGTTTATGTTTATGTATATGTATATGTATATGAATATGTCTATGTCTATGTCTGCGTGTATGTGTATGTAAATCTATGTAAATCTGTATAGATATGTAAATATGTATATGTGTATGTCTATGTGTATGTCTATATTTATGTCTATATGTAAATATGTATTTGTATATGTAAATGTGTATGTGTGAATGTGTATGTCTATATGTAAATGTGTATGTCTATATGTAAATGCGTGTGTGTATAGATGTGTGAAGAAGTCTTAAGTGGACAACCTTGCCACGTCTACTTCTCTCACTTAGCCACCCTAACAATCCACTACATCGGATTTATCACTCGCTGCCTCTTCCTATACTTCTCTACAGTCGTGTTTAATTCACTTATGTGTATGTGTATGTGTATGTGTATGTATATGTCTATATTCATAAATTCAGACCTGCAACAATTGTATCTTTTCTATGTGCCATTTATTAATTTGGGGGTGTCAATTTTATATGGTGTGCACCTATATGCTAGTCTTCCACAATGTCAAAAAGAATTCATCCATAGATAGGCTTGATCACATCAAACATAAATCAGATATAAAATGCACACAAGTTAGAATTAATTTAAACAAGGTGCCAAGTCAACAACTTTGAAACCCATTCGACCCATCTTTGATCAATTGGTGAACCCATTACAAGAATGTTTCCCATCATACCATAACCAAACCAACACGCAAATGCATTTGCCTGTCCTGTCTACCATGAGATCTACAACACGTATCAGCTTCAATCTGTCCCATCTTGCCAAGTAGGGTGCGCACGTAGTGGAGCCAAACACAAATATCCCACCTGCATCCATTTAACACTCCTGTAAGGCTGCCATTATTCAAAACAAAAACATGGAAACAATTTCAAATAATCCACCAAACCAATCAAGTCAAGAAATAAAGGCTGAAATCAATCAAATCTCCAATTCATACAAAACAGAACTCAAATTCAAAAGACGATGGCAATTTATTTCACCACACAAAACAACCATCAATCAAATTCAAATAATTCCCAATTCAAATAGCCGTGAAAATCATCAAATATTTAGTTATTCTGCAGTGAGCGACATAAGAAAAGGAGGAGTGACAAGCACATAATTGAACGAGTTAACATCAAGGGGAGGCAACAGCTCAGATTCTAGAGCACCAGCATCCATATTGGTCCAGGTTTTCCTTTTCACACTTGTTCTTCATTATAGCCATTAACAGCACCCATATTGATCTTCATTACACCCATTATGCTATGTTTCTTTATGTATCGGTAGGGTTTATATTGCAAATATTGTAGTCATAGGTTAGCATATGTGTTCCATAGGGTTTATAATGCGTATATTACAGTCATGGTTTACCATTTAAGGCTTTCCTTAGGGTTTATATTGCAAATATTATAGTCATAGTTTACCATCTCTGTTTCCCTAGGGTTTATATTGAAAATGTTACAGTCATAGTTTAGCCTTTCTATTTCAGTAGGGTTTATATTGCAAATATTACACTCATAGTTTAACATTTCTGTTTGATAGGTTCTGCATTATCATTCACTCTGCTTTTCATGTGTCTCAATGGTTCTGCATTATCATTCACTCTGCTTATTGTAGTCTCACATCGTAGTCTCATAGGTTCTGCATTATCGTTTATATGTTACATATTGGTCATGGTTTACCATTTTTGTTTCAATGGTCTTGCATTATCATTCACTCTGATTACCTTATTCTCATAGGTTCTACATTATCATTCACTCTAGTTATATTATTCTCATAAGTTCTGCATTATCATTGACTCTGCTTAGCATAATCTCACAGGTTCTGCATTATCAATCACTCTAGTTATCTTATTCTTCTTTTAGTTCTACATTGTCATTCACTCTAGATATCTTATTCTCATATCTTCTACATTATCAGTCTCTAAAGTTTCTATTGTTCAAACATGAGTGTGGTTTTCACTTTGCTGTGCATGAGAATGCTAATGTTGTAAACGCTTAAGAGATATGAGATGTTCTTAAACTCTAACTCCCTTGCATAGCTTGTAATTTTGTGCTTCTTACTCCTCTACTTCCTTATGTCGCTCACTCCAGAATAGATAACTCAAGATAACAAACTCCTATTACAAAAGATAATCTCAATTGAAATGCAAGAAACTAAAAAGATAACACATACACAAACTAAATAATCTTTTGTTCAAGCATCACTCTCTTCATACATATAAAGATAACTGTTAAAGCATTTGTGTTTCATAGTTTACCATTTATCTTTCCTAGGTTCTGCATTATCATTTACTTTGGTTATCATATTATCATATGTTCTGCATCACAAACTAAATAATCCTTTGTTCAAGCATCTCTCTCTTCATACATATAAAGATAATTGTTAAACCATTTGTGTTTCATAGTTTACCATTTATCTTTCCTAGGTTCTGCATTATCATTTACTCTAGTTATCATATTCTCATATGTTCTGCATCACAAACTAAAAGATAACACATACACAAACTAAATAATCTTCTGTTCAAGCATCTCTCTCTTCATACATATAAAGATAACTGTTAAAGCATTTGTGTTTCATAGTTTACCATTTATCTTTCCTAGGTTCTGCATTATCATTTACTTTAGTTATCATACTATCATATGTTCTGCATCACAAACTAAATAATCTTTTGTTCAAGCATCTCTCTCTTCATACATATAAAGATAATTGTTAAACCATTTGTGTTTCATATTTTACCATTTATCTTTCCTAGGTTTTGCATTATCATTTACTCTGGTTATTATATTCTCATATGTTCTGCATCACAAACTAAATAATCTTCTGTTCAAGCATCTCTCTCTTCATACATATAAAGATAACTGTTAAAGCATTTGTGTTTCATAGTTTACCATTTAACTTTCCTAGGTTCTGCATTATCATTTACTCTGGTTATCATATTCTCATATGTTATGCATCACAAACTAATTATTCTTCTGTTCAAGCATCACAACAATCTCTTCATACATATATAGATGTATTTCATAGTTTACCATTTATGTTTCATAGGTTATGCATTATCATTGACTCTGCTTATCATATTCTCATATGTTCTACATTACAAAGTGATTATTTTTCTGTTCAAGCATCACTGTTTTTGATTCTAATTATTCTGTGTAGATGGCCAAGGGCAATGCAGTGGTGACCCGTACTGGGAACAAAAAAAAGAAAAGAGCCATGACAAGGTTGCCTGCCTAGAAACGAGGATGCAGATTCCCCCTGAAATAGATCATGTTGCACAAGTAGATGAGGTTTCTACTCCTCAAATACCGCAGATTGAGGTTACTACACCTCAAATACTGCAAAAGGTAAAACAAATATAGAAGCTGTGGTCTGAGGATGACATGAAAAAGGCACTCTATGACATTGAAGAGAATGACATGTCGATAAGGGGGGCTTCCAAAAAGTGGTCAATCCCAATAGCCACACTATCCAAATGGCTAGGGGGTCTAACAACAACTTCCAAGAAAGGTCCGCCAACAGTCCTCACAGAAGAGGAAGAAAATCACATTGTGGAATGGTGCGAGCAAATGGCTGATATTGGTCATGGTCTTGAGATAGTCAATCTTAAGTCTGAGGTTGCTCAAATATGTCAAAATAGGCCAAACCCTTTCACCAATGGCTTCCCAGGGAAGTCCTGGTGGACAGGCTTCAAGCACAGACATCCTCAACTCGCATTACGAACTGCTGAAGGCCTAGACAAAGATAGGGCATTCAATCTTAGACCTAATGTTGTAGACGCATTCTACAAAACACTGTCTACAGCATACAAAGCCATGCCATATGGTCCTGATCACATATGGAATTGCAATGAAACTTGCATCCAAGTAGGCAAAAATGGGTCCATTAAGGTGCTCGCAAGAAAAGGTAGCAGGAATGTCTCTTACATTATCCCAAAGAACTGTGAATGGATAACCATTCTATGTTGTGTCAATGTTGTCGGGCAGAGAATTCCAGGATTCTACTTGTTCAAGGGGAGTGCGAACATAGATAATTACATCATAGATTGTGAACCAAGTGCTTGCATGGCAGCCCAGCCACATGCATGGATGACCAAAGAATTGTTCATAGATTGGTTGACCCACTTCAAAACCTCGATTCCAGGCGGTGTCTCGCCCACGAATAGGGTCTTGCTCATCTTTGATGGCCATGGAAGCCACGTAGCAATCAAAACCATCCAGGAAGCAAGAGATATCGGTATAGATTTTTTAACATTGCCATCACACACATCACATAAGCTACAATGGCTAGATGTGAGTTTGTTTGCACCTTTCAAAGCTTACTTCAAATCAGAACGTGCAGAATTTTTGTCAAGGTTTCCAAAAATTGAAGTGAGGAGGAGAGAACTTGCAATGTTAGGCAACACAGCAATGAAAAGAGCTTTGACAGTTGACAACATCAAGGCTGGGTTTAAAAGGACTAGTAAATGGCCACTGAATACCGATGCACTTATCAAAGACATGCATCCCAGTGAGACATTTGTGGTTAGCGAGGATGCTGGCGCAGTTGAAAATATTCTCAACCTTTCTAGACTTGGTGTGTCAAGTGATGATGTCACAGTATTGCAGTCCACTCTTCCAGATGGACACATGCAACCTGCAACAGAAACACAACACTCACCTCATACATGTCCTGCTGAATTAGTTGCACAAGTGGTGGTTAATGAACACACCCCTCCCATGGTGGATAGGGCCGTTGATCAATTCAGAAAAAGTTTAGATCTTCCATCACAATGAAGCCAACCATCCTAGTTGGTTGAGGGAGAAATGAACTTGGGCATTGATTTGGAAGTCCTAGAACAATAGGATACCTATACTTTTCCATCACCACCACCAGAAATTGACCTTTCTCAAGTTGTCCATTACTATGCTCCTTCTTGCAATTCAGATTTACAAGCCAATGAAGATGTACCACAAGGCTCACAGGTTTTCGAGGAGGTCATTGGCACACAGTCAGATGGGACACAAGAAACACAAAAAATTCTGCACATCAGCAAGTTCCTCAAGTTGCCTGTGCACACTGTCTGTCAAATGAAATCCAAAGTAGGTGCAATTCAAATCAGTAGACAGTCTCAATTGTTAAAAAAAGATGACTACATGAGGCTCTTAATGGAGCAAGAGCAAAGGAAGAAGAAAGAGGTGGAGGAGATAAAAGCAAGAAAGAGACAACAAAATGTAGAGAAAAGGGAAGCAAGAATTATGGCAGCGGAGTTGAAGGAGAATGCTAGAATTGAGGACATACTGTGAAAAAAAAAAGAGCAGCAAAAATTACAACAAAAAAGGATAGAGATGCAAAAAAGGAGCAAGAGAGGCTTCACAAGGAACAAGACCGAAAGGAAAAAGAGATTGAGGAGGCACAGAGGGCTTTACAGATAGAGAGGCGATTAAGGAACACTTCTAATCCGTTGTCTCAAAGTAATGGAGTCTTTCATGATATTCTCAACATTAATATCCCTCAGTTCTCCACAGCAATGAATTATTCAAGCCTCTCCCAATCTGACTTCAGGGGCAGTCAATATCCATATCAATTTGGCACTCGGGATGTACAAATGTCTTCACCACCGCCCCCAACACATGTCACTTGCACCCAATATACCACTCCAAGTCCCACTCATGTATGCAGCAATCCCCATTGATTGGAAGGGGACGAGAACATGGCAATTGGCACCCCAACCAGCCAAGATCCTTTTCACAACAACAACAGCTAGATTACAAATGCTAGTTTCATAGACTTTAGAAGTATTGATATTTACAAATGCACCGAAATTGTGGACAGTTGTAATTTTTTGATAAGTACAGATTGACCATTATTGTTTTGTTTTGTGAAGTAATCTGATCAGATTCAAAAAAGTGTTGTATGTAATTTACAATGTATGCTTCTTCATTGGCATTTTTAAATATATGAGAATTACAGATGCATCATTTTTGTTTTGATTTGCAATGTATTAGGATCATATTACAATGTGTGTTCTATGTAATTTGCAATGTGTCACTGTTTTTGTTTCAAATGTTTGCTTCTTCATTGACATTTTGTCATTTTCTATTCCTTTTTCCAAATATTTTGCCACGTGGAAGGTCCAACTTTGTCCACGCGTCGAAAAAAATGGAAAAAAGACCCGTTGACCGATACAGACGCACCTCGGGTGCCACTACGTGTGTGGCTCGGTGTCCGAAGGTGACAACCTTGCCACATCAACTCTTCCTAATCCGCCACCCTAACAATCCATTACTGAGCATTTATCATTCGCCACCACTTCCTATTCCTATCTCTTGCCTCAAATAAATGCTGCCACCTCTCCTATGCTCCACGCCACCCCGCAATTTTATTCCAACCAACCTATACATATACATATGTATATGCATATGCATATGCATATACATATGTATATAATACATATACATATGCATATGCATATACATATACATATTAGACATATGCATATGTATATGCATACATATGCATATGCATATACATACTTATATGTATATGTATATGTATGTAGATATGTATATAGATATATGAATATGTATATGCATATACATATGTATATGTATATAGATATATGTATATGTATATGCATATACATATCTATATACATATACATATGCATATGCAAATACATATCTACATACATATGCGTTTATTCTGAAATGAACTGCATTGAATGGTCCCAGTGCCTCGCTCTTCTCGCCATTCAACCAGCCTTTCATTTTCCTGAGTAAACATTCTGTCTTCACTTGCTCGCCGGTACCTATTCATTTTATCGTCTGCAACCTTCACCGTCTCACGACAACCTGCAATGCTCAAAGACCATATCTTGTTTGGGTAGAAGTCGATACGGAGATGGGTAGATGCCAATTACCGAACGTCACCAGCAGCTCCACTTCCGCCATGCAAGCAACGAATGGGTTCCTCGCTGCCATGAACATGTTCCATATACATATACATATACATATGTACATATATATATGCATACATCCACATACATATATTGTATATGTATATATATATGCATACATACACATACATATACATATGTATATGCATACATATGCATATGTATATAGATATGTATATGTATATGCATACATATACATATCTATATACATATGCATATGTATACACATATACATATTTGTATACAATTAAGTCGTGCAACTATTCTATCTTTTTCAGGTGCCATTGATGAATTTGGGGGTGTTAAATTTTTCATAGGTGATGGCAACCTATGCTACACGAGTCCACAACTCCATTCGAATTGTGAAGTGTTGCATAGGTAACCATGACAAGCCTTCACAAAACCAAGTCCCCTAAGTCATTCAAATACAAAGCTATGGTAATCTATGTGAAGTGCTACATAGGCCACACATGTATATACATAAAACATAGACATACAAATATACATATAGGTTATGCTTCATCAATTCAATCAACTAAGCAATAGAGACATGTTTTAGGGAGACTTGATTTTGTGAACGCTCGTTTGATGGCAACCTATGTTGCACGGGTCCACAACTCCATTTGAATTGTGAAGTGTTGCATAGGGAACCATGACAAGCCTTCACAAAACCAAGTCCCCTAAGTCATTCAAATACAAAGCTATGGTAATCTATGTGAAGTGCTACATAGGCCACACATGTATATACATAAAACATAGACATACAAATATACATATAGGTCATGCTTCATCAATTCAATCAACTGAGCAATACAGACATGTTTTAGGGAGACTTGATTTTATGAATGCTCATTTGATGGCAACCTATGTTGCACGGGTCCACAACTCCATTCGAATTGTGAAGTGTTGCATAGGGAACCATGACAAGCCTTCACAAAACCAAGTCCCCTAAGTCATTCAAATACAAAGCTATGGTAATCTATGTGAAGTGCTACATAGGCCACACATGTATATACATAAAACATAGACATACAAATATACATATAGGTTCTACTTCATCAATTTAATCAACTAAGCAATAGAGACATGTTTTAGGGAGACTTGATTTTATGAACGCTCGTTTGATGGCAACCTATGTTGCACGAGTCCACAACTCCATTCGAATTGTGAAGTGTTGCATAGGGAACCATGACAAGCCTTCACAAAACCAAGTTCCCTAAGTCATTCAAATACAAAGCTATGGTAATCTATGTGAAGTGCTACATAGGAAAGCATGAAAGGCCTTGGGAAAACCAAGTCCCCTAAATACATGTTGTAAGAAAGCTTTAGTGCTCAATATTGATCTATGGTAATACATGTGAATACTTGAAGGTTTTCATGGCTATTTGACTTGGGAATTATTTGAATCTAATTGATGGTTGTTTAGTGTGGTGAAATAAATTGCTGTCCTCTTTTGAATTTGAGTTTTGTTTCATATGAATTGGAGATTTGATTGATTTCAGCCTTTAATTCTTGACTTGATTGGTTTGGTGGATTCTTTGAAATTGTTTCCATGCTTTTGTTTTGAATAATGGTGGCCTTACAGGAGTGTTAAATGGATGCCGGTGGGATATTTGCGTTTGGCTCCAATACATGCGCACCCTACTTGGCAAGATGGGATAGACTAAAGCTGATACGTGTTGTATATCTCATGGTAGACGGGACAGGCGAATGCATTTGCATGTTGGTTTGGTTATGCTACGATGGGAAACATTCTTGTAATGGGTTCGCCAGTCGGTCAAAGATGGGTCAGATGGGTTTCAAAGTTGTTGACTTGGCACCTTGTTTAAATTAATGCTAACTTGTGTGCATTTTATATCTGATTTATGTTTGATGTGATCAAGCCTATCTATGGATGAATTTTTTTTGACGTCGTGGAGGACCGACGTATAGGTACACACCATATAAAGTTGACACCCCCAAATTAATCAATGGCACATAGAAAAGATACAATTGTTGCAGGTCTGAATTTATGAATATAGACATATACATACACATACACATAGACATAGACATAAGTGAATTAAACACGACTGTAGAGAAGTATAGGAAGAGGCAGCGAGTGATAAATGCGACATAGTGGATTGTTAGGGTGGCTGACTGAGAGAAGTAGACGTGGCAAGGTTGGCCACTTAAGACCTCTTCACACATCTATACACACACACATTTACATATAGACATACACATTCAAACATACACATTTACATATACAAATACATATTTACATATAGACATACACATATACATACACATACACATAAACATAGACATACACATAGACATAGACATACACATAGTCATAGACATACACATATCCATACACATACACATATCCATACACATACACATAAACATACACATACACATACACATAGAAATACACATAGACATAGTCATAGACATACACATATACATACACATACACATAAACAAACATAGACATAGACATAGACATAGACATAGACATAGAAATATACATATTTACATATCCATACAAATTTAC